>SJXQ01009756.1:42694-103586 GCA_006408695.1 Aepyceros melampus
TGCCAACTGGGGCAGTGGGGCTGGCAGGGCCTGGCAGCGGTGGGGGCGCAGCCCGAGCCCCGAGGCCAGGCGGCGGGTGGGGGAGGGGGGCCGAGCTACCCTAGCCGCTCAGGCGCCGCAGTTTCGCGGACCTTGGCCCTGCAGTTGGGAGCGAGCCGACGTGAAAGGACCAGGACCGACGGGTTTCGGAGGGGGGCCGGGATCGATGCCGCCGCTCCCCGCAGATGCGCCCTAGCAGCGCTACTCTCCATCTGCCGCTGCTCGCACCTGCCGGTCAATAAATCGATTTTTACAATTTAATGCAGCAGCTTCCCGCCCGCCTGGGACAGATGCCGCCGCAGAACCACCTCCGCCCTCGCCCCTCCCCTCGAGGGGCGCCAGCGGTTAGGGCCGGGATTCCCGCTCGGCAGGCGGCGCCCCGCGGGGCCTCGGTCGCCTCTCTCTGGAGTCCCTACAAGGAACTGCCTGCTCTGGGTCTTTCCCGCGGGACAGAGCGGGTTTCCCATAGGACAGGCCTGAAGCTGGTGGAGGAGAGAGGAAGATGATGACTTGATGGTGGCCTTCAAGACTCATTTGGGGGCTTCACAGGGGGAAGACAATGCAGTGGCTGATGATAAGATGAGAGAGCCTTTGTGAGAAGGAGGAAGGGATAGCACCTGGGACACGTGTGCTGATAGCCACTGGGTTCTGAAGAATCTCCATGGCAGAGCCCAGGAAGGTTGAGGTGGAGTGGGGCCTCTCCTCGACCTCTGCCTGAGTAGGGTGAATAAGCATGACCCAGACCTGGCTCTTGGCACTTCTCAACCATATGGTCTTGGGTTTGTAATTCAACTATGGCTCTACACCTTAGTTTTCCTATTTGTGCAATGGGGATAAAGGATGGGAGGGCAACTGATTATGCATTTGCAAATGAGTTCCAGGAGAAAAGAACAGAAAAAAAGGAGAGCTGAAGGCAGTTTTAAAGGATGAGGAAAAGGAGCAGAGAGTGGAAACAAAGAGAGGAAAGCTAGGTGGGGCATGGAAAGGAGACTGCACAACCTCTACTGGAAAGGCCCTGTGCGGGTCTTTTGTGAGAAGAGGATGAGGAGGTTCTCAACTGAAAGGAGAAGTCTGGAGCTTAGAGAATCGGTTTAGACAGAGATGGTTTGGAAGAACCAATGGCCCATGACCACATGACCCTCCAGCCAGGGCCCAGGTAGGTCTCAAGCTCCCACCCTTCCTCCTTCACAGTGGGGTTTCGGAGCAGAGGCACTGGGAGGAGGTCAACTTCTGAACAGCCCTGGTTATTGAGGGGTCTCAACCCTCCATGCATCAACAAGAGGGCACACAGACTGGGCTGGGCTGTCCGCTGGTTTATGGCTCATGACTTATGATCCAAATGTCCCAAGGAAAGGATGTCCAAGTGGGTAAGGCCATTACACATGAGTCAGAGTGCCTGCTCTGGCTCCCTATAAGATCAGGAGGGCTTCCCACCTTCTCTCTGCCAGCCTCCCAGAAGCCTGCCGGCCTGGGCTAGCCCCATTCTCTGTCTCCTTTACCTTCTCAGAAGACTGGGGCAGATGGTGCCTAGGGCTGGGGCAACTGCTCTGGACTGAGCCCTCTCCTTCTCAGCAACAACAGCTTTGGCCTGAAGAGACAATGGGCCCAAGAGAGAAGCAGCTGAGGGTCCGTCCCTGACCTGAGAAACCTCTTCGTCCCTGACCTGGGAAGCCTCTTCTGACTGTAGGAAGGAAGCGCTCCCTAGGCTTCCTAGGCTTCCTGTGTGCTAGTTAGAAGGAAAGAAGGAGAGAGAGGAAGGCAGGGCAGAGACCTGCTGGCTGGAAGCAAGGGCCTTCATTGGTGGTGACCTGGCAGCTGCCCCAGCTTCATTTGCCAAACCTAGGGGAAGCCTGGAGAGCTAGGGCCAGGAGCCATGCCGCGGGTATTTCCAGCCACAGATGAGTCCAGGGTTTATGGCAGTCTCACGGCAACTTTCCCAGAGCCCCTGGCTTCCCCTTCCCTAGCTCCTTCCTGTCCCCACCCTACAGATTAGGAGGGAGGCCCTGGGGAAGGGAGGGAAGGCTCAGGAGCCGCTTCGTGGAGACCCTTAGGCTGCAGGCCTTGCTCAGCCTGCCCTTGTCTCCTGCTGGGTCTCTCAGGACAGAGGGGACTCTGAGAGGGCTCACAGGGCTAGAGAACAGAGGGCATGGGACAAAGGCATTGCTGAGAACAGAGAACCTTTTCCCAACTATGCTGAAGGACAGGGTGGGATGGAGAGCAGAGCCTGAGTTGAAGGTAAAGGTTCAGGCGCCCCCTCAGCCCTCTATCAGGGACCAGTTTCTCTGCCCAAGGGTTTTCTTCCTTCTCACTCACTAGCCTCCGCCCTGAGTGTGCTAGCCTCCACTGTCCTCTGCTCTTGTCCCCTCCCCAGCATACAGTTCACCTGTCCCTGAAACCTCTCTTTTCAGTAAACGTTGACAGGTGGGAAGCTCTCGCCTGCCCCACCCCCTGCTCAGCCCTCACTTTCCTCTCCTGGCTCTGGCCTCCCTTTTGCATCAAGGCCCAACATTGCACCTGACCCCTCCGTGTCCTCACGTGTACTTTACCTTGCTCTGCTGAGCAATAACTCATCTCCTGGAAGAAACTCTGACCTCTCTTCAGTTCTCCACATGACCTCTGATCTCTGGGCCCAGCCTCCACCCAGGACTTGAAGTGAGGAAGAGATAGGTGCTGGGGTCACAGCTCTCCCTCTCTGCAGCCCCAGAGCCTGGAAGTGAGGACTCCTCAGATGGGCCAGGGTCCCCTCCAGCCTCCCTGAGGGGAAAGGTCGGGCTAGAACCAGGAAGTGCTGTGCTTCACATACTCTCACGCACATAGAAAGAAGCCAGGGGCAGGTGCCAGCTCCATGAACAGCAGCCTGAACAGGTACCTGAGGAATAGCTCCCTGAGAAAGGCTAAGGGGCAATCTGACTGCCATGGTCAAGTAGGTGATGGGTCTTAAGCAGAGATTGGTAACCAACTGACTCCGTCTCCCACCACAGTCAGAATGAGAGGAAATGGGCTTCAATTGTGACAGGAAGGATTTAGGTTAGACATATGGGAGAACTTCCTGGACAGTGTCTACACTATGTATCCCAGTCATTAATCCATGTTGAACTCTCCCCTGGAGTTGATGAGAAATGCATGTTGATGCTACTAATGAGTAACTTGTCTTGTCCATGATTAGTGAAGAACCTCCAACCCAGAGGATTTTCCTTGTCCAGGAAGAAGTCCAGGGAGACTTGAGAGGCACTAGGATGTGGGCCTCCTCTCAGCCCTGAGGGGTTTTTGGACAGTGTTAGACCACTGTGAGTCAATGTCCTCTGCCTCTCCTGCCCCCAGTCCTCTGGCTGCTGCTCTCAGATCCAGCCCTGTGGAGCTGTCCAGCCACCTGAACTTTGCAGCAAAGGGGCAGGCTTACTTTAAGGTCTGGGAACTCACAGATAATTTCCAGAGCAATGGTGAATACCTAGGATCTCCAACACCAGGGGCTTCAGCACGAGCCTTAGCTATTTCTGTAAGTTTAGAAATAGACAGGCTTTAGCCTGGTTCTGTGCCCATTCACTCAACTCTCATGAGTCCTGCTCAGGCAGCACGAACATTTCCACTGCTGGAGTCACTCTGCACTGAGATCCCTGTGTGTGTCGCCCCGTGGCTATGGTTGAAGCCCTCGTCTCTTGCTTCCCTTCTTCTCCTAAGAGGCTTGATCCCCTACCCCCATTACCACCACCCTTCTCCAGATAAGGAGGAAGCTGGAAAGACCTGGGATGGGTCTATCAAGTGGGCATCAAAAGAATACAGGCAAAAGCCCTGTTCCATTTGTGGCATGGCTCTGTGCAGCCCCATAATGAATTTTCCTGGGTCAGGGCCTATGCATGTGGATGCACGTACACTCAGAGTTTGGTCCATCAGTCATCCAGTTGTGAATGAGGTTGACTGTGTGCCTGGCACTGGGCTATGGTCAGTGAGGCTAAAAAGAACATCAGATTCAGCTGCCAATGCCTATGGGACATGCAGATAACATTGAGGGTCCTGAAAAGGAATGTGATGTCCTGAAGAACCAGGGTTCAGAGAGGCATGGGGGACCCCAAGGTCAGGGAGGCTTTCTGGGTGGACTAGGGGAACACACTGAACCTGGAAAAAAAGAGCAAGACATAGAAAAAGAGAAGAGAGGGTATTCCTACCAAGGAGGGTGGAGGGAGGAAAACGATCAGGTGGAAACGAAGTAGGTATAGCTGGAGTGGACTTTGTATGTGGAGGGTCGGACGTGACATTGGACAGAATATGGAGATCTATCAGGCAGATTAATTCAGCCTTGATCGATGGGCTTTCGAATTATGGTGCTGGAGAAGATTCTTGAGAGTCCCTTGGAGAGCAAAGAGATCAAACCAGTCAATACTAAAGGAAATGAACCCTGAATATTTATTGAAAGGACTGATGCTGAGGCTGAGGCTCCAATACTTTGGCTGCCTGATGTGAAGAACCAACTCATTAGAAAAGACCCTGATGCTATGAAACATTGAAGGCAGGAATAGAAGGGAAGACAGAAGATGAGATGGTTGGATGGCATCACTAACTCAATGGGTATTGAGTTTGAGCAAGCTCTAGGAGATAGTGAAGGACAGAGAAGCCTGCTGAACTGAATAAAACGTGCGGCAGTTCATGGAGTTGCAAAGAGCCATACACGACTTAGCAACTGAACAACAACAACAACGGGGAACCTTTGGGTTCTTGAGCCAAGGAGGGTGTTCAGCCTCTATCTGGCAGTGGTGCGCAGGTGGTCTGGAATAGGGAGGTGCAGAGGGAGGGCCACAGACAGCTACGAGCCTTTCTGCGTCTGTGGCTGGTGCCCAGGTGTACACCAATGCCTGGGTCCTATCCTTGAGATGTCTGGGCACCTGAGGTTGCCAGACCCCTGATGACCTGCTGGGAGAGGCCCCATGCTTTCCTTGCCAGCAGCTGATCTCTCCTTCCACCCCACCTTAGACAGAGCCCTGTAAACATGAGCAGCCTCAGGGCATACCTGACTCCTATACTGAGCATGGGAACTGCTTTGCCTAAGCCACCTCTCACACCCATCCCGCCCCCCTTTCTTCCTTTTTCCCTCAGAGGACTGAGCCCTTCTGGGCAGCCTGCCTGAAAGAGGGTAAAGGGTTGGGTCAAGCCTGGGTTCATCCATCTTCAGGCCTGAAACCCACTGCAGGAATCTATAGGTGTCTCAAGGGAATGAGCTGGGGCCTTATATCTAGAAACGCAGGATGAGGTAAGCTCTCAAGGGCACCTAGGCCCACCCACTACTCTACACCCATGTGCTTGAATACCTCTAGAGACAGGACCCTCACCTCCTCCTCAGGCTGATCCTGCTCCTTAGGTGGTTCTGGTTATAGAAAGTACATCCTCTGGTTGATCTAAAAGTCCTGCTGTAATCAGAGACTGGTGGTGTGGGAGAGCTCTGCTTGGGCCTCGTTGAGGGGCTTCTGGAGTGGCATCGCCAGAGGGAGGGTCCACTAGCCTCTTGGGTCTAAGGTGGCTCTGCTGGGTCTTGAGGGCCTCCCTGCTGCGCCTGCCTGGCGCCCTGAGCTGGGGCAGTTTAACCGTGAGAAGTGCCAGTCAATTCCCAGCTCAGCTCCGGAGGTGGGGCAGCAAGGGCGAGGCCAGGCCAGCCCCGTCAGCCTTGTCAGCCTCACCGGGAGGCCAGGCTAGGGTCAGGCTGTCGCAAAGGCCGGCCCTCCCCAGGCTGAGATCATCGCCCTCCGGCCTCCATGGCAGCCCCCACCCCCAGCTGAGCTCACTGCCCTGGCCCGCTGGGGGACATTGTTGTCTCCTGGGCCCCTCCCCCGGGCTCAATGAGCTGTTTGTTGGCATGTCCGGCGCGGGCAAGGGGAGGGCGGGCACGGGGCGCCCGCACACAATGGGGATTCCGTCCATTCTGAGGTGGCTGCGGGAACCAGGCTGGCTTTGTCCCTGGGACCCTCATTCCCACCATTTAGCGGAGCCGGAACTCCAGGCGGAAGGCCCCGTATAAGAACAACAATGTCGTCACCCTGTCTGTAGGGGAGGGCACTGTGGGCCAGGCCTCTTGGGGCCCACGGGACCCACAGTTCAGGGCAGCCTGAGGAGCACTCGGGACAGGTTTCAGGCTGAGGCTGTGCCTCAAATCTGAGGGAGTCTCAGGAGGCGAGTGACCACCCCCCCGCCGCCACCGCATGCCCTGCTGGTGCATGTGCAGCCCGCACGCGTGGAAGGGGCTTCCCTGGCATCTCTAGCTGTCTGCAGCTCCTCCGTGTGCAAAGATGAGAACTAAGGTGCAGAAGGGGGTGGATGTACCCTGTACGCCCCGTTTGGATGATGTGCTGTAGAGGTGCTGAACTCGAGGCAGCCTGACCCACAGGCCTTTCTGGATGCAACTTGGGCAAAGACCTTTGCTCAAAGCTGGGCTCAGGCCCATTTCCGAGCCTCTAACTCAGCAGGCCTGGCCCTTCGGAAGCGGCGCTGGCTGCTCAGACAACAAGTGTTTATTTTCCAGGGTGAGGGGAACAGGACTTCACTGCGTTTCCCTCCTGCCTGGTGCTGCAGTGGTTCTCACAGTCTGGGCACT
Organism: Aepyceros melampus; assembly: GCA_006408695.1. NCBI lineage: Eukaryota > Metazoa > Chordata > Mammalia > Artiodactyla > Bovidae > Aepyceros > Aepyceros melampus. Next base: position 49,311 of record SJXQ01009756.1, read on the forward strand.
GGTGACATCACCAGCCTTTCCTCCTTGGTCCTGGCCTCCTTGCCTCTCCCTCCCCCCACCGCACACTCTGGCCGGGCTATACCGTTCTGAAGCTCCTGCTTCCGGCAAGGGCACTTCTGAGCAGGTCCTCATGGAAAGCGTGAAGGTGGCCAGGAAATTACTGGATCAGCCCCTCTCACAGCCCTTGGCATTCAGGCCAAGCCTGGGGATAGCCCCTTCTTGGTCGCCCTCACCAGAGCACTTGGTGTCCCACCGGGCACGCTCCTAGAGTGATGCTGGCCCTTTAAGGGTCTTGGGAAGCCAGAACAACAGGAAATCCAAACGGCCTCATTAGGCAGCTCAGAGCTCAGCACAGTAATTAGTGCCCTGAAAACAAAACAAGGAAAAGCAGGTGGTGGTGCCCCCCCCAATCTCAGCTGCCCCCGGCGTGGCCTGTTAGTACCCAAAGCTAGGCAGCTGGGACTGGAGCCCCTCCCTTCTAAGCCCCCTCACCCCAAGCTCCTGAAGCCTGCTGCGTGCTGCCCAGGCCAAGGGTCAGAGCCTTAGCTTCTGGGGAGCAGACATGGCTTCTTGGCCAATCACTTCCCCCTGGGGGAGGATGAAGCCCCAGGGACCTGCACTGGGGCTTCCCCTTTCCTGTAGCCAGGTGGCCACTTGTCCACAGCATTTTCCACCTGTTTGGAAAGGGCTGTGATGAAGGCTGGGAGCCGGGGTGGTCTTCTCCAGGGGGAAAGGGGAGACCCCTGGGACTCCCAGGCCAAGAAGGGAGAATCCTGGTCTGTGGTCCAGCCTTTCAAGATCTCTGGTGATTCTGCAGGTGGTGCAAGACAACTTGGACAGAGGGAATGGTGACCCCCTGGCCCTCTGGACAGACCTTGAAGACCTGCAAGCCCCTCACCTGGTAAAAGCCTGGCCAGAAGCAAAAAAGGACTCTAGTCAGGCCCCAGGCCATAGCTCATTCTACCCTCCACTCTCCCCCGTCTGATGCCACTGGAACCCCACCTTGTCCCAGACCCCTGAGAGATCTTCTTTTATGTGTACTGCTAGGGGAGGTTAGCAGCAGCAGCTAGGGGAGGTACATACTGTGCTCCACTTAAGAAACAAATAGTCACTCAACAAACATTTCTGGAGTGTTCAAAAATACTCCATGGACTGTGCTGGTGGGGAATTCATGAGAAGGTTTCAAGGAATTTAGATGGTAGTTACCTTGTGATAGCTCATTACAGTCCCTCCCTCTGTTTTGAGAAAGCCTTTGAGAGGAGGGGCTGTGGTTTTCTGTGTGTGCACATCCCCTTGTAGACGAAGCTCTTAGGAGACTGGGACATGCTTATGAACATTTAAAAATGAACCAAGAAAAAAAAAAGAATCAGAAATAGTCTGACTTTAGAGTAAGCTCAGTATTTGGCATGGCACAGCAGCAGCACTCTGGCAGGGCCCCCCAGTTGCTGGGGAAAGTCACAAAGGCTCAGAGCAGAGATCTCCCTGGGGACCCTAAGTTTTGTGCAGAGCAAGGGCTAAGGGCATTGTGGGGAAGGAACCTCCGGTCATCCTGAGAACAAAACTGGAGATGACCCTGGGAGGTAGAAGGAGCTGTGCTGAGCTTGCCTGGGCTGCAGGCTGTAGGGGGTGGGGTGGGGGTGGGGGATGCCGGGCGGGAGAGCTGGGCAGGTTGAGTATGGACTGTGGCCAGCCTATGGCCAGTGAATGGGGCTGTAATTAAGCTGCGGGTAGGTTTCTGGTCACACTCCTGTTGGCTGAGAACAAAGGCCCCAGGCGTCATTGCCCTGGGGGAAGGAGAAGGAGCAGAGGGAGGGGGCGGGGTAACCCAGAACCTGCTATTGGGTTGGGCAGCTGGCCTCCAGCTGGTCAAGGAACTCTGTGGGCACCTCTGGAGCCACCGGCAAGGTGGTAAATTTGGAGGGGCTTGAATCCTGTGAGGCCAGAGCTGATGCTAGAGGTGAAGGGGATCAGCCAGCAAGTGACCAAAGGGTCACAGGTTCATGGAGCAGAGGTTCTCAGCCCTGACTATACATAAGAATCACCTGAGCTGCTCCCTAGTGGTTCTGATGTAATCGATCTGGGACGAGGCCTAGGAGGCACTGTTATTTTCCAAAAGATTCCTAAGTGACCCAGAGTGCAGCCAGATTGTGAGAACTATCGCTTGCTAGGAGCACAGGGCCCTGCTTTAAACCCTAGGGCTTCTTCTCCCCCTCCCCCTCCCCCTCCCCCATCTCCATCAGGGGTCTTGCCTACTGGACCAAACAGTGCAGGTGCCCTGGGCCGAGAGGGAAATGGACAACAGTCTCCTAGGCCTGGGGGTGGGGCCTTTGGGAAAGTCCTCCTCTTCTTGAAACCCCCTCCCTCAGTGGAAAGTTACCCAGGGAAGCGGCTCTGGGCAGACAAGGCAAGATGGCTGGGGAGGTGCACTCGGGGGGTTCCCATGGCCTCTTCGGACCCCCAGGAAGGGACCCTCCTACCTCACCCCCAGCCCCCCAAACAACACCAGGAGAACAGGGGAGCAGAAGGGAAGAGAGAGAGACTCAGAGCACCTGAGCTGATGGAGCCCGACCCGGTTCAGGGACGTGCGCTGGTCCTGAATCATTTCCCGATATAGCTCAACAGCCCAGACTTCAAGGTTTTGGGGGGGAAATCTTTTTTCCAAGTTTCTCGATCTGGCATCCCACTCCCCAACCCCCCCGCCTCGCTGGCCGGATAGGCCTGGACCAGTGTCCTCTCTCGGCTCCTCCTCAGCCTCCCAGCTCAGGCTTCTCCACTGAGCTCCCTGGACATTGTTTCCCGCCTCAGGAAGTCTCTGATGCCCTGCGCTGGATTTTGTTTTCCTTGTTATCGGGACAACTAATATTTTTTCCTGTGCGGAAAAAAAAGAGATTTTCCCAAGCAGATTACAGCTGTCAGTGAGGGGGGAGGGGGCTGGAGGTTGAGCCCTCCCTCTCTGCCACCCTTCCAGGGCAGGGCTTTTGAACCAAGGAGGAAGTGCAGGCCCAAGAGCCAGCCAGGCCAGCTGGAGCCAGTGGCCTTGGGAGAAAACTCAGGCCCCTATCCCCTGCCTGAGGGGGCCCTGCTCCCTGCTAAGAGGGCCGATCCATGTTCTGGGTCACATGCCCAAGGGCAGGGAGAGGGTCTGGGTCCTGCCTTGCCTCTAGCGGGCCAGGAAGAGCAGACCACTCAGCAGTGCCCGTGGGGCAAGTTCTGTCTGAATGGCACATCCTAGGTGCACAGTCACATATGTGGATATACAACACACACACACACATCCTGGGCTTCTGTATTCTTCCTCAATAAATGCTCATTTTCTACATGAGGTGCTATGGTTCTAGGGAGAGGCCGCCTGGGCTTTTGGGGCGGGGAGCTTCAACATAACCAGAATTGCAGCAATAAGGCCTTACCTAAGATGACCAAGTTTCTTTTAAGGTTCACAACAACAAACAGAAGGGCTTTAGATGTGGGTTACTCTATTATTTGTGGTTTGCAAATGTATTAAGAAAAGTAGCCCGCCCCCTCCTGTGCCCTGCACCTTCATGCAAGGTGGATGGTCAGCTCTGAAAAGGACCCTCCTATCTCTGTGTGATAGGCTCCACAGTGGGCTGTGTGCAGGGGTGAGCAAGGCTTCTGTCCAGGGGGTGGAGGAAATAGGAGAATTTCTATTGAGATTAATTATCTAAAAAATAAGTTGAACTTTAATAAATAATACTTAATATGTGTTTTGACTGTACTATATAACCTATACAGAAATATTCATAGTATAAAAAATTTGGAGACCACCACTCTGGGAGATCAGTGAGAGCTTTCATACTGGGTTGAGGAAGGGAACTGTGGAGGAGGGGCTGGTGAGCTCTGGGTGCAGAACCATTTGGGCCGGGTCGGATGCCCAGATGTCACCAGCATTGTGGACTTTCCGGGCCATCACTACCCGCTGTGGCCTCCTCTCTCCCTGCCCACCCACTCAGGCCCCCTGTGTTCCCGTTGGGTTCTAGGACCTTTGGCTGCCACGCTGCCCACCAGGGAGAAAGTGGTCGTGGGTGATGGTCCCTGAACCCCAGGCTGGCTGAAGTGCGGCTGGGGTCCCTCTAGAGGCCCTGGATGCTGTGTCACCCCAAGAGAAAAGTCCCTGGCGGGAGGCGGCCCTCTGCCGGGAGGCTGTTTCCTCAACCAGCCAAGGTAAGAAGTGGGGGATTTCCAGCCCTGTCCACGGGCTGACTTAGTGCTGGGGGCTCCTCTCCTTCCTCATGCAGCCCAGGCCCCAGTGAGGACAGAAACCCCAGAGTTGGGCCCAGCTGTAGGCCAAGGGGTGTGGGAAAAGAGTCAGCTAAGCCCGCACGTCTCCCCAGCTGCGACTCCCTGTTCCATAATGAGCCAAGTCCAAGGCGGAGCCCCAGGGCCACACCTGGGGCCAACAGGGACCCAGTCCTGGAAGACCCCGGCAGGCCTCTTGGTGGCGAGTAGGACCTGGAAATCCAGAGCCACACTTACTCATGGTCCTGTGGGAAATGACTCAAATCAATGAATGCCCCTGCCTAACCCCAGCCTGCCCTGGTTCTGGTGGTCAGGGGAATGGCAGGTCTGTATTTTTCCCTTTTCAGCTCTGCTAACTGGCTGGTCCTTCCAAGGACACTGGAGAATCAATGGAGCCATGTGGGCCCCTTGGGAGCTGGGAGCCAGGACCCTCACGTCCCAGACATCTTGCCCCAAAAGCTTGACCCCAGGAAAGGGGAGCCGTACCCTAACAGCGCCCCCTTTCTTCCTGAACTGTGGTCAACTGGGTGAGGAGGGTGGGTGTGATCCTGGGGGCTGACTGGAGAGAATTAGGCGGATTTGGTGACCTGGTGATGGTGTTACACACAGACGCCCCAGTTCCAATGATGGGTCACTTAGGCCCAAGTAATGGCTTAAGAAACAGCTCGACTCTTCCTCCACTTTCATGAAGATTGTCTCTTGCCTCAGACACTTGTGAGTTTCACTTCACTGCTTGGCTCGTATGTGTTTGCTGCGTGTATACATACCCAAGCTTGCAGGTTAGTGTGACTGAGGCATGTGAGGTGGCAGAAGAGACAGTGACTCATGCAAGGTCCCTGAGCAGGAGAGCATCTGAGAGGTGAAATAATAAATCCAGATATCATCAGTGCGGGCTGGCAACACACCACGATAATGCACATGAATTATCACCAATTAAATACCAACCAATCCTCTGAGGAAGGTATCATAATCGCCATTGTACAAATCAATAAACTGAGTGAAATCGAGAGAAGCTAAATGACCAGCCTGAGGTCACACGGTAAGCAAATCTAGGTGAGCATTTGAACCCAGGTCAGTCCAAGGCTAAGCCAGAGGTCTCTTTGTCAGGCTCTCTCAACATGGTTCTCCAGTTATGCTCCATCTGCTCCTTGTCTCTGAGGCTCTGGCTGCCCTAGTCTGAGGTGACCCACTCTCCCCCTCCTTCCCTCCCCTTTGGTCAAGGTGGCCAAGCAGAGCCTGTTCAAGGCTGTGTGGAGCCCAGATGCTGGGCCCAGACCTTCATGCATCTAGCCTGTGCCCATTTCAGAGAGGGTCTGGCTGGCCCTGGGCGGGATCAACTAGGGCAGAGCTGGGGCAGCTGTTTATAGTAAACAGAAAGCTCCCAAGGAAGGAAGGAGGGGAGGGGCTGGGGTCGTCATGAGACAGGGAAGAGCAGCAGGCCCTCGGCCCTGATCCACAGTTACTGGTAACGCATCCCTGCCCCTTCTAGAGCTGAAAAGGCCCATGGAAGGTCCAGACGGGCAGCCTAGGCAGGAGGGGCAGGGGCAGGTTGGGCCTCGGAGCCGTGCCTGCTGAGAACACGCTCCCACCTCATTACATATTTCTACTTATTGCTAACAATAACAACCACTGTTTATTGAGCTTTTTTTTAACAGCAGGCCTGACGCTGGGTCCTTGAATGTATGTTTTCTTATTTAAGCCTAAAAACAACCAGGAGACAGGCAGAATAACACTCTCTAATTAACAGAAGAGGAAATTGAGGTTCAGAAAGATGAAGCCGTTTGTCAAGATCACACAACTTGTGACAGAGCAAAAATTTTTGGATCAAAAACTCTTTACCAAGGCAGATAGATGAGCTAGCAAGTGAAGCTCTGAGACTCTCAGCTGGTGGGGAAACTGAGTCCCTTGGGTACCAAGGGGACTTTCCCAGGCTTCTGGCATTAGTCAAAGAGATGGCTGGGGACAGAACTCGTGTGTTCCAGCCCTAACCACTAGACCACACGGCTTCTCCATGGCCTGAGCTGGGAAGGTCCAAAGAGAAACTCCCTTTCCAGCCCCAGCCCGGACTGTAGATTCTCCCCCAGCTATCAGGCTGCCCCCGTGGAGGCCAAGCCTAGCCAGGGTGCCTGGGGGATGCTGGGGGGTTTCTGCCCACACATATGGTTTCCAGATTCCAGGGGATGAAAAGGAGGCCCTTGGGGGTGGAAATGGGGGATGTGTGATGACAAATTTAGACTGATTGCTTAAAAAAAAAAAAAGGCCTAGAAACCCTAAAAAAATAAAAGCAAAAAGTCCACTAGAAAAACCAAAGGGAATTATTTGATTGCGGAGCCAAGTGCCGTGAGGTAGAACATGGTGTAAAGTGGAACAGTACCAAGGGCTCTCCTGACTGTGCTCAGAGGATGACGGGGAGGAAGAGGAGTTCCGTCTGCTGTTTCTGGTTCACCTCCTGGACTTTGGGACAAGGCTAAAAGTCAGGCCTGGCTAAAGTTGGATGTCTGGAGTTCAGGAGCACTTGTTGGGGGGGCTCCCCTGTAAAGACTGGGTGCTTCCAATGCCAAGGGTCCTGGCTTGTGGCCAGGGGTTCCCACTGGCTCACAGAGTGAGTTGCGCTAGGGGAGGCTCCAGCTGGTCTGTGCTGGGAGCATGTAGAAAGATGAACTGTAAGGTGAGGGTCTGGGGTGTCTCTGAGCCCCAGCCTGAAAGGGAAATCGCCAGGAACAGAAGGTAAAGAGAGGACAGCTGCCTGGAATTCTGGCCTGCAGCAGGCTCAAAAGGTCAAAGGTCAAGGGGGGACAAGGGGGACTTCCTGAGGCTCTCTGGGGAGTGCCAGCCAGCCAGGCTGTTGTGCAAGCTCTGGGCTGGACCAGAAGGGCAAGCTGGCAGAAGAGCCGTGCCTGGCCTGGTCCCCTCAGCCTCTCGTATCTGTTCCCTGGAGCTGGAGTAGTGCTCTCTCTCCTCCAGGAGATCAGACCCCGGCCCCCAGCAGCACCCCGTCCCACCTCACTGGCCACACTCTATATGCCTGAGGGCTCCCTCTCTCATACTCATCCTGAACCTCTCCTCCCCAGAACCACCATCTTTTGAGAAGCAGAAAAATCTCAAGTAAGGGTCTTTCTTCCCATTCCACTCCGATTTCCGACGCGATCAGAAGGGTTCGTGAGGGGAGAGCCATGAGAGGGGGTCACAGGCACTCAGCTCTAGAGGAACAGGCACAAAGAGAATGGAGGTGAAGCAAGCATCACGGGTGTGTGGGCGCCAGGCCCTGGGTTATCACAGGTGTGCTGCCCTGCTCTCCCTTAGGCTCACATGAGCCTCTCAAGGTCTGTTATGTTTAACAGGTGAAGAAATTGAGGTTCTGAGGGTGTGATTAAACTGACAGCTGGTAAATAGCAGAGCAAAGACTTGCACTTGCTCTTTCCAGATCTCCTCCCTGTCTCTCAGCTCAACCCACCTGACTGGAATGGATAGCGAGCACAATAAAGGGTCTAGGACCATATCTTGCTCCCAGAAGGTGTGGGATCTTTACTGGCTGATGCTGAATCTCATGAAGGGACCGGATCTTGGATGGAGCCTGGTGTATCACAAATTTCTCCTCTTAGATTCAGCATCTATAAGAGCAGGAGGTGGGGTTGCCTGTGGTTTTCCAACTTGGATTCTGGGCATCCTGGCAGCTCATAGAAATTGGGATAGAGGGGAAAGGAAGGTGAGTAGGGATGTTCCCTGCCTTCTTCCTGCCCAGATCCCATCAGGGAAGCTCAGCATATCAATATAAGGTAGTGGACATCCATAAGGGACACTTTTATTTGAATAAGGGTCCCACAGCACTCTATGACTTCCACCTGAGGTCTCTGCAACTCTGACCTGGGAGCTGTGATCAAGGCAGGTCCTGGGCTGGGGAGAGAAGCCAGAGGATCTAGTGAGGGAAATGCAGGAAGCCATGTCTGGGCTCCTAGCCCTGTGGCAGGAAGCAGGTTAAGGTCAGAGCCATGAGATCAGGCCTCGGCAGAGGAGCTGAGCTAGAGACACATGGCACTTGCCTCTCCACTCGGGAAACACAAATAGACCTTTGGCCACAGCAGCCTGGAAACCAGAAGGAGCACCCACCTTCCTGGAGGTCAAACCTATGTCCCTTTCTCGTTTTCTTCCAGGCCTGCTTGGGCTTGTTCTCAGTGGACATCAATTGTGGTCGCCAGCCAAGGGCCACCCTAACCTCCCATGACCTCTTGGCTCCTGTTGCTCAGTTCACAGGCTACTTCAAGGTGAAAGCTAAGAAAAGGCAAAGCTGCTCACGGAGAGGAAAGCCCCTAATAGAGGGCGTTCAGTGGGCAAGGCTAATCACCTTGAAAGAAGGACCCTACTTGGTGCTCCTTTATGGGCCAGCCCTAGACAGAGTTGTCCCTGTGCCTCCGTTTTCCACTTTGGAAGCTGGGCATAAGAATGGTGTCCCTCTCCTGGTGGCTTCAGCATGTATAGCTCCCAGCAGTATAGTCTCCATGCTCTAGGTGAAGGAGGAAGCAGAGGGTGGCCCTAGAACTAGAACTATCTAGCATCCTCCTTCTGTCCCACTGTTCATCCTGGGCCTGCCTCTGCCCACCATTCACCCTCAACCTGCTGCAGGGCCCAGCCTCACTCCATGTAAGCAAAGCTTGCCAGCAGGGTCCTTTGTGGGGCTGCTCCCCTGTGGCACTGCCTAGGGGCCCCACCATGGGGCAACAGATGGACCTATGGTCTCTGCAGAACAATGGTGGGGGAGGGGCCCTGGCATCGCCTGCCCCAAACAGGAAGCGCTGCATGAGCTTCAAAGAACTGGCAGGGCCAAGGGGCTGAGTGGCTGGAGCCGGTGCCAGGACCGGCGGCTGCCTGAAGAGATGCCTGCCAGCCTCGGGATGCCCAGCCTGCAGTGGGGGTGGGGCTGCAGTGGCAAGGGCAGCTGGGTCTCGGCCGAGGACGCTTTGCACCCTCGGTGCAGCAGCCTCTGACCTGGAAGCAGGCTGAGGGAAGAGCGCTCGCACTCGAGGCTGCTTCCCGGCTCTGCTGCCACACGCCCGCGGGACTGCAGGTTCTTTCCCAGACCACAGTGGGTCTGGCCCTCCAGCAAGTACCCGTGAGGGGCAGGGCTGGCACTAAGCCTGCCGCCCACTCCCTGCCTCCTGCTCCCAGCTGCACTGCTCAGAGCCTTTTCCTCTCCACTTCCTGTTCACACAGGGGGGGCGGGAAGTGGAGGGAGGAAGTTGGGGGGAGGCGTGTAGGGGGGACCCATTGAATAAAAGGAATTAACCGTTTCCCTCCTCTGACCTCTGGGAATTTCCGCCTGTGAAAGTGTCTCGAAGAATCTGCAGAGTTGAGGGAGTGAAGAGGAGGTGTGCCCCTCTTGGCCCCCTTCCCTGCCCCCTCTCCCGGTGTTAGTGGTGGGGCCAGATAACTCCCTCTGGGCCCCCTAACCTTTTGTTTCCCTGGCGCCAGGGGGGCAGCGCCAAGGGCAGGCTGGAGCCTGGTGGGCCCCTCCAACCAGTGGGGTTAGGGTGTCCGGCCTGCGACGCGAGTTGGGCGCAGCGGGTCAGGAGGGGGCTGAGCAGGAACTGCTGGGAGTCGGTGGTCCCTGGGGAATGAACTCACTCCCGGGCTGTCCGGGCTCTGAGCCCTGCGCTCTCCCTGACAGGGCTGGCTTTGGCCAGGAGAAGGGCGGTGGGCAGTCGGCCGAGCCTCAGACGTGGGGCGGGCACACCCTCGGGGGCCACTCCCCGTGGGGCAGAGGAAAGTAGCTGGTGGGTTAGGGAAGCCAGTAGGCAGCGCCCCCTAGTGCCCGCTGCTGACTCAGCCAGGCGCCCCCCGTAGCCCCCCCACAAGCGCCCTCTCAAGGGCGGGCCTCAGGAAGCACCTGCTCCCCAGGACCAGTGGCCGCCCTGCATCTCCCCCAGGTGGCTTCCTTGTTTACAGGCCTCCTGCCCTGATCCCAGCGTCACTGACTGTGGCCACTCCTCCAATTTCCAGTGACGCTTCCAGAAGCAGCTCATTCATCTTGGCCCCTACCCACGCAGCTGCTCCCCCACCCCACCCCCCACCTCCCACTCCTGGTCCTCCCCCCCAGGCTTAGGGCCAAGGTCCCGAAGGCCTTCTCTCTTCCCTCCACTCCAGGCCTTGCTTGGTTTCCAGGGATCTAAGAGCCGTGGCTTCCCGTTGCCCTGACTCAACGGAACCCCATTCTGTCGGTGCCAGAGAAGATTGGGGCCTTTTTCCAGGAAAGAGGAAGCAGCCTAGGACCAGATGGGCAGGCTTAAGAGAGGACAGAAGGGGCAGGGGTGTCCCAGGCTGTCTTAGCCAAGTCTTCTGGGAGGAGGGAGCAGTAGGGCAGCTTTTGCTTAACTAACATGTTATTAGGCACACATTATGTGCAAAAACAGAAGCCTCAAGCTGTTCCAAGTAAGTAAGTGACCATGCCAGTGGTCACTACTAGATTTACCTAGTAGACAGTGGGGAGCAGTACCCTGAGCCCTGGACTGGGCATGTCTAGGTGTGAGGGGAGCCTAGGCCACATGGAGAGGAAGGGAGCAGGAGGCCCCCCAAATCTTCCTGGGACACTGGAAACAGGATTAGGATGGGACCCTACCCGCCTTTGTTTCCACTCTTGCTTCAGGGGGAAGATGGGGAGTCTGAGGATCATCAAAGATGGACAGCTTCTGGCCCTACCCCTTGGCAGGGGCCATGAACCAACCCTGTTGTTTTACTGGTTGGGGAAGAATCAGCAGGACAAGCTTCTCCCAGAACTGCAGAGGATAAATATCTTGGGAGAGGATTAGGCTGCACCGGCAAGAGAGAAGCCTGCCATCATTAGCCAGGTGACTTGACCTGAGCCTGATTCCAGGAACACTCACTAGTTATTTTGTCTGTCTGGGCAGCTGACCGACCACACCCATAAAACTGGACAGTGGACTGTGAACACCAGTCCATGGAGCAAAGGGTGCTCAGCTGATGTCACAGGAAGGCCCTGCTTCAGGACTTCCTAGGGCTTAGCCTCAAGGCACAACTAAAGAAGTATAAGTTGTTGGGGGGGATGGGTAGGTCATAGGAGCTAGATGGGGAGAAAACATCTGCCAAATGCTATGGATGGCAGCAGCGGCAGTCTCACCTCCATGGTGGACCTCTGCATTACGGTTAAGGGACTTCCCTGGTGGTCCAATGGTTAAGACTCCATGAAAAAAATGAAACAACAACAACAAAAAAGTGTTATGATTAAATGGCAAATTGTGGTAGGGCAGTTATCAAAATTGGGCAGTTGAGAAGGCAGGGTTCCAGGCTGGTGAAGAGACAGGCAAGGAAAATCTAGCATGTGTAAGAGCCAGTGGAGGGAGGAAGAATGAGGAGCTTAGATTTATGATTAGGCAGTGAGATTAGCAGAAAACTCCTGGGACAACCAGGGAGGGAACAGACCAAGGAAGCACTAGTGGAGAGTGACTTGAGAAGTCAGCGCCCCCAGCTGCCCGAGTGTGGAGAGTTCTTTGGGGAGCAGCACCATCTGCTGGCCAAAGGGAAGAACAGACCCTGCTCCTAACGGGAGTGCTGTGCTTAGTCGCTCAGTTGAGACTCTTTGCAACCCCAAGGTGTGTTGCCCGCCAGGTTCCTCTGTCCATGGGATTCTCCAGGCAAAAATACTGGAGTGGGTTGCCATGCCCTCCTCCAGGGGATCTTCCCGACCCAGGGATCGAACCCAGGTCTTTTGCATTGCAGGCAGATTTTTTTACCATTTGAGCCAGCAGGGAAGCCCATGAATACTAGAGTGGGTAGCCTATCCTTTCTCCAGGAGATCTTCCTGATGTAGGAATTGAACTGGTGTCTCCTGCATTGCAGGTGGATTCTTTACCAGCTGAGTTACCAGGGAAGCCCAGACTTGGGACGGTAGGCCTTAAAGCCCAACTCAAGCTTGGAGTCAGAAAGAACAGAGTGAAGGCAAAGAATCAAAAAATCATCCTGTCACATCTCCAGGAGGAACAAAGGCCAAGGCTTGAAAGTATGCAGGGCCTTGGCAGCTTCCTGTGGCACCCCAGCCCCTCTTGGAGATCACTCACACAGCACTCTCCCCAGCATCAACACAAAGGCACCAACTCCAGAGTACCAGGGCAATGCAGACAGTTTAATGCTCTCCACCTCATCACCATCCCCCACTGTCCTCCAGGAGACTCTCTGCCCCAGGGGACCCATCACACTGGAGCCCCAGACAATGTGTGCACAAGAGCAGGCCCACCATCAGCCCCACCTCTCACCCCAACCCATGCCCAGGGCTTGGGGGGCTTGTCTTTTCACCTGTGGGACCGAGAGGCAGACAGAAGAGAGCGCTTCTGAGAGACGAGCCACAGCGAAAAAGCAGGCTAGGATAGGAGGTAATGCTCCAGAAGAACAGGTGTGTGGAGAGTGAAAAGAGCTGTTAGACACAGGGGGATAGTGATGGGGTCACAATTCTGACTTCTCCAGGCTGTGGCCCTCTACTGGGAAGCAGGCTTATGGCCTGGGCAAAACAGCAGCTCTAAGGCAGCTCTGAAGACCAGCACAGGCAGCCGGCAGAAAGCATCAGCTGAACCTGAGAGCCACAGGGATAGCTGCACTGCCCCCACCACCATCCCACCCCAGTAGCCTCCAGGAGACTGAGCACAGATGATGCTGTGGCTTTCCCAAGGGACAGCCCCCCAACTGCCTGTCCACCTATCGGGGTTGACATCTTCCTACAACCAACTGAGGTGCTCCTCCTCGTAGCGCTGGGGGTCAATGAACGGGCGGTCAATAGAGCGGATCATCAGCTCCCCACAGTACACGCACTCGGCAGCCACAAGTTCATCCAGGTCAGCCTTGAGCTGTTCCCGGCTGGGCCCCCCAGCAGCAGCGCCCCCCTCAGCCTCCTTAGCCCGGGCAGAGCCCTTGGCAGGGGGTGGAGCAGCCCCCAGCTTTCGTTGCAGCTCCTCGAGCCGGGCCTGCTTGTAGGCCGGCAGGCCGGGCCGCACGGCCTGCAGCAGGCAGTCAGCATGGAACATGTGGCCACAGAGGAAGAGGTAAAAGGGGCGGTTGAGCAGGGGGAAGTCGCAGGTGGCACATTTGTCCTGGGGCTCTACAGTGCCATAGCGGCCCCGCAACTCCTGCAGGTCTCTCCGGATGCGCTGGGCACTGGCTGTGGCCTCTTCCATCTCTCGCTGTAGCTCTTGGATGTGGTGGTTGTAGGCCTTCAGTGAGCTGCAGATGGCCTCCTTGAAGTGGTCAATGGTGACAAAGTCAGGAAAGAAAGGCAGCACATCTTCAATCTTGAGGAGGGGGCAGCTGGCCAGGCAGGCCATGGCCGTCTGCACATCTTCCTCCTCCTGCACCACATGCCGCGCAATCTTCAGCCACAGCTTCTTGCGCAGCTCCTCGTCTTCCTCAGGCAGGTCAGCACACTGCTTGGCCAGGTCCACGTCCACCTGTGGGGAAGCTGAGAGTGTTAGGGTCAAGTCCCCTCCCCACTCAGGGCAGAGTCTGTGGGAAAGACAGATGCCTGAGAGAACGCATGCTCAGTATTCCTGGCAACAAGAAAGATCAGGCTTCTGGGAGCTGAAATAGGGGCTACTGAAACGGAAGGAACCTGAAACAGGAAGGCCTGTCAGTAATGGGCCTGTCCCTGTCAGAGCTACGCAAATGCTACTTATTGATGGTGGGCCTGCAATATTAGTGAAGTTAAAAATCACCTGGGGAAATACCCAAAATACAGATTTTGGGCCCTCATCCAGACATTCTGATTCAGTAAGTCTTGGATTCAAATCCAGGAATTTGATTTTTTTTTTTTTTTTTTCTTTTGACTGCAATGCATGGCTGGCAGGATCTTAGTTCCCTGACCAGGGATTGAACCCACACCCTTGGCAGTGAAAATGCACAGTCCTAACCACCTGACCACCAGGAAATTCCCTCAAATTTTAAATAGCACTTTATACAGTCCTAAGTAGGTGATAATTCATGATCTGAGTAATGCAACTCAGCACCTTCCCATTCTGCAATTGTGGCTAGCATGTACGTAGAACTTACCTGTGAGGGAAGTGCTTATTATATTATCCCCATTTTGCAGTGGAATAACCTGAGGCAAAAAGAGGTTCAGAAACCAGTCTGAGGTCACACAGCTTAGTATGAGGCAGAACCAGAATTCAAACCCTGACTTCTGAGTCGTGTTCTTCACCTCTATACAACAGCTCCTCTGTGAGAGAGGCCAGCACCCCTTAGCCACGGTCCCACCCCCCCAACTTTCAACATGTCACGCTTTCTAGTCCTCTCTCCCAGATGGGGTCAAGGATCACTGGCTCACCTGCAGGGCCAAGTCCACAGCCTCCTCATACAGCTCCAGGACCTTGTAGACATGGACACAAGCACGGTGGTGGCCGTGCTCAGCGCAGAGCCGCAGCGCATACTTGAGATCATAATGCACGCGGTGCGGGCTGGCCCCGGCCTGCTCCAGGTAGGCCAGCAGTGAGGCCGGCTGGCCCCGGGCATAGAGCGACAGCAGGTAATTGTGAATGGCCTGCTCGGTCTCGCCCAGCACATTCACGCAGAACTCCATGTAGCGGATGGCTTGGCTCACCTGCTGGGCCTCGCCACCTTGGCTATAGTCACCAGGGCAGGGATGAGCTGCCGGGCATCCAGCCGGCTGCCCATCTCAATCCAGGCATCCACCAGCTGGCGAGGGATGTGACGGATGAGGATGGGCGAGAACTTGTAGAAGAGCTGGGGGTCACGGTGGCGGGCCAGCACGGCCAAGGCCTCCTCGTAGGCCTCATGCTGGCAGTGGTAAGCCACCACGCGCTCGTAGTCCTGCATGATCACAGCAAAGTATACCATGTGCTCTGTGTCCCCGTGGCTGGCCAACAGCTCGTGGATGGAGGCCCGGCTGGCGAAAAGCCACTCCTTGTGGCGAGGGCTGCTGAGGAAGGAGCGGAAGCGCTCACGGGTTTCCCGGTAGAGGTTCAGGGTGTCGGGGTCACCCTGCAGGGCCCCGAGCCGGCTCAAGTAGAGCTCCGTCAGCCAGGCAGTCAGCAGGGTTGCCTGGGTTCGTTCAGCAGGCTTCAAACTGGCCAGTTTTCGCTGCAGGAACTCGGCCAGCGCCTCCTCCTGTCGGGCCTCCAAGAACTTAAGGGCAATCTCTTCAAAGTAGCTCTGAGTCAGGGCATAGCAGCGGGCGCTCTCCATGTAGCGACGCTGGCGGAAGCAGAAATCGGCCTCTCGGGCTAGGACTGTGTCCAGGCAGTCAGGCCGCTCTCGACAATACTCCTTGGCCAGGTCGAAGCGGTTCATGTCTAGGTAGGTGCGCCAGACATCCCGTGCCTCCCGCTGTACGTGGTAGCGGAAGACAGCCCGCTCAGAGTGGGCCCACAGGTGGCCCGTGGAGGGGTCCTTCGCCATGTGCTTCAGCGGCCCAAACTTTTCCAGGAAGCGGTCCCGCAGCACCACCTGCCCCGTTAGCGTGCACACCGCCTCCACCCGGTCTGCCAGCAGCAGCAGGAAGTGGAACTGGGTCAGGACGATGGCCAGGGGCGGGCTGGCCCCAGGGCCCACCCCCTCTGGGTACTCCCAGACCCGCTCCTCACTCAGCAGGGAGTCCGGACGGCCGCAGTCCAACGATCCATACAACACGCATCTCCCATCATCCAGGCGAAGGCCCGGGGCGCAGAGCGCAACTTGGGGGTGTAAAAGGCCAGCTCGCTGTAGCCCAGACTGCTGGGGAACTCACGGAATGGGGGTGGGTGGTCAGCGTAGGCAGCAAAGAGCCCCGAGAAACCCTGGGCCTCAGCTCCTTCCGCCACTCGGCCTATGAACTGGAAGAGGCGCTGCCGAGTGGTGGCGATGACAAAACCGCGCCCTTCAGGGCCCCGCTCAGCCTCAAGAGAGCACACAGGTGCTGGCCCCCCTTCTTCATTTAGCACGTACAATGGACGGAAGTAGAGATCCGGGGCAGGGCCAAAAAGCCCACCCTCGCTGGCCGAAAGCTCTGCTTCAAAGATCTGCCCTTGGGCGGTGCCGACCAGGATGGGGCCCGTGCTGCTCTCGGTGCCCAGGGCCTTATTCCAGCCCACACTCTCCACCAGCTGGCCCTTCCAGCGTGCCAGGGGCCGAACCTTCTGTCCATTACGATTCACATAGAGGACCTCAGTGCTGCTCAGAGCGATCAGCAGATGACAGCCTGGAGGGGGGCAAAGGATGGCACCCTAGAGGATGCTGCCTTTTCCTGCCTTCAGGTCCCACCCACCCCGGCAGTGACCCACCTTCAACAGTCTAATATTATACCCCCACCTGAGAACTCTATCACCACTCACCAGTGGGGTCCAGGAACATCTTGTGAACTTTGGCATCATCCTTGCGCCCCAGCTCCATGTGGTTGGGTTCATTTGCTTTGCCCAGGTCAATGCTGTCAAGACAAGAGTCAGAGCATGACTCCAGAGGAGGGCAGAGCCTTTTTTTAAATCACAGACCTCTTTATGGAGAAGGCAGTGGCACCCCACTCCAGTACTCTTGCCTGGAAAATCCCATGGATGGAGGAGCCTGGTTGGCTGCAGTCCATGGGGTCGCTAAGAGTTGGACACAACTGAGCGACTTCACTTTCACTTTTCACTTTCATGCATTGGAGAAGGAAATAGCAACCCTCTCCAGTGTTCTTGCCGGAGAATCCCAGGGACGGGGGAGCTTGGTGGGCTACGTCTATGGGGTCGCACAGAGTCAGACACAACTAAAGTGACTTAGCAGCAGCAGACCTCTTTATAATCAGATGAAAGGCACAACCTTTCCTCCCTGAAATCTACACAAACACATAAAATTCTGAATACAATCCCAAGGGAGCTCTGAAACACATATGGGGTCCTCCTTCAGAGCCCTCAGTTCTGAAAATTCACTTCATTTTGAAAAGTCACTAAGCAGAAGTCTTTTGCTTCTGCTCAACACACCCCCAGTGCCTCCAAGAAGATGGGCAGGGACATCCCAGAATGCTGGGGTAAAAAGGGAACCACAAAGAGTAGCTAATGGTTATTGAGCACTTTGTAGATACCAAGCACCATGCTAAGAGCTTGAGCTAGTATGACCTCAATTAATCTTCACAGTAATCTTGAGGGGTATTTCCTTAAGGTTATTCCCTATTTAAGGTATTTCCCTTATTAAAACCTTTTTAAATGATACGCTCATTCTAACCAAAGAATCAATGCAAAATTGTATGAAGGGGAACTTCCCTGGTGGTCCAGTGGTTAAGAACCACCCTGCAATGCGGGGAATGCAGGTTTGATCCCTGGTCAGGGTACTAAGATCCCACAAACTTCAGGGCAACTGAGCCTGAGACCTGCATTGGCGATCCCATGTGCCACAGCTAAGACCCCACACAATCAAATTTAAAAACAAAAAGTAAGTATGTATGAAGAAAAAGTTAATGACTTTCCTTCCAAATTCCTATTATTCCCAGCAGAAAAAACTGATATTAACATCTTTCTCCATGTTCACAACATAAAGTTATTTTATCACTGTTTTTATAAATTTATACCTTACTTTTCTCAATGATATTTCATGAACATTCCACTGGGTCAATAGATACAGCTCTCATTGTTTTAATAACTGCATAATATTTCCTTTTATGGCCGAATCATAACTTACTCATTTTCCTACTGATGGGCATTCAGCTTGGGTCTAGCTTTTCCTACCGAAACATGGCTGCAGTCAACATCCTTGTATATGTACCTTTCAAATTGGTAGTTTTCTTTCTATTATTTGAATTCCCCAAAGTGGGACTGCTAGGAAATGTCACAGAGATTTTAAAGTTTAACAGACATTACTTTTCCAAAAGGTGGTGGCAATTTATACTCTTTCCAGCAATATGAGTCCACCTCTCTAAATCTTCACCAGCATCATACATTGCCATTTTAAACTCTTGCTAATCTTATAGGTTAAAAATAATAGTATCTTAGTTGTTTTATTTATTTATTTATTCTATTTTTTGGCCATACCACACAACATGAGGGATCTTAGTTCCCCAATCAGGGATTGAACCCACATCCCCTGCATTGGAAGCACAGAGCCTTAATCACCGGACCACCAGGGAAGTCCCTTACTGTTATTTTAA
Organism: Aepyceros melampus; assembly: GCA_006408695.1. NCBI lineage: Eukaryota > Metazoa > Chordata > Mammalia > Artiodactyla > Bovidae > Aepyceros > Aepyceros melampus. The sequence continues at coordinate 67,666 of SJXQ01009756.1, forward strand.
TATGCATTTCCCACAGGTTTAAACTATTTTCAGATGTTTACTGGAAATTTGGAGTTCCTCTTCTATGAACTGCTTGTTTATATTGTTTACATTTCCTCTTCTACTGAACTGTCTTTTTCTTATTAATTTCAAAGGTTTTTTTAAGGAACAGGAATGTAAATCTTTAGTCATATATGGAAAAACATTATTTTCCCACCCTCTTTTGTCCTGACCTGCTTCATATGCTTTTCTATTTTTATTCTGTCATAACAGCAATTACTACATAGTCAAATCTATCTTTTCTTTTGTGGATTCTTGATTTTCTAACTTGAGTAAGAAGGTCTCCCTTAAGCCCAAGGACATAGAAATTTATTAAATATTCTTTAATATTCACATCGCTTATTTTTTATATTTAAATAATTATTCTACTTAGAATTCATTTTTGTGATACAGAGATTTAGCTCTGTTTCACCTCAGATGGTTATTTTGAATAGATAAAAAAATTTTGCTAACACCTTTTGTCATGTATTATTTCCATTTACTTGAGATATTTCCAGTTTTATTGAGATATTTTATTTCTACTTATAGTGAATTTATTTCAGGACTCTAGACAGTTCCACTTACCACATGACTAACTTTGTGGGTTGGTACTGTTTATAACGGGCTTCCTTGGTGGCTCAGTGGTAAAGAATTTGCCCGCAATACAGGAGACGGGGGTTCAACCCCTAGGTCAAGAAAATCCCCTGGAGAAGGAAATAGCAACCTACTCTAGTATTTTCGCCTGGGAAATCTCATGGACAGAGAAGCCTGATGGGCTACAATCCATGGGGTCACAAAGAGTTGGACATGACTTGGTGACTAAACACACACACAGAGTCTGTAACAGATGAAGGGACATGTTCAGAGAGAGCAGGTGACTTGCTCAAGATTCCATTGCTGTAAGTAGCAGAGCTGAGCTCTGAGTCCAGGTCTACTACACTACATCAGTTCTCTCTGCAAAAGGATAGGATATTTCCCCAAAACCCCAAATCACTGTTTCACCTGCCCAGAATAGAAGAAAGGCCTGGTCAGTCAACAGTTCTAAAATACCACCAATCCACTTCCTACACCTAAACCTGCTGGGTCTTCATTTACCGGAGTAGTGTATCCTTGCCGAGGCTCATGCAGAGCTGATTGCAGGAGACGACAAGACTGGTGATGCGCTCAGAAGGGGTAAAGTCAATGCGCTGCTTCGTGAAGATGGGCGCTTCCTTCTCTAGCTGGGCATTCACATATCCTAGGCAAGGAGCAAAGGAAAGGTTAACTATGAAACAGAGGAAGGGCAAGAAGAGGAGATTGCTCCTCTCCACCTTCTAACATATTCCTACCCCAGGATGTTGGTTAGTGACACTTTAAATATCAATATATCAAGCACTTTACTAATCACCTCTACATTAGTCCTACGCTACATTATAGGTTCTGGGCTCTTCCCACACCTCTGAAAGCAGTAAGAGGTTGATTCTTTAAACCCTTGGGATGCTATTAAACCACTGTGTACCTGCTCCTGGTGGTAATGAGGGAAAGTTTGAGTGTTCTCCCTTATCTGTCTTTGGCCAAGCAATCCCAGCTCAACTAAAGTCATCTAGTTCCACTTTCTTCCCTCCTCCTGCCCATGCAATAATGCTCTCAATGAGTCTCCAGAAGAATGAGGGCAGAGGGATCCCTGAGAAACCCTTCCAATCAGTTGGTTAACAAACTGCTGGTACTTTCTCTCTAGCCTTTACTTTCATTTCTCTATCACTACTCAAAATATTCCAGCACTTCAGATGCCTCTGCCAACTCTGTACTACTTTCTACAAAAACTTCCCCTCACCATCCAGCTGCAAACAGCTCTACCAAAAGCTTAAGATACTTCATTTTCCCCTGTTCATTGACAGAGTTCCTTCTAGGCTCATCCCTCCTTCCCCTACAACACTCCCCTTTCATCAGTTCTTTACTCATTCTTTCTCTTACCTCCAGAAGGGGACTGATGGGAAAAACACTGAATCAGACGAAGCCTATTCTCATCTGAACCTATTCTCAGTTTTCCCAACTGCTACCCTCTAAGCAAGTCACTTCCTTATCTGAGTCCCAGTTCCCTCTTAGAAGGACTCTGGTGGCATGGCCTAGATCACGCGGCTGTGCTTGCTGCTCTTTCAAACTTCGACCATTCACCGCCTGGAGGCCATAAGAACCTGAGGAGAACCAAGGGCCTAAATCCAGGCTGCAGGTCCAGGAGGCGAACCCGAACTCCTGGAGCCACCCTCTCTGCTCCTCCCACGCAGATGCCAGGAAAGCCGAGAGGTGCAGCGGCGCCCTCACTTCCCTTACCCGAGTGGGGGATGCCCACGCTAGGGCAGCCGGGCTGCAAGACGGTCGAGCGGGACAGGGAGTCCTCGTATTCATCCAGGATAGACGCCATGGTGCCCGGCCTCTGGGTCCTCCGTCCCAGGGATTACAACAGGGCTCCCCCCAGGGATCCCCGTCTCCCCGGATTGGAAGCTGCGACTCCCCAGCCTCGACAGGAATCTGACAGATCCTGGCAATCCGCCACCGCCAACTCCTCCTCTTTAAAATCCTGAGAATCTTTTCACTCTCGCCTTATAGAGTGAGAAGATCGGAGAGCTCGCCTCCTTGAATTTGGCGCAGTCTGCACCCAACTCACGCCCCCAAGAGAGCACCGGTTCCCCTTAGCCGATCTCAGGTGATCCCAACCTCGCCCGAACAGCTCAGCTGACTCCCGCCCCTGGGACGCACGCCTATAACGTAACTTCCGGGTTCTCAGAGGCCCACGTTTGCTGGCGCAGGAACGTCGCAGAGCCGGCCCTAGGGAGGTGCGGTGAGGTCTGCGGTGGGCGGGGCCGGGTGGTGGTAGGGGCGGGGCCGGGTGGTGGTAGGGGCGGGGCCGGGTGGTGGTAGGGGCGGGGCCGGGTGGCGGACCGGCGGGCTATGGCCTAGCTGGCTCTCCAGCGGAGTGCTCTTCTCTGCTGGGGAGAGTCTGAGCTGGTGGTGGTGGTGTAATTACTAAACCGTGTTCGACTCTTGCGACCCCATGGACTGTATGTAGCCCGCCAGGCTCCTCTGTTCATGGGATTCTCCAGGCAAGGATACTGGAGTGGGTTGCCATTTCCTTCTCCAGGGGATCTTCCTGACCTAGAGACTGAACCCAGGTCTCCTGCACTACAAGCAGTTTCTTTACCGATTGAGCTACCAAGGAAGCCCCTAGGTGGTGGACGGGCCCCGCTGAACACAAGCCCCACCCTCCTGGACTCTGCTGCAGTTCTAAACTTTGACACCAGGAGGCAATCCTGGCTTTCTCTGTCGCCTTCCCAGACTCGCCCAGCGCAATCCAGCCTCAGCCTCTGAGAAGGTCCCCAGCATTTTTCACGCCCAGGCTTCCCTCCCGCAGAATATCACTCAACCTCTCTGGTCAGTTCCCGCTCGCACATTTAAAAATAGTCCATTGCCCTAGGTCCCCAGTGAAGGAAAAGACTACCCACTCCAGTACTCTTGCCTGGAGAATTCCATGGACAGAGGAACCTGGAGGGCTGCAGTCCATGAGGTCGCAAAGACTCGGACACGACTAAGCGACTAACACACACAGTAGGTCCTCAGGAGAACATTCCTTTCTTCAATCTAAACGCCACCTAAATCCTGCCTTCACACGGCACAGCAAACAGTCCTGGGCTCTCTTCTCCCACGTCCTGGGACCCACCAGTTTCCAGAAAGTGGCAGAGATGGTGGCTCGGCCAGTAGGAAACTATGTGCTACCCAGTCTCTTCTCTGGTTCGTAGTGGCTCCTCCGCGTTGAGCACTTACTCTCTTCCTGGCCTTGAGTTAGGTGCTGGGGTCACAGAGATAAGTACAACAACCGTCCTGGAAGATCATAATCCAGAGGGGCGATGGGCCCATAAATAGGTAGTTAATGCTGATTGTGAGGTGAAAGTCGCTCTTGTCCTACTCTTTGTGACCCCATGGACTGTATGTAGCCTGTCAGTCTCCTCTGTCCAGAGAATTCTCTAGGCCAGAATACTTGAGTGGGTATAGCTGTTCCTTTCTCCAGGGGATCTTCCCAACCCAGGGATTAAACCCAGGGATTAAATCTGCTCCTGCATTGCAAGCAGATTCTTTACAGTCTGAGCCACCAGGGAAACCCTAGTTAATGCTAGAAAAGTAATTTATGATTTGTTCAGCAGCGTACTCATTCCGCAAATGAGCATGCAAACATGCGCGCGCACACACACACACACACACACACACACACACACATTCTGTTCCCAAGTCTGCCCTCCAGACGTGTACAAGGGACATGGCCACAGCGCTGTTGAAGCACAAATTCCTGAAAAGCCTGGCTGGAACAAGGGATGATGGAAGTTGGAGGCGGATGCGGAGTCCAGAGCAATGAAACAGCGAGGGTTTGGGTGCAACTGCTGTTGGTTTTCCCTCTTCCACCTGCCTGGGCAACCCAGAAAGAATCTGTTCCTTTCTTTGGGCTCATGGGCCTTGCTACCTTGCTAAAGTGGAAGATTCTATCTAGGCAGGGTTACCAATGTCCTGGCTTTAACCGACAGCCCTGGATTAATGACTAAGAGCACCCTATTTATTCTCAAAAATGTCCAGATGTGCACCATACATAGTGTGGTTTTGCTTCTCTTGCTAAACTTTCCTGGTAGGCGCAGAGGACTGGACCCTCATAGCCCTCACCGAAGGTTCTCTGGGCCTGGAGTGTCCCTGACTGCTTCGTGGTCCAACATATTAAATAACTTCCCAGAGCTCCCGGGCCAGCCTCTCTCACCTGAAACCTGCGGCCTTGATGCAGCTATGCCACCAGGGGCGCTGAGCAGCAGGTTAGGTCCCAGGAGGGAAGGTGCCCAAGCTATGAAGTAGGGAGGTTTCCGCCCGGGGAGAAAAGTGATCCCAGCCCCGAAGCTGCTCTTGTGTAAGGCTCCACCCCAGATCACCCGCCGGCTGCACTTTGATAAACACAAATAGGTCCAGACGAAGGTCAAATAACCAGAAAAGGTACATTTCCTACGGATGCTCCAAAAACCACACTAAGTTCCTAATATTCAGTGTTATTTCATCTTACCTCACACTAATGCCATAAAATAGGCACTGCTCTTTTCCCCACGTTAGGATAGCGGAAACTGAAATTCAGCATGGTGGAGCATTTTGTCCAAGGTCATGTGGCCAGCAAGTGAGGAAACCAGGAAGCAATATTCAAATGCAAGCAAATGCTTAAGAGTTTACCACCACACCATCCATGACCCCAGAACAAGCTGAGGGAAGGGTGAAACAGCTGAATCCTCAGGTCTGGACTGTGCAGGGAGAGTGTGCCCCCTGCATGGAGCTGGTGTCTCAGGAAAACAGAGTTCTTCCAGCCACCTCACTGTCCACAGAGGCTCCCTCTCAGTTCCACTGCTCTCTGGGATGTATGGAGTGGAGCCTAAGTGGGCCTACACACTCAATACTACTCCCTGTTGAGCTGATTACAGCAGTTTTCCCCCACGTACTGTGTCTTCAATCTTAGGCTGGGCTTTGGAGTAAGAGTCAGAGACCAGCCTTCTTATTCATGCCTAATCACTTGGTAGCTGTGACGCTGTACATTTGATGCTCTTAGCGTTGATCCTCTCATCTACAGAAATAGGTATAATGATACCTAGTAGGTCTGTGTGGAAGAGTAAATGAGGTGATCCAGGTGAAAGCTCACTGGGATACACAACGTTCAACGTAGAGCATGTGCTCAATAAACTCTAAATGTGGCTGTAACCTGAGAGTCTCTCAAGTCCACCTCCTCCATGAAGTCTCCCTGCACCACAGTGTCTTCCTCAGAACTGCTATGGATTTCCTTGTATTGACCTCTTCTGGCACCTATTTATGAAGCATGGGCATTTGGCTTTGATGGAACGGATGTGATTGTGGGGAATACCTCAAATATTCCTGAGCACTTGAATACAGAAATGCCTTAGGGAACCTACAGCTGAAGATGCAGATCCATTCACTCCTACCCAAAAAACCCCTGTGGGAAACTTCCATGGTGGTCCAGTGGCTAAGACACAGAGCTTCCAATGCAGGGGGCCCAGGTTCGATCCCTGGTCAGGGAAGTAGATCCCACATTCTACAGCTAAGTGTTCTTATGCCCCAACTAAAAGATCCTGCATGCTGCAACTAAGATGGGGTGCAACCAAATAAATAAATATCAAGAAAAGAAATGTGGTAGTTGCCATGAAACAGGTAAGGGCTGACTGCTGGGCCAGGGAGAGAGAGGATTGGTGTATGAAAACTGGTAACTCTGAGCTAAGACTTGAAGTGCATGTGTGATTTCCAAGGGCCAAAAAGGGAAAGCAGCTGGTGGATCTGCAAAGACCTGCAAATAGTGTGATGCAGGTGGGGAGGTGGGGTAGATGGCGGGGGGTGGCTGAGGAGCACTGGGAGTAGGGCAGTGGGTGAAATGGGACTGGTGGTGGCCAGATTGGGAAAGCTATTGAATGGGCCATCAGAAGGTTTTCGCTGGGTATGAAACCCCCTGATGTGGGTTCTGGAAAGATGGGTGGTGGCTTGGGTGGAGTCCACATCAGAGAGGATGAGCTCTGAGGCAGAAACAGAGGAGAAGTGGAGAGGGCCCAGCCTGGAAAAGAGAGAGTAGACTGGGAAGACGTTTCTGAGGAAGGGGCACTGGGCTTAGTGTCAAGTTAGGCACTGGCAGGGGCGCGGAAAGCCAGCAAGGAAGCGTGCAGGAGGCTGCTGGGAGACCTAGCAGATGGTCCAGTGACAACTTTGTCTGGGAGGAGGACGAGCTGGGTTGGGGTGGGGCAGAGGTCACATGATTGAGCTCAATCTGGATGATTGCATTTGAGGCCCCTGCAGGGCATTTACTCCAAGAGACCCAACACCTGTTGGACATTCTCTAACTCACTGCTGCTGCTGAGTCGCTTCGGTCGTGTCTGACTCTGTGTGACCCCATAAACGGCAGCCCACCAGGCTCCCCCGTCCCTGGGATTCTCCAGGCAACAACACTGGAGTGGGTTGCCATTTCCTTCTCCAATGCATGAAAGTGAAAAGTGAAAGTGAAGTCGCTCAGTCGTGTCCGACTCTTAGCGACCTCAGGACTGCAGCCTACCAGGCTCCTCAGCCCATGGGATTTTCCAGGCAAGAGTACTGGAGTGGTTGCCATTGCCTTCTCCACCCTAACTCACTAATAAATATTTATTAAACAATTGCATGAATGAGTTTGTTTTCTCATGCTTTAGTTTCTACATTTGTTAAAGGAGAAAAATCTACCTTGCAGTGTTTTGTGTTAAAATTAGTGAACCAATGTTGATATATCATTATTCACTGAAATCCATACTTTATTCAGATTTCCTTAGTGTTTAACTAAATAACCTTTCTGTTCCAGGACCCGATTTGGCAGATGACCTTGCATTTATTTTATAATGATTTATTAATTTATTTTTATTTATTTGGCTGTGCTGGGTCTTTTTTTTTTTTCACTAGGGTCATTTTTAAGCTCTAAAAGTATCTGATTTTATTTCTAAGACTATGTTTCAGTTATATCTAATTGTCTTTAAGATTCCAGACACTTTTCATATTTGAACTGTGGACCTGTTTGCTTCTCTATCTTTAATCTTTATGAATTATCTGACTTTAAAATTACTGCCCACTTCTCTCCTGTTTAGTCTGAACCCCAATGAACATCCCCCTCTTCACCACAGTTCAGATGTACAGCCAGGAGATGACTCTTGACTCCATGGAGGCTCTCAGCCTGCTCCAGGATTCCGTGGCATTTTTCTACTCTGATCTTTCACCTACTTTCTTAGGTAACTATTTCACATCTTTCTGTCTTCCTTGACACCATTCAAACCTTTCCTCTCCTCCTAACTCTCAGCTAATAAATCTGTGTCCTATCTTCCTGAGAAGAAAGAAGCAGGAGAGGGTTTATATAAGATTCATTGCCTCATCTACCCACTTATTTGCTCCTTTGCCTTTATTTTTTTTTAATTGGAGGATAATTGTTTTACAATATTGCGCCAGTTTCTGCCACACATCAACATGAATCAGCCATAGGTATGCCTATGTCCCCTCCCTCTTGAACCTCCCACCCACCTCCTTGTGCTGGATCTTAATTGCTGCACACAGGATCTTCAATCTTTGTTGCATCATGCAGGATCTTTTAGCTGTGGCTTGTGGGATCTAATTCCCCAACCAGGGATCAAACCCAGGTCCCCAGCATTGGGAACACAGAGTCTTAGCCAGTGGACCACTAGGAAAGTCCCTGACCTTGTATTTAGTTATCATTTCTCTTTAGGCTCCTCTTGACTGTGGTAGTTTTTTCAGATTTTCCTTCAAGGTCCTTTAGGTAACCTTGACAATTTTGAGGAACACTGGGCAGGTAGAATGCTCTCTATTGGAATTTGTTATCTTTTTTTTCATGATTAGGCTGGGATTGTTGGGTTTAAGAGGTAAAATAGCATTATCATCACCTCATATCAACAGTACATACCATCAGCACTGCTTATCACTGTTGATGTTGATGTTGATCCCTGACTGAGGTTTGCCAGATTTCTCCACTGTGCAGTTGCTTTTATCCTCCTTTCTAGACTGTACGCTTTGGATGGAAATCACTATACACAGCCTATACCTAATGAGTGGAGACTTTTGCTTCCTTGGGGGTTAATTATTATACAAATGGTTTGGAATTCTTCTACATGGGAGATTCAGGAATTTATTTATAAATTTAACTTTTTATTTTAATCATATATTTGAATTGTTGGTACATTTTTTTCAACTGTCTAACTGGGAAATGAAGGCATCCTAGGTCAGTGGTCCTCAAACTGGGGTTCACAGGTCCTTATGGGGTATGGAAGTCTCTCCCAAGGAAACCACACCAAGTAGTTTTATGAGAATCAGTGTCCAGAGCATCTGTGGCTAAAAGTGACCAGCAAGAGAGAAGGTGCCTGGGAGCAAGGTCACGTCCCCTTCCACCTCTGCTGCTCCTGACTCTTCAGAAGAAAAGCACATCACACACCCACCTGGATGGTGAAACAGAAACCCCATCCCTTGGTACATTGCTTCAGAGCTTAAAAAATCTGCAAGGAGCCCAGAAGAAGACCTTTGGAATTGTTGGTTCTCCCACAAAGAGAATAAAGATAAGAAAACATTGAATAGGACTTTCCTTCCAGAGAGAAGGTGTGGGGCAGGAGGGTGGTCGGGATTGGGAGTTCATGTATACTCATGGCTGATTCATGTCAATGTATAGCAAAACGAATAAAGTATTGTAAAGCAAAACAAACTAAAAAATAAAAATTAATTAAAAAAAATAAACAACAAAAACCCAACCACACTGTAGGGAAATACATTTTAATAATTTACATAATAAATTATTTAAAAAAAAAAAAAGGACTTTCCTGGTGGTCCGATGGTTAAGAATCTGCCTTCTAATGCTGTGGACATGGGTTCAATCCTGGGTCAGGATTGAACCAGGATTTCACATGCTGTGAGGCAACTAAGCCCCTGGGCCTCAACTACTGATGCTGGGCACCTGGAGAGAAGCGCGTGCACCTCTACGAAGAGCCCACGTGCTGCAACTAAGACCCGACACAGCCAAAAATAATAAATAACTATTGTGAAAGGAGATGTGTGTAAACAAGGTTTCTCTGCATTTACATTAAACGAAACAAAACAGTAAGAGAACTGATGATGAATTTTGTCACGTTCAAGCATTCTATCCATGAATACATAAACTAATTGAAAACAAACCCCCAAAAAGCCTGATGCATTTCATCAAGAAGATGTATTTCTAGTATAATTTACTTTTCATTTATAACTTTATCAAAATGTGTAATATATTTGTGCTTTGATATTGAATGATTATAATGATAATTTAATTCAATTTTAAAAGAAAACAAGTAAATACTTAGAGCCTCACAGTCACAAGATATATAAGGGCTTCCCTGGTGGCTCAGACGGTAAAGCGTCTGCCCACAACGTGGGAGACCCGGGTTTGATCTCTGGGTCGGGAAAATCCCCTGGAGAAGGAAATGGCAACCCACTCCAGTATTCTTGCCTGGAAAATCCCATGGTTAACAAAATGTGTAATATATTTGTGCTTTGATATTGAATGATTGTAATGATAATTTAATTCAAATTTAAAAGAAAACAAAGACTTAGAGCCTCACAGCCACAAGATATATAACATAATGTTAAAAAACATATATATATACTAATTACACCCAGTTAGGATACAATACCAATAAAAATTCCAATCATAACATATATGAGAGGAAGACTGAAATATTGAAAGAGAAAATAACATAAATTTTCCAACTGTTAAAGTGGAGCTTGTTTACATTATTCTTTGTGTGTGTGTGTGTCGCAGAGTTTTATTAAAGTGAAAAAGGGACAGAGAAAGCTTCTGACATAGACATCAGAAGGGGGATGGAAGAGTGCCCCCCACATTATTTTAAATGGATGTGGTAAGATATCCACCGAGTTTGGTATTTTAGTTTCCAATGTGCATATGTAAGAGTGAGGTCATAGTTTTATTTAAATGTCAATATTCACAGTATACTAGAAGTGGCATTCTCTGCAGCTGCTTGGTCTTAAGGTGAAAAGTTTTGGTTGTCAGTACCTGTTGTTTGGGGGCTTCCCAGGTGGCACTAGTAGTAAAGAACCTGCCTGCCAATGCAGGAGACATAACAGACAGGGGTTTGATCCCTGGGTCAGGAAGATCCCCTGGAGGGAGGACACAGCAACCCACTTCAGTATTCTTGCCTAGAGAGTCAGAGGACAGAGGAGCCTGGTGGGCTGCAGCCAGTAAGGTCGCAAAGATCAGACACTAGTGAAGCGACTTAGCACGCAGGCACCTATAGTTTTATTCATTTTCAGTGAGTTTGGGAGTCTTAGGGGGGAGGTAGATGCTTTGTCCCAGCACCACCTCGCCAGGCGCCACTCCCAGGCTGGCTGTTGCTCTCTCTACCACCACCCTCCCGCACTGTTTCTCCAGAAGCTCTTCTCAATATGTGGAACCTAACTCAGTCAGATGCTGCTGGACAAGTCTCCGGCCCCTCTGAATGCCTCTCATTTCCTCAACTGTAAATGGTGAAGGTAGAACAAGACTATCTCTTAACAGTCTGTGGTTCTCTGAAAGCCAAACCCTTCTCATAGTCCCTTTGGAGACACGTGGGGACAGCTCCCACGGAATAATGGTTTTCACGTCACTGCCTCCAAGCTGATTTCTATGCTTCTTATTTATCCCTTAGTTAGGATACATTTTAAAAGATGCTTCAGCCAGGAAGCCTTCTCTGATTATGTGAAACCAAATAAGGTCTAACAACCAGTCTTCATCCTGCCTCCAATCTTTTAGGTCATAAGACCCGACACACTGTAAGCACTTGGGAAGTGCCTGCTGTATTAACGCATGACTTGACACACTAATGTGTATTTACGTGCATACCATCACACTACATATGTCTGTGTATTCACTCACATGTCCTCTTGCAGAAACTGTTTTCTAACTTAAAAATAATGAGATCTTTGTATTAAGAATAAAAATAATAACACAACAAAAACAGTAAAATCCAAATTGTTCAGAAAGACCACTAATATGTAGTGTTGTGAGGCTGTAAAGCAACTGGAACTCATTGCTGGTGGGAATGTAAAATGGTGCAACTCTTCATAGCCACTTAACATGCACTGACTTTATGACTCAGCACTTCCATACCTGGGTATTTACCTGAGAGAAAGAAAATATATACCCACTTAAAGATGTGGACCAAATGTTTATAGCAGCTTTATTCATAATAGCCCCAAACTGGAAACAACTCAAATATCTATCAATAAGAGAATAAACAATAGTAATACATCCATTCAATACTATTCAGAATTAAAAAAGAAAAAAATTATGCTTACAGACGGGGCTTCCCTAGTAGCTCAGTGGTAAAGAATCAGCCTGCATGTTCCATCCCTGGGTCAGGAAGATCCCCTGGAGAAAGAAATGGCAACCCACTTTAGTATTCTTTTTTTTTCTAAATTAATTTTTATTTTTTAGTTTGTTTTGCTTTACAATACTGTATTCGTTTTGCTATATATTGTCATGAGTCAGCCACGAGTGTACATGAACTCCAATCCCGACCCCCACCTCCCCCCTCCCGCCCCACACCTTCTCTCTGGATTATCCCTGTGCATCAGTCCCAAGCACCCTGCATCCTGCATCAAACCTGGACTGGCGATTTGTTTCACTTATGATATCATACATGTTACACTGCCACTCTGCCAACCCATCCCACCCTCTCCCTCTCCCACAGAGTCCAAAAGGCCGTTCTATACATCTGTGTCTCTTTTGCTGTCTTGCGTACAGGTTTATCATTACCATCATTCTAAATTCCATATATATGTGTAAGTATGCTGTATTGGTGTTTTTCTTTCTGGCTTACTTCACTCTGTATAATCGGCTCCAGCGTCATCCACCTCATTAGAACTGATTCAAATGTATTCTTTTTAATAGCTGAGTAATACTCCATTGTGTATATGTACCACAGCTTTCTCCATTCATCTGCTGATGGACATCTAGGTTGCTTCCATGTCCTGGCTATTATAAACAGTGCCGCAATGAACATTGGGGTACACGTGTCTCTTTCAATTCTGGTTTCCTCAGTGTGTATGCCCAGCAGTGGGATCGCTGGATCATAAGGCAGTTCTATTTGCGATTTTTAAAGGAATCTCCACACTAAAAATATGGAACGCTTCACGAATTTGCGTGTCACTCTTGCGCAGGGGCCATGCTAATCTTCTCTGTATCGTTCCAATTTTAGTATATGTGCTGCCGAAGCGAGCACCACTTTAGTATTCTTGCCTGGAAAATCTCATGGACAGAGAGCCTGGCGGGCTACAGTCCATGGAATCGCAAAAGAATCAGACACGGCTTAGTTACTAAATAACAACAACCCTTACATACAACAGCATGAATGAATCTCAAAAGCATGCTGAGTTTTAAGAGGTCAGACATAAGACAATAGACAGAGCCTGATTCTGTTTATTTAAAATTATAATAGACAAAAATAAAACTTTATCAACAGAAAACTGTTCAGTGTTTGCTTGGGAACTGGCATGGGACGGAGGATTGACTAGAAAGAAGCAAGAAGGAACTTTATAGAGGAAATAGAAATGTTTTGTATCTTGATTGTGGTGGTGGTGAAAACATTGGTTGAAACTCCTTAAACTATACAGCGGAGAAGGAAATGGCAACCCACTCCAGTATTCTTGCCTGGAGAATCCCATGGACGGAGGAACCTGGTGGGCTACAGTCCATGGGGTCGCAAAGAGTCGGACACGACTGAGCGACTTCACTTTCACTTTCAAATTATACAGTTAAAATGGGTATATCTTAGATGTAAATGATATATCTCAGTAGAGTTGATTGTTATACCAAATATAATTTTATTTTTTAATAATTTTATTTACTTATTTTTATTATTTATTTTTGGCTGTGCAGGATCTTCGTTGCCATGCAAGCTTTTCTCTAGCTGCAGAGAGTGAGGGCTACTCTTCACTGCAATGCTACTCTTCATCGTGATGCGCAGACTTCTCACTGGTGGCTTCTCAAGTTGTGGAGCGTGGGCACTCTGCGGGCTTCAGTAGTTGTGGATTTGGGGCTCAGTAGATGTGGCTCCTCGACTCTAGAGCACAGGCTCAATAGTTGTGGTGCTCAGGCTAAGTTGCTCCTCAGCATGTGGGATTTTCTTAGATCAGGGATCAAATCCGTGTCTCCTGCACTGGCAGGCAGATTCTTTACCACTGAGCCTCCAGGGAAGCCCTGCAATAGCAAATTTTAAAAAGACCTCTGCCCAAATGTCAGAATGGATATTGGAGTTTATAAGATAAAAGATAAAATGCTTTTAGCCCATAATTATTTTTCTTTACATTTTTTTAAGAAACTGAAGTGTAGTTGGTTTACAATAGTGTGTTAGTTTCAGGCGGATAGCAAAGTGATTCAGTTATATATTTTTTTCATATATTTCTGAAGATAATATGCAGATTATCTTCCATTATAGGTTACTGCAAGATATTGAATATATTTCCCTATGTTATAAATAAGTCCTTGTTGCTTATCTATTTTAGGCATAGTAGTTTGTATCTGTTAATCCCATATTCCTAATTTATCCCTCCCTGCACCTTCCCTTTTCATAACTGTAAGCCTGTTTTCTGTGTCTGTTTCTGTTTTGTATATAGATTCATTTGTACTATTTTTTAGATTCCACATATAAGTGATACTGTATAATATTTGTCTGACTTGCTTCACCAAGTATAATATTCTCTAGGTCTATCAATGCTGCTGCAAATGGCAATGTTTCATTTTTTATGGCTGAGTAATATTCCATTCTGTGTGTGATGTCTCTATCTATCGTGTTTTCCTAAACTGTACCTCTTGATGGGATAGCCCATCATCCTTAAGGGGTGGACTGAAAAGTAGGTGATGGTGGAGCAATAAATGGGGCTCTGCAGTCCTGGCTGTATCTTAGCTGTGAGGCCTTGGGCAAGTCATGTAACTTCTATGAAGACTCAGTTTCCCCATCTGTAAAGTAAAGATAATAACAATACCAGTATATTAGAATGATAACTTTTTGTGTTCCCTGTCTGGGTCACAGAAGACAAAATTCTGAACCTGTGTTTAAAATTAATTAATATTTATTTATATATTTTTGGCTGTGCCAGTTCTTCGCTGCTGCTGCCTGAGGGCTTTCTCTGGTTGAGGTGAGCTGGAGCTACTCTCTAGTTGTGGTGTTCAAGCGTCTCATTACAGTGGCTTCTCTTGTTGCTGAGCACAGGCTCTAGGTGCAGGCTTCAGTAGTTGAGGTTCATGGGCTCTAGAGCATGGGCTCAGTTCTCGTGGCCCAGGGCCTTAGTTAACCCCCAGGCGTTGGGATCGTCCCGTACCAGGGATTTAAACTGTGTCCACTGCGTGGATTCTTAACCACTGGACCACCAGGGAAGCCCCCGAACCTATGACTTCATCTGAAAAAAACATGACCTGACCCAGGGGAAGATAATTATAATACTAGTGCACCCTTGCAGAGTACTCTCTCTGTACAGACACTATTCCAAGCATTCTCTATAATTCATTTAATCCCCACAACATTCTATGAGGCAGGCACTATCTTAATCCCATTTTACAGACAAGCAAACTGAGGCCCAGAAAAAAAGGCAACAGCTAGTAAGGGATACAACCTGGATACCAATCCAAGTGCTTTGACCCAGAATCTGTGCTCTTAACCAAGTAGCTTATCTCTTGTTTACAAAAGCATAATTTGTGATAAAGGCAGGGGAAAGAACTTGATTTAGAAATACTAACTTTTATACAAACAGATGTGAACAAAACACAGTACCTTTCATAGCAACACTTTTATAAAAAATAGTGAAAGCTAATTTTATGTTGGTGTGGAAAATCCTGCTCTGTTTCTAGTTTCAATTGCTGTGGTTTAGCTAAAGAGCAGGCTACCCTCCTAACAGGGTTAGGGAGACCAAACCTCATGGTTTTAGAGCTGAAAGTTTTGTATCCTGGGGAGGTATCTCTAGGTCTAGCTGTTCCCTGGTGAAATAACCCTGAAGGAAAAAAAAGCTGTGATGTGACCTGGATTGGCCTCTCACCTCCCTTCCCAACTCATTTCTCACCACTCACTTCCTTGATGAGCTGAGCTAGTTTTAGTTACAAAATGGACCAGAGTCTTACCCTTCTGGGCTGGATTCCTGCTATTCCTTCAGCCTGTTTCCAAGCCCTCTTTGCTTGGTTCACACTCACTCCAAACCCAACCAGACTGATGAAATTTGGCAAGTACACACCTATGTGGTCACTCCAGCGATTAAAATATCCACTTCCCTGAGTGTGTCTCTCACCATCACTCCTCCCCAGGAGCCAGCCATTAAAGGTTTAATCTCCGGCATATAGAGATTTTCTAAAAAGCTGCTCCAGCCCAAGGACCAGTATCTCTCTGTGGGCCAAACCAGTTGTTAAATAATGTAAATTCTGTCCTTGGTTCAAACTATATAAAATGCAGTTTATTATAAGCAATGCCAAGGAGAGGATTTGGATATCATTATTAACTGAATACTTCTTTATTGAGTCCTCTTTTTTGTAAAGCTGCTAATGTTCATCTTGATCATCAAAGGAAAACACATGCTCTAGGGTTAACTGCAGAAGGTTGAGTGGACCTTGGTGGTCTCAGGCCCCAATTCCTATCCATGGAGACTTTGAGCCAGTGGAGCCAGTCTTTGAGGAGAAGCAAGTAAGGATTGGCTGAGCCATTTGGACAAGTGCTTGTGACATCAAGGAACATGGGGCTAGTCTCTTTATCATTTGGCAAATCATGCCTCACCATTCGTTTATTCATTCCACAAAGAGTTAATAAGCTCCTCTTAAGAAGGCAATGGCAAGCCACTCCAGTACTTTTGCCTGGGGAATCCCATGGAGGGAGGAGCCTGGTGGGCTACAGTCCATGGGGTCGCAAAGAGTTGGACACGACTGAGCGACTTCACTTTCACTACTTTCACTTTCAAGTGGGATGCCACTGGGCTAGGGCAGTAAGAGGCGGCAATTGTAAGAGTCCCTCCTTGTCCCCTATCCTGTATGTAAGATATGCACACAGGAAACACAGAGTGTTCTCAAAATGAGTGAGACAGACCTTGAGTTCGGAGGAGGGTTAACATAGGATAAAGCAAGGTGGAGGAACACATGAGCCCTGATTGTTCATCGCTGTGCACTGAGCACTTTCCACAGTGCTTACCCCACAGTGGGTTTGAAAAGAATCTCATGGAATGAAGGGATGAATGAGAACATAATCATAATTCATGATCCAGCCATTCCGACATTGTTGACATGTTGGCGTGCTTCTTTTTTTTCTAAATATACAATGGATGTGTATTTTAAAAAATATTTATTTATTTGGCTCTTCTCAGTTTTAGTTGTGGATGTGGTATCTAGTTCACTGACCAGGGATCGAACCTGGGCCCCATGTGTTGGGAACTTGGATTCTTAGCCACTGGACCACCAGGGAAGTCCCTGAATGTGTATTTTTTATTTCAGTTTTTTTTTTTTTTTTGCATAAAAGTAACTTGTTCATTGTTGAAAAGGGAGATAAAATGATGATAAAGCAACATAATATTAGTAGCTAATTTGTGCTTAGTGTTCATATCAGGCAAAATCAGCTTCCCAGCCAGTGGCAACAACTCTCTACATTTTGGTCTATGTCCCTCTTATAGGACTTTTTTATTCTAACTGTACACTTAAAAAAAAATACTTGGCTCAAACTGTTTATATAATTCTGTATCATTTTACATTATTTTTAAAAACACTTTCCTACATCATTGGAAGTTCTCTTAAGGATTATTTTAGTGGTTGTTTATCCCATCCTGGGAGTGTACTGTAATCAGAAGCTGTGGATGACAGCAGAGATTCATATACTATCCAGCAGTGAATAGGGATTCACTGTAGTGTTTTGAGTGGAAGAGTAACAGAATAAACTTGTTGTCTTAGGAAGCTTGAGTGCACTAGAAATGAGGGAAAAAAAGTCAGGGAGGCAGGCAGGAGGTGATTCTTTGGGCAAGGGATGCCAAAAGGAAGAGGAGTGTTAAGTACTTCACAAAAAGGATTGAAGATGAAGAGGAAGGAGTCCAAGCACATTGTGAGGTTTGAAGACTAGTTGGCTCCAACTCTTTCCAATTCATTAGCTGGAGAGAATTGCGTTAGCGTTTTCAGAAATGAGGAAGTTAGGAGCAGAGGTCTATTAATGAAATGAGAGAAGAGTACTTTTATATGAACATTTTTAGCTGGAACTCCTGCAGGAGGTTAAAAACAAACAAACAAAAATACTGGGCAGGGCTTGAGAGCAAAGTCTGGGCATAAGTGAGAGGTTTGAGGAGGTAGAAGCAGTGGGATCGAGTGAGTAGAGATGAGGTGGAGAGAAAAGGAGGGAGAAGAAAAGACTAAAGCTGATGTTGGGAGA
Source organism: Aepyceros melampus (assembly GCA_006408695.1). Taxonomy (NCBI): domain Eukaryota; kingdom Metazoa; phylum Chordata; class Mammalia; order Artiodactyla; family Bovidae; genus Aepyceros; species Aepyceros melampus. Next base: position 85,656 of record SJXQ01009756.1, read on the forward strand.
AGGGCAGGGCTGGGCAGAAGCCAAGGAGGTAGCCAGATCCTTGGGACAGATGGCATGGAGAGGCTGGAGGGGAGATGAACAAGATCTGTTCCCCTGGTACCAGGAGGCTCACTCAGCCCAGGCCACTGAATTTTGCTTCTAACACCCTCCTAGGACGCAGCACAGGGAGTAGAGAAAAATCCGATTATTGTCTTATTATCATCAGTATGTAGGTAAATAAGTAGTTTTTCCCAGGTTTATTAAGTGTTGGATATAAAATTCTTTTTCTTGCATTCTCTTTTTATTTCAAAGCTTTCTGACCTACTCATTGAGTCTCTGGGCTCCTTCTGAGCAGCAGGCCTGATTCAGAAGTCTCGGAGTGGAGTATGCAGAGGATATAGAAAAAGATTACAAGAGGCACGTTTCACTGACAAAGGGCCTCAGCACTGAACTTTTTGGGTAAACTCTTCCTTTTTTGCTAATCCTTTTTTCAACAATAGGAGAATCTTAGTGGTGGGTATGGGTAGATTTCTTTTGGTTTATTGAGTTGAGGTTTTGCTAGAGGTATTCCAATGTATGCAGTAATTTTAAATAAGGTCAGGGCTTAACAGAAATGCCTAGGAATTTGACCACACTTGCTGCTGCTGCTGCTGCTAAGTCGCTTCAGTTGTGTCCAACTCTGTGTGACCCCATAGATGCCAGTCCACCAGGCTCCCCCGTCCCTGTGATTCTCCAGGCAAGAACACTGGAGTGGGTTGCCATTTCCTTCACCAATGCACAAAAGTGAAAAGTGAAAGTGAAGTTGCTTAGTTGTGTCCAACTCTTAGCGACCCCATGGACTGAAGCCTGCCAGGCTCCTCCGTCCATGGGATTTTCCAAGCAAAAGAGTACTGGAGTGGGGTGCCATTGCCTTCTGGTGAACCTATTGATTGCTAGTTTTGGGATGATCTGCCATTTAGGAGCCTCTTTGATCTTGAGGCTAGTTTCCTAACTTTGCTGGACCCCTGTATACTCCCCCCACATCCCTCAAACGCTCAGCAATCGCACTTGGATATCTGATGACGTAGAGCAAACTAAAGAAGCTTCACCGGTCTAAAGCTCCATACACCTTGTGTTGGACACTTTGGAAACAAAACGTTATGACTGCCATGATTCAATGTCAGGACCGCGTTTCAGTTTTTTTTGCGTGTTTGTTTTTCCACTAAATAAAACTATTTTATTAATCTTACACTCTGCCTAAGCTAGCTAAATTTTTTTTAACTTAGGGCTTAGTCTTTTTTAATATAGTTGACTTAAAATATTAGTTTCAGATGTATTACATAGTGATTTGACATTTGCATACATTATGAGATGACCACCATAAGTGTGGTAACCATCTGTCACCACACAAAGTTATTACAATATTATTGACCATATACCTTACGCTATGCTGTATATTACAACCTCATGGTTTATTTTATAACTTGAGGTTTGTACCTCCTAATCTCCTAAATATTTCACCCCCATCCTCCTTCCTTCTGGCATCTACCTGTTTGTTCTCTGTAGAACTCATAGATGAGTCTGTTTTTATTTTGTTTTGTCTTTTAAACATTTTAATTAATTTTTTTAGGCTGTGCCACACAGCATCTGAGATCTTAGTCCCCTAACCAGGGATTGAAACTGAACCCCCTGCAGTGGAAAGGTGGAGTCTTAACCACTGAATTGCCTGAGAAGTCCCGAATTGTTTTGTTTTTTAGAGTCTACACATAAGTCAGGTCAAAGAGTATTTGTCTTTCTCTGTCAAATTTAGTTCATTTAACATAATACCCTCTAGATCCATCCATGTTGTAACAAATGGCAAAATTTCACTTTTTATGGCTGAATAATATTCCTTGGTACAAGTATACAACATCTTTTTCCATTCATCTATTGATGGACACTTAAGTTGTTTCTTGGCTATTGTAAATAATACTACAATGAATACTGGAGTGCATATATCTTTTTGAATTACTGTTTTTTGTTTTCTTCAGATAAATACCCAGAAGTGAAATTGCTGGATCATATGGTAGCTCCTTTTACTGTCTGAGCCACCAGGGAAGCAGAAATGCAGGAGACCTGGGTTTGATCCTTGGGCCAGGAAGATCCCCTGGAGAAGGGAATGGCTACCTGCTCCAGTATTCTTGCCTGGAGCATTCCATGGACAGGGGAGCCTGGCAGGTTACAGTCCATGAGGTCGAAAAGAGTTGGACATGACCGAATGACTAACACCTGGTAGTTCTATTTTTAATTTTTTGAGGAAACTTCATACTCTTTTCCATAGTGACTGCATCAATTTACACTCTCACCAATAATGTGCCAGTGTTCTCTTTTCTCCACATTCTGACCAACACATTGTTCTTTTTGATGATAGCCATTCTCACAGTTGTGCTTTTAACTTGCATTTCCCTGATGATGAACATCTTTTCATATGCCTGTTGGCCATCTGTGTGTCTTATTTAGAAAAACGTCTATTCAGGTCCTCTGCCCATTTTTAAATCATGTGTTTTGTTGTTGTTGTTGAACTGTATGAGTTCTTTGTGCATTTTGGATATAGTTTCAATATAGTCCCTTTATTGAGTATATTGTTTGCAAATATCTTCCCCATTCAGTAGGCTGTCTTTTTGTTTTGTTGATAGTTTCTTTCTATGTGCAAAATCTTTTTAGTTTGGTGTAGTCCTGTTTGCTTATTTTTGCTTTTATTTCCCTTTCTAGGAGACAGACCTCCCCCCAAAATATTGCTAAGATCGATGTCAGAGAGCATACTGCTTATGTATTCTTCTAGGAGTTTTATGGTTTCGGGTCTTACATTTAAGTCTTAATCCATTTTGAGTTTATTTCGGGATATGGTGTGAGAAAGTAGTCCAGGTTTGATTCTTTTGTATGTAGCTGTCCAGTGTCACCAACAGCATTTATTGAAGAGCCTGTCTTTTCCCCATTCTATATTCTTGCCACCTTTATTGTCGATTAATTGATCATATTAGTGTGGGTTTATTTCTGGGTTCTATATTCTGTTCCATTGATCTATGTGTCTTTTTTTGTGTGAATACCATACTTTTAAATTAGAGTTTTGTTTTTTTTTAATAAACTTTAGAACAATTTAGACTTACAGAAAAATCAAGAAGATAGCACAGAGTTTCCCTGTCTTTCACACTCAGGTTCCCCTATTATAAATATTTTACATTATATTGTACATATTTTCCAGTAGTCATGTATGGATGTGAGATTTGGACTATAAAGAAAGCTGAGCGCCAAAGAATTGATGTTTTTGAACTGTGGTGTTGGAGAAGACTCTTGATAGGTCCTTGGACTGCAAGGAGATCCAGCAAGGATATAATGGTTGGATGGCATCACCGACTCAATGGACATGAGTTTGAGTAAACTCTGGGAGTTGGTGATGGACAGGGAGGCCTGGCGTGCTGCAGTCCATGGGGTCTCAAAGAGTCGGACACGACTGAGTGACTGAACTGAACTGATTGTACATTTTGATGTCACCGATTGTCACAATTAATGAACTGGAATTAGTCCATTATTATTAACTCAGGTTTACATTTTATTCAGAATTCCTTAGTTTTTACCTAATGTCCTGTTTCTCTTCCAAACTCCCACCCAGAATACCACATTACATTTAGTTGTCATGTCTCCTTGGGCTCCTCTTGTGTGGGGCCATTTTCCATACTTTCCTTGTTTGATGACCTTGACAGTTTTGAGAAGTACTGGACCACCTTTTGGTAGAGTATCTCTCAGTTGGAACTTTTCCTGTTTTTCTCGTGATTAGACTGGAATTCTTGAGAGGAAGGCCACAGAGGTAAAATGTCATTCTCTTTGCATCACATCAAAGGTACATACCATCAACTTGACTTATCAATGTTGATCTTAATCTTGATCACGTGCTTGAGGTGGTGTTTGTCTGGATTTTCCACTGTAAAGTTGTTTTCTCCCCTACTCTTTTCAGTCTTTGCAAGAAAGTCACTATGCATGGCGCACAAGAGTGGTGGTTTACTCTCTTCTTTAAAGGTAGAGTATCTACATACAGTATTTGAGATCATTCACAAGAAGTTTGTATATTATCCCCCATTTATTCAGAATAGATATGCTATTTATTTTATATTTGGGGTTATAATCCAATACTGGTTTATTTTATTGCTCAAACTGTCCCAGGTTTGGCCTGTGGAAGCTCTTTCAGTTGGCTCCTGGGTCCTCTAATGTATCTCCAGCTTCCTGTTGCTTTGTTTGTTTGGCACTTCCTTACTTTCTGTACTACAAAATGTTCCAGGCTCATCTTGTATATTTCCTGCTCCAGTCCTAAATTCGATCATCCCTCCAAGGAGAAAGTCAAGGCAACGTTTTAATCTTAGCAAATGTGTTTCTGACTGGAAGTTGGGACAGTTTCTCAGGTGGACAGGAATAAGACTCAGGCCACCCTTGGGAGGGGACTTTCCCAGCAGCAGCAGCAACCAGAATTGCAAGTCTTTAGTGAGAAATAGATGACTCACCAGCTCCCCAGGTTGTCTCCTCCTCCCCCCTCTTGCTGACAAGACTGCCCCTAAACCAGCTCAGACAGAGAGACCCAGGTTAGAAAGTGTCCCCATCCACAGCACCAGCAAAGAATGACCTGTTGCAGGCCAAGTGGGGTTTAACCATGACCAGCTGTTACCTCCCCCATTTGTATTATTTATATTCCCTTCTACCTGCAGAAAGAATTAAACATGATTACTCTCAAATTTACAGCTATAATAAAACTATTTTTAATACTAGTTTGGGTAAAAGGATAAGAGCATGGTGAAGAAGAGTGTGTGTGTAGTAATTTTGTCCCAGACACCCAGACTGGGGCAATTTCCCTAGGTTCCCTGAATCACAGATTGCTAGCACCAGAAATACGAAATATTTAAGAAATAAATATGAAATAAGGAAGCTTCACCTAGCATGTTATGGCTGAGACGGAGCAAATGATTTCTCAGGAATTACACAGCTAATGAGTTGAAGAAGTGGGAATACTGGGGCAGGTCTCTTGATGTCTAGGTCTTTTCAAATCCCCATTCTTGCCTTCCTTTCCAGGAGAGCAAAAAGAATAGCCTTCAGACCTTCTGGGTGCCACAGTGTGAGGCAGCACTTTCAGGCTTCTTTCACTTGCCAGATGTCTTCTGTGGATGTGTCTGAGAAGTCATAGGGGCTATCAGTTCAGTTCAGTTCAGTTCAGTCGCTCAGTTGTGTTCGATTCTTTGCGACTCCATGAATTGCAGCACACCAGGCCTCCCTGTCCATCACCAAGGGGTTATTAGCATCCACAGATACTTGGAGGTGAGGAATGTAGGATGTAGACACTGGGATACAGAAGTGAATACTGGGGACCCTACCATTTCCCCACAGTCAAGTTTTTAATGGTTAAATTGGCAACTTTCTAGTTGTTGTCCTCAACATTTGATCAACAGTTGGTGATGGGGGGAGGGTAAGGAATAAAAATCAGAAATCTTGAAACTTTTTTCAAGAGATTTTGAGATTTGGACTTAGGGATTTTTATACTACCTACTGCTTGAAAAATACAATTATTTCTTTTCTTCAGTTTTCACTGATCTACTCCCAACACTGCGTTCAACAACTTGTGAAGGAGGTGTTTTCAGTGATCTTTATATAGGCTGAGATCTTTGTATAGGCTTGGAATTCAGAGAAAGGATTCTGGGCCTGTTGTCACTTGGTGTGGCTACAATAAAGAGATGAAATTAGCATCAGGCTATTCTTCACTTGCTCTCTTGGTGACCTTCCTAGGGCTACATGAGATATCATGTCTCTATCTATAAACACCTTCTAGGGCAAGGACAATGGGTGGCCCAGGACAGCATCTGCAAACAGGTAGTTATTATGTGCTTTTGATGATGATGAAGATAATATTAGAGACTTTGGGGATATAGAAAATATTCAATTGGAGAATTGTCCTTGCAGATCCTCCCCAGCTAGCTTCTCCAGCATCCGGAGATCCTTTAAAGGAGCAGAGTGAGGGTGTTTAAAGCCTGCCATCAGGCTGAATCTAGAGGAAGCTCTTCCGTGGAAGAGGTACCATATATTTTTGCCGGCCGTGCTCCCTCTTGAGTTTATCTTCTGCTTCTACATGATCTCTTTATTTTTAAAAGTAACTCATTAATAAAATTATTATCCAGACTTTTTAATACTCAAACATGTCTTTTTTTATTGTTTTCATTTGAATAAACGTTTAATTTGAACATGTTGCAGTATGTGTTCTGCAATTTGCTTCTTCTTCCTAACAATAAATCCTGGATATCTGTCTCTGCCAGGATACCGAGATCTGCCTCATCTGGGCAATTCTTTGTTCTCGAACTTGTGTGATTCCCTGAGCGTCAGTTTTCGGCCCACGTCTCTCCCTCCTGGTATTAGAGACTGCCTGACCTCTTGGGGCGTGCTGTAGAGGGAGGTCCTTGAGGAGGCTCGGAGGGTGGGCGGGGTCCGAGGCCGCTTGGGGTATGCAGATGAGGTGGGCGGGGTCCACATATACCCACGGGTAGCGGCTGGCGGTTGACCTGGGTCTCCGCGGATTCAGTCAGAGGCAACTTACGGAACGTGCTTCACCGATCACAGCGGAGCCTGGTCCCCGGCTGTCCCCGGAGCGGGCCATGCCCCCGCGGGAGCTAAGCGAAGCCGAGTCGTCCCCTCTCCGATCCCCGACCCCTCCCCCGGGACGGGGCAGCGCGTCCCCCGAGCTGGGCATAAAGTGCGTGCTGGTGGGCGACGGCGCGGTGGGCAAGAGCAGCCTCATCGTCAGCTACACCTGCAATGGGTACCCCGCGCGCTACCGGCCCACAGCGCTGGACACCTTCTCCGGTACGTTCAACGGCCGCGTGGCTTGGGGTGGGGTTGTGCACTCAGGGACTGCGTCTGGAGCAGAGGAACCAGTGCACCGAAGCCCCCGAGGAGGCTGGCGGGAGCAGGCCCCGAGGTGGCGCTGCTGAGGCTTGGTGGGATCCAGGACGCTCTTTCTTTTTCTTAAAAAAAAAAAAATTATTATTATTTTTTTCCCACTTAACTTTAGCTGTGCTGGGTCTTCGCTGCTGCGCGGGTTTTTCTCTGGTTGCTGCGAGCGGGGACTACTGTTCGTTGTAGTTCGCTGCTTCTCACTGCGACGGCTTCACTTGTTGGGAGCACCGGCTCTAGAGGGTCCCGGCTTCAGTAGTTACCGCGTGTTTAGTTTCGGTTCCAGGGCTCTAGAGCACAGGCTCAATAGTTGTGGTCAAGGGCTCAGTTGCTCTGAGGCATGTGGGATCTTCCTGGACCAGGGCTCGAACCAGTGTCTCCTGCATTGGCAGATGGATTCTTTACCACTGAGCCAACAGGGAAGCCTTTTTTTCTTTTCTTTATTTAAGTATAATTTCTTTACAATGTTGTGTTAGTTTCTGCTCTGCAACGAAGTGAATCAGCTATATGTATACCTATGCCTCCCTCTTGAACACTCGCCTCCCCCCATACCACCCATCACAGAGCACAGAGCTGAGCTCTCTGGGCTGTATTGTAGGTTCCCACTAGCTGTTTTATACACGGTGGTGTATCTACATCAAACCTAATCTCAGAACGCTCTAACTCAGTCTTTCCCCTGTCTCTCCCCTGCAGTGCAAGTCCTGGTTGATGGAGCCCCGGTGCGCATTGAGCTCTGGGACACAGCGGGACAGGTGAGAAGTAGGAGCATCCTCTACTGGTCTGGGGTAAGGTGGGTTGGAGGCTGGGAGGATCCCGGGTCCACCAGGAATGGAGAAGGCCTTGAGCCCTTAGTTATGAGTCTCAGTCTCTAAACCCAGGTGACAAGGGATTCCCTGCATCCTGGGGCAGGGAATAATGTCCTGGACTTTCCATCCTAGGAAGACTTTGACCGCCTTCGCTCCCTCTGCTACCCGGATACAGATGTCTTCCTGGCCTGCTTCAGTGTGGTGCAGCCCAGCTCCTTCCAAAACATCACAGAGAAATGGCTGCCAGAGATTCGTACTCACAATCCCCAGGCGCCCGTGCTGCTGGTGGGTACCCAGGCTGACCTGAGGGATGATGTCAATGTACTGATTCAGCTGGACCAGGGGGGCCGGGAAGGCCCGGTACCTCAACCCCAGGCTCAGGGTCTGGCCGAGAAGATCCGGGCCTGCTGCTACCTGGAGTGCTCTGCCTTGACGCAGAAAACTTGAAGGAGGTGTTTGACTCGGCCATCCTCAGTGCCATTGAGCACAAAGCCCGGCTGGAGAAGAAACTGAATGCCAAAGGTGTGCGCACCCTCTCCCGCTGCCGTTGGAAGAAGTTCTTCTGTTTTGTTTGAACAACTGTGGCAGCAAAATGATCAGTAGGCCAATGGCCACAGACTTCTAGAACCTGAGACATGGGGCCTTTGAGGGGCTCTGCTGGCAGGGCCAGGCCACCCCCATGGGACTCAGTTCCCGTCTGAACGCTGTGGAGCCATGGGCCTTTAACTGCCCACTCTTATATGCCAGGGTGAGCCTAGTGCCTGGAGGAGGGAAGGCTCTGACTTGGATTTCTGTGGTCAAGGCTGACAGAGAAATCCGAGTACTTTGATTTTCATGGGATGATCCTGACAGCGTCAGCTGCCTCCAAGCAGTTTGGGATCCAATTCCCAGTTTCTTATTATGGGCCCTCAAGCCAGCCTGGCTGAATTAGGACCCCTTGTGGTGGTCCCCACCCCTTCCTTGGCCCAGAGGTTTGAGGAAGAGCCTGAGGAACAGCTGGGCATCTCAGAAGGCTGGAAGGTATCCAGCCCTGATTTGGAGAGTTTAGAATGAATTGAGTAAGACAGAGGTCTGTGAGAGATTGAGAAGGAGCAGAAAGTACAGGCTTGGAGCCTTAGGACTAGAGGCAGGCTGGGGAGAAGACAGATCAGAGGGCTTCTCTTGGAACGAAGAAGAGAAAGGAGAGTAGAGAAGTGGGGCAGCTGAAGAGCAAGGCTGACACTTGGGCTGTCCTCAAAGCCTCAAGGCCAGGGAGGGCGGGGCTGGTGCCTGAGAAGAACTGGGTCTCAGGGCTCCCTAGGCACTGCCCAAACTGGCTGGACAGGAGTGGGGCAGGAAGTGAGAGGCAAAGCCCAGCAAGAGGAGGGGGAGGAGCTGCAAATCGGAGCCTAGAGGAAGGGGCTTTCTCCAAAGTCATAGCCTAGAAGACAGGGCAATGTGGAATCTGCAAATAAAGCCTTAATTTCTGAAGCTGCTGTCTCTGTGTCTTTTTCTGGAGAGGTCAGCATGTTGGTCCCTCAAGACCCAACAGTTTGGATAGACAGCTTGGGTACCAAAAGACTGAGGCTAGATTGAAAGGTGAGGGCTGGTCTAGATGGGACAGTGATGGGAACTGGCCTGCAGGGAGGGGTTTGGGGCGCCCCGTCTGGGGCTTAGCTGGTTCCCAGGAGAGCTAGCGTGGGAAGCAGCCTGGAAACGGGTTTCCCCAGGTGTCAGCGCCAGAGCTGCTTTCCCATGACCTCACCGGGCGGGTGGTGCCCCTCCCCTCTCCCCCTTCCTTCTGGAGCACAGTGCTCAGCCCTGGGCTCTGGGGCAATCCTGAGCCCTCTAACCTTCCTGCTCTGATCCTTCCAACACTCTACAGAGCCCCAGGGTTTCAGATTGGGGAGGGCCCCTCTGGTTCAGACCCCAGACACGAAGGGACCCCCATACAACTTAAACCTCAACCACTGGCCAAACTTCTTGGACTTGGGTTGGTTGAACTCAGTCTTTAGACTTAGCACTCAAAGGCTACATAAGGACCTAGTGAAGGTCAGGATGCCAGTGTCAACAATTTATATTGCTTTTTCCTCTTTTTTTGGCCTCTTCTGTGCAGGTTGTGGGACCTTAGTTCCCCAACCAGGGATTGAACCTGCCCTAAGCAGTGAGAGTGAAGTGTCCTAACCAGTGGGCCACAAGGGAACGCTGGTCAACAATTTAAATAGAAGTTTGGTCCCAGAAATCCTTTGAGCGTGAAGGTTCATTGATTGAAGACTTGGAGAGGAGCAGGGATTCAGAGAACATTCCCTGGACTTGGAGCTGGAAAGACGTTTAACAGGTGAATTTGGAGTGGGAGGGGCACCACTTTGCCTGTAAGGAAAAGGAGGCTCAGAGAAAAAAGGTAATATCCCAAGTAATATACTATTATAAGTGGCCATACAAGCACTTTGCAAACTCTAGAGTTGGTACATGGTAAGTGTTGTTCGTGTGGAGAGGTATTTCTAAGCACACCTGGGACGCTTGCTAGGCAACTATTGGGCCAGGTGAGCCCTCTGTCCCAGCCCAGCTTCCTCTGCAGGAAGTTGTGTGTGTGTGAGAAAGAACGTGGCTGTGTGACAAAAATCCTAGCCAAGTGAAACCTCAGATAATCCCCAAGTTTAGTTTTGGCCAAGACTGTCCACCTTCTGCCCCACCTGGGCTCTTCCCCCAGAGCTCCAGCCAGCTGTCTTCCTTTGCCCCTTGCCCCCTCAGGTGGATGGAGTCTCACGCCCCTGCTCCATGGCCGGCTGTTACCTCAACCCTGCCTGACACACTCCCTTTCCTGGGGGCAGAGACCCCAGTTCAAGTTCAGGGCCTGGCATCAACCATGACCTTAGGCAATTTTTTTTTTTTTCCTTCTCTGTGCCTCAGTTTCCTCATTCGCAAAATGAAACACTCAAGTCTCCTGATTAGAGATTTTCAAACCACTCCAAGGTGACTTAAAGTGCTATGGTTTTGGGGAGGAAGCCTGATCAAGTGATCTTCGGAGTCTCTCCCACCTCCAGCTTCTTCCCTAATTCTCTGATGGTACTAGTATACCTGTGTCACTTTGTCTTCTCTCCTGCTGGGTCACTGAGTCTTGTCCGCCTCATACCTGCATCTCTGCCACTGCCACTTCCCACCCCGGTCCCCCTAGTGCTGCTTCCTTTCTCCTGGCACTTCCCTGACTCAAGACTCTTCCTAGATCTCAGTGCCTGCAATGAACTCCCAGCTTCTCATTTCAGCACTCAAGACCACAAATCTGACACCAACCTGGACAAGTCCAGATTGTCCCAGTGATCCCCACTCCCTGATCCCCAATCATTTTTTACTTCTGACTCCAAGTCTTTGCTTTTGCCAAATCCTCTAGAAAGTGCCCCCCACCTCCTCTCCCAATCAGATGCCCAGTTTCTCCTTTAACCATCGTCTAGTCACTACTCAAGTCAATACTTCCAGTCAATACTCTCCAGGACCTGTATCATTAATGTCTGCACTGCTGTCTTGGCCCATGAGGAGACACTAAATTTAGTCCTTTGCTCAGGCTACACCACCGCCCCCCACCCACCATCACCAGCTAAATGGAGAAGGAACAAGTCCCATTCATGCCCCTGTGTTCCCACAGGATCATGGGCCCAGGCAACATTTGCTGCTGGCCATTTAGTGCTTGGGACTTCCCTTGTGGCTCTGATGGTAAAGAATCTGCCTGCAATGTGAGAGACTTGGATTTGCTCCTTGGGTTGGAAAGATCCCTTAGAGAAGGGAAAGGCTACCCACTCCAGTATTTTGGCCTGGAGAACTCCAGGGGCTGTATAGTCCATGGGGTCGCAAAGAGTTGGACTCAACTGAGCGACTTTCAGTTTCATTAAGTGCTTGAGATAAAAAGCCAAGCAGTGAGCCCTGCAGGAGATCCCAAGGATAAAGTTCATCTCCAGGTCTGTGTCCAGGGGTCTTACCACAGGCCTAAAGAGTAATGGAATGGCTTTGGATTTCCCTGGTGGTCCAGTGGTTAAGGCTCCTTGATGCCACTGCAGGGGGCCTGGGTTTGATCCCTAGTCAGGGGACTAGATCTCACGTGCTACAACTGAGAGTTCGAATGCTACTACTAAAGATCTCGCATGCATCAACTAAATGATCCTTCGTGCTACAATGAAGATCTCGCATGATGCAACAAAGACCTGGATATAGTAGAGATAAATATTTTTTTAAGAGTGATGGCTTGCTGGAAAGGCCCTCTGAGGCACTGGGGCCCATACCTGTACAGAGCAAAAGGGGATTTACCTCTTGTTCCAAACTCACCATCTCAGTTGCTGTGTCTCTACCATGTGATCTCTCTCTACTCTTCTGGGACTGTTTTTATCTCTTTTTCTCTCTCATTTGCCTCTTCTCCCCTCTTTTCTCTGCTCTTGAATCTAAAGGAACATTGAATATATTAACTGGAAAGAAGTGTGTGTTTCTTACATATACAGTCTTAAATTAGTGCTTATTGGTGTAAAATTATTTTTAATATCCGTGGAACAAACCCTTAGTTGATTTTTTAAATATCTATTTTCTTCTTTCACAATAAATGCTTCACTTACAGAAAAACTGGAAAATCCAAAGCACTAGAAGATTCAAAGGTACCAATAGTCTTAATTCCCAAAGATAATCCATAGTAACAATTTGATGTTACTTCCTTTTGGTTTTCTCTGTATATTTTTGAAATATTTCTTGTGATTATACTCGATATAATTTTGTATTTTCTGTTTAAAATTTTAACAGCTTTTTCATGTTATTACAAACTCTGATTAGAATCTGTAACCATTTATGTATGTTTGTTTACTATTTCACTCTGATCATAATTTCTTCAACTAGATCCCCATTTGGGTGCATTCAGATTGTTTTCCTTTAAATATTTTTTTCTTTTATAAATGAGATTAAATCCACAGTTGATTATTTTTTTCCACCATGGATTGGTGACCATCTACAGAAAAAACATCCTTCAATTTTGGCTTGGAGACTGGGCCACCATATGATCGTGAATGGGCCCTATGAGGGAGCTTTGCCTGTTGACTTGTCAGAGGCTCTTTCTGTTGAAGCATGACTAGCAGATTGTGGGTGTTCAATAAATACTACATGATGACAAGGTATGTATATATGACATATTGATGTTCATGTACATCGCTCTGCGTCCCTGTTTTTGCCCTTGTGTATTTCAAGTGGATATTACTTTTGTGCAGACCTCTGAACCATGTGCAAGTCTGTGTATCTACATGTGTAAATGTGGATGTCTGTCTTCATGGAGATGTGTGTAGCTCCACATGTGTACGTTTGTGTATCCACATAATACCTGCCCTTAGGAGTGTGTATTATACACAATTCTATGTGTGTATCTGGCTGTATGCTGGGCTTCCCAGTTGGCTCAGTAGTAAAGAATCCTCCTGCTGACTTGGACAGCTGGGTTCAGTTCCTGGTTTGAGAGGATCCCGTGGAGGAGGGTATGGCAACCCACTCCAGTATTCTTGCCTGGAGAATCCCCATGGACAGAAGAACCTGGTGAGCTACAGTCCATGGGGTGCAAAGAGTCAGACATGACTGAATGACTTAGCACGCATGCATGGGTATGTTGGATGTGTGCTGGTCTCTGTGCCTGCATGTGTACATCCAGGTTTGGGTCTTGTTTCTTCGGAACTGTATGTCTATGTGTCTGTGTGTGCCCAGGCTCAATTCTGAGTGGGTCTGTGTGTGTGTGTGTGGGGGGGGGGTTTCCCCACGAGCATCTTTGTGCTGGGTGTGTGTGCTGGGCTGGTGTGTGAGTGCACACTTGAGGGAGCTGGAGCCTTACTCGCTTTCCCCCAGGTAGCAGAGTGGTGCCCAGGGCAGAGGTGACACACCCTCTGATCTCCTCATTCTCCTGGGAACCAGCTTGGGAGAGTGAGTGAGACCGAGAGCAGACTGCGTCAGGAGTACCAGCCCCTTTTGCAACCAGCCCAAGCCCCAGGCGGTAACCAGGCTCTCACAGGTCAGACCTGCCCACTGTGCCCAGCTGCCAGGAAACCCTGCTCCCAGCAGGGCTGCGCTGTCAGCGCCCTCCCTGGGCCTGGGCCAAATCCTCTGGTGAGCGGAACTCAGCCAGCCGAGAGGCCACATTAGTCACGCTGTGGCAACAGTAGGAGTGACTTCCCAGGCCTAGGCAGTGCTGACTGTCCCAGGAAACCACTGTTTTCTGTCCCTGGCTGTGGCGAGGCTTAGGCAGCCTGGTCTGCTCCAGGATTGCCTTGCATTCTTACAACTGAACTTCCAGATGGGCCAGAGGGCTCTTATTAGCTCCGATTTTCAGATGAGACTGAAGCCAAGGCCAAGATGGCGCTTGGCCCTGGGCCCTGGGCCCTGACCCCTGACCCTGCATCCAGGCTTCTTTCTAGTGTGCCGCCTGGAGGCTCTGCCCCTAGAAATAGACCTCTAGAGGGCAGGGCTGGGAGGCACGGTTGATGGGACAGACAAATTAGGTTGTCCTAGGCTCAGAGTGGGACAGAGGGAGACAGGGCTGGGGTGGAGTGTGAGAAGGGATGTTGGCACTGAAGCGGGCCTGCCCTCCTCTGGAATGTTCTCGACGCTTCCTCCACTGAACAGATTTGTCCCCTAACTGGGATGACCGTGGAATTCATCGTCAGACTCGGGATATCTCTGAGATTGAATGGGAACTCTATTAATAACCTGGGTGTATGGTCACCTTGCTCATACCCTTCTGGAAGGCAGAGCCAGTCACCGGTCTCCTTGCCTGGCCAGCTCCTTGGCTTCCTTGACCCTTACCTGTACCAGTCTGTACCAGACTCTCTGGCCCTGGGCGGTGAGGGGCAGCAGGGGGCCTTTGGGCCAGGTGGGGCACAGTGATTCCCTGGGGCCCCTTGAAACTGGCAGAAAAGCGAGGAGCCCAGCCCCCAAGCAGGGATGCCTGACCCATTGTGTGTTTCTCCCTCAGGTCTGTACTCACTGTGGTCATGTTGCACTGCTTCTGCCCATCTTCTCTCCCTCCCCAGCACCCCATACCTGCTGGAGATGGCGAGATCATCCCCCTGGTGAGACAGGGACCCTCTATTCCCCAGGACATGTGTGTTTTTCTGCCTATGGCACTGTTCCACCCCTGCCCAACAGGCCATGTGTCCCGCCGACCACCCCATCTCCCATGAGTTCTCCAGTTTCAGTTCTATCCCCAACTCGCTGGGCACTTTGGCCAAATTACTGCCTTCTTCCTTGTCTGCGTTTCTCCCAGCTGTGAAGCGGGATTAGTACTCTCTGCCCCTCCCTGGCTCCCAGGGGACATTCAGGGAGAAGCAGGAGAAGAGTGGGGAACTGATTTGGAGGAAGCTGTCCAGTGTGTGAAGCAGCACTTCTGTCCTGTGTTTACAGGGGTGTGTGGGCCTTGAGGTCCCAGCCTCCTGAGGCTTGGGAACAGCCCTGCCTGCTCCTTGGCCTGGCTCCTTTGTCCCACTTCCAGAGAAATAACAGACACAGCCCAGGAGCCTGGGCATCTGGAGATGAGACCTCAGAGCAAAAAGTTTGGGGCTCAGACTTCCTGGCCTATTCTGTCCCCAGACACTGGCTATGTGACCATGGGCAATCATTGCCCAGCTCTGGGCCTCAACAACTTGGCTCTGATAGCCTCCACCAGTCGTGTATTCAGGGGGCCCTAGAATCTGTAACCTGTAACCATAGTTTAGGAATTAGAAAGGGTTTTGCCACCTAGTCCAAGTCCTTCACTTTTCATAGAGCACTATGGATTTTCTGGGGGCCACAGGCTAGTCCTGGTTAACCTAAGATCATAAACTGGTTACAAAGAGGATCGAGCAGGAGAGGATAAGTGGATCAGAGAAAATCCACTGGCAAGACAACTCCAAGTGGGTTGGTGAGTCAACAATGTAATCTTTTGGCTCCCCCAGTATGGCCGGCAACATTAGCTAGCGCTCGCTCTACTCTCTCTAACGGGGAAACAGCGGACTACAAAGAGACTGAGTTGTATCTGCCTCTATTTCCAACAGACTCACGTTCAACTTTCGCTCACCCACACACACAAAGCTGGGAAAATTTTATTAATCCTTTTTTTAAAAAAAGTTAATATAAAATTATAGCAAAAAAAAAAAAAAAGGAATGTGAACTTTAGTAACACAGCTGAAACAATCCAAGGTGGCGGCAGCGGCGGCAGCGGGAGAAGAGATTTAATTTAGTTGATTTTCTGAGGTTGTTGGTTGTTCGCTAGTCTCACCGTGATGGAAGCTGCACATGTTTTCGAAGGGACCGAGAAACTGCTGGAGGTTTGGTTCTCCAGGCAGCAACCCGACGCAAACCAAGGATCTGGGGATCTTCGCACCATCCCAAGTGTTTAAGAATTCGCTTTGCAATGCAAAGGACACAGGTTCAATCCCTGGCCCGGGAAGATCCCGCATGCCACAGGGCAGCTGAGCCCATGTACCGCACCTACTGAAGCCCACTCACCGTAGAGTCTGTGCCCTGCAACAAGACAAGTCACCACAGTGAGAAAGAAAGCCTGTACAGAAGAGTGAAGACCCAGCACAGCCAAAAATAATAACTATTAAAAAATAAAAGTCTAACATTAACCATTTTAAGTGAACATTCAGTATTAAAATATTCACAGTGTTGTGCAAGGGATCTGTAGAACTTTTCATTTTGCAAAACTGAAACTGTCCATTAAAGGTTAATTTCCCCTCCCCTCAAAAAAAAAAAAAAAAGTAATCTTTTGTACTCCATCAGTTTTCGATCGTTCCCAGTCCTCTCAGCCTCTCCGTCCATGCCTGAAACCCAGCCTGGGCCTCTCCTCCCCTTCCCCACTATTTCATTCCGACTCTGCTCTCTGCCACCTGCTGGGAGTCCACCTGGCTCCTCAACCATTCATGAAGATCAGCAGGCAACTCATTCCGGTATCCTCCTTTCCTGAGGATGGCAGGCTTTGAAACCCCTCACCTTCGAGGCTCTTTCTTCCTGGCTCTCCTGCTGCCCCTCCGACTGCTCCTCAGCTGCTTTTTCCTCCAGAGGCTCTGTCCTCACTTACTGCTCTCTCCTCCAGGTTTACTCTCTCTCCATAAGTAGTCTCCTCCTTCCTCCCCTTTACCCTCATATGGCTTATTCTCTCCACCAGGCCCACACACTCACCTCCAGGGTGTTAGGGGCCTCACCAGGAGGCACCCACAGCTGGGATACGGAGCTAAGTGCGTGGCCCAAAGACTACAAGACTCGTATGTTTTTGCCTTATTCCTAGCCCTATCTTATGTTCCTTGTTAGGTTTCTTTTTAAATCTTGTTCCTTTGTACTCATCTCATAGTTTCTAGACCCTTTTAAGCTGCCTTTAAATCTTTCCCCAGTAAGGCTAGGCAAAAGCAAACGAAAACTAAGATCAACAATAATAGCCACAAAGACACAATAAGATCAACAAAACCAGTCTCCATCTGGTCCCTGACAGCCCTCACCTTCTGCCTGGTTCTCCTGAAGCTGCCTTCCTCCCCTGGGCCCTGTTTCTACTGGGGGCACTGCCAGATTCCTGCCACAAAAAACCTGAAGGCCCCGCTGACTCAGCTTTTCTGTCTGCACGAGCCAGTCAGTCACCAAGTCTCATAGCTTCTCTCTGCCTTAGCAGCCCCTCATTCTCTATCCATCTCAGAGACTCCTGATCTAATGATTTGTTTCTGAAACAGACCTCAGTATCTCTTCAGAAACCATTAGATATTCATTGTAGAAAAGCAATAGATATTCATTGTAGAAAATTTTCAAAAATGCAAGTCAACAAAAAGAAGAATGTGAAAACCACCTATAATTTTATCAAAAAGAAAACACTGTAGGCATTTGGGTAAAAATCTTTTTCAGTTTTATGTAAGAGTTTGTGTGTGTGTGTGTGTGTGTGTGTAAGCTCTTCTTAGTTTCTTTCCCAGTGTATTTTCTTGGTCTTCCTGGTTCTGGGCTCAGCTGATGGAACCCCAGGAGCTACTGCAGGTAAGGGAGGAGAGTACTGTGGGGGAGTTTCGGCCACCCCCGGGGCTGAAGCCAGCTTCTGGGTTTGTGGTTTCCAGGTGACACTCTTGACCTTGGGGGTTGGGGGAGTGGGGGTGGGCTGAGAAGTGCCTTCCCAGGCTTCAGCTAGACTGAAGCCTGGGAAGGTGGGGAAGGGAGTGGTCTTGTGCAATAGGACAAACCACTCCTCATTCAGGGCTGTTTGTTTAAAGGG
>SJXQ01009756.1:103767-173335 GCA_006408695.1 Aepyceros melampus
AGGGCTGTTTGTTTAAAGGGGCAGGGATGGGTTCCAGAGAAACAACCCTGTTTTGTTTTCTTTTTTTAAATTTATTTATTTACTTATTGGCTGTGCTGGGTCTTCACTGTTGTGCAAGAACAACGCACTAGCTGCCCTGAGTGGGGGCTGCTCTTGCAGTGTGTGGGCTCTTTCCCTGTAGTGGCTTCTCTTGTTGCCGTGCACCAGTTCTAGAGAGTGGGCTCAGTAGTTGTGGCGCACGTGCTTAGTCACCCCATGGCACGTGGAATCTTCCCAGACCAGGGATCTAATCTGGGCCCCCTGCATTAGCAGATGGATTCCTAACCACTGGACCACCAGGGAAGTCCCCAGAAGCAATACAGTTTTTGTCAGTGTTTATTAGGCTTCCCTGATAGCTCAGCTTTTAAAGAATCTACCTGCAATGCAGGAGACCCCAGTTTGATTCCTGGGTCGGGAAGATCCCCTGGAAAAAGGATAGGCTACCCACTCCAACATTCTTGGGCTTCCTTTGTGGCTCAGCTGGTAAAGAATCTGCCTACAATGCTGGAGACCTAGGTTCGATCCCTGGGTTGGGAAGATCCCCTGGAGAAGGGAAAGGCTACCCACTGTAGTATTCTGGCCTAGAGATTTCCATGGACTGTATAGTTCATGGGGTCACAAACATATGACTGAGTGACTTTCACCTCACCTCATGTGAGCTGCTAGGGCCAGTAAGTTCTAGAGAAAACACGCCCATATGAGGGAAGGAAGATGGGTTATTAGGGTAAGATGCCCAAAGTTGAATGCCTGAAGGGCCCAGGCAAGCACCTAACCTAGGGAGATGTAGGGTGGATGGGGGATGGGGGAAGTTAGTGCCTGAGGGGATCAAGAGGACCTAGTGCTCAAATCACTGTAGGAATGTGGACCTGGAAGCTAGATATGTGTGTGTGTGTATGTTTTAAATAAAGTTTCCAGATTCTTTAAATGTAATAACTAACTAAAGAAATTAAACCACTTTTGGGTTTGGGTCACAGCCCATGTTGATGCTGGTCACAACTGCCAGCATGCAACCTTTCCAACTAGGCTTTACTGCCTGTCTACCACGTACTTCACAAGCGTCACTCTGCCTAACTTACTTGGTGTGGCTTCCTCCTCCCTTCCCTCACTCTGGGTTTCCACCTCTAATGATACAGCCTGCTTATATGTCCACTTCTTAAAGTTTGGTTTAGATTTCCCTTCCCTTGTCCCTCTGCTCAAATCCCCCAGTGCCCACCAATGTGATCTCTACCTACCAGCCTCCCAGCTTTTCCTCTTAGTGCTTGAGCCAAACTAAGCAGCTGGCTGGACCCCCATCAAAACAAGGACCGTGATCTCCACTGCCCAGTGTTTGCCCACTTTGATTTTGTTATGCCTGCAGCACACACAGCCACCCGTTCATCTCGTTTTATACCGCCTTCGTGAAGCTGTCTCCAAGATGGCAGACTAGAAGAACATGCATTCATCTTCTCCTGTGAGAATTCCAAAATTATGACACACTGCTGAACAACTGTTGACAGGAGACTGTTGGATCCCACCAAAAAAAGATACCCCATGTCCAAGGGCAAAGGAGAAGGCCTAGCTTGGAGGGCTCAAACAAACCTTGTGTGCACCAGGACCCAGAGACCCCGCAGAGACTGAGCCAGAACTGTGTTTGAGTGTCTCCTGTGGAGACACAGGTCAGCAGTGGACTGCTGCAGGGACAGGAGCTCTGGGTACAGTAGACCTGGGTATGGCAGAAGCCCTCTTGGAGGAGGTTGCCATTAACCCCACCATAGAGCCACTAGAACTTACACAAGACTGGGGAAACAGACTCTTGGAGGGCACAAACAAAGCCTTGTGTGCACCAGGACCCAGGAGAAAGGAGCAGTGACCCCACAAGAGACTGACCCAGACTTGCTTGCTAATGTCCAGGAGTCTCTGGTGGAGGCATGGGTCAGTGGTGGCCTGCTGCAGGGTTGGGGGCACTGAGTGCAGCAGTGCCTGCACTTTTGAAGAAGGTCATCATTGTCTTATTTACCTCCACCATGTTTGGCCTCAGGTCAAATAGGGAGGGAACACAGCCCCACCCATCAATAGAAAATTGGATTAAAGATTTACTGAGCATGGCCCCGCCCATCAAAACAAGACCCATTTTCCCCCTCAGTCTGTCTATCCTATCAGGAAGCTTCCATAGCCTCTTATCCTTCTCCATTAGAGGGCAGACAGACTGAAAACTAACCAATCTAATCACATGGACCACAGCCTTGTCTAACTCAATGAAACTATGAACCATGTTCTGTAGGGCCACCCAAGATGGACAGGTCATGGCAGAGAGTTCTGACAAAACGTGGTCCCCTGGAGAAGGAAACGGCAAACCACTTCAGTATTCTTGCCTTGAAAACCCCAAGAACAGTATGAAAAGGCAAAAAGATAGGACACTGAAAGATGAACTCCCCAGGTCTGCAGGTGGCCAATATGCTACTGGAGATCAGTGAAGAACTAACTCCAGAAAGAATGAAGAGATGGAGCCACAGCAACAACACCACCCAGTTGTGGATGTGACTGGTGATAGAAGTAAAGTCTGATGCTGTACAGAGCAATATTGCATAGGAACCTGGAATGTTAGGTCCATGAATCAAGGCAAACTGGAAGTGGTCAAACAAGAGATGGCAAAATGAACATCAACATTTTAGGAATCAGTGACCTAAAATGGACTGGAATGGGCGAATTTAACTCAGATGACCATTATATCTACTACTGTGGGCAAAAATCCCTTAGAAGAAATGGACTAGCCCTCATAGTCAACAAAAGAGTCTGAAATGCAGTACTTGGATGCAGTCTCAAAAATGACAGAATGATCTCTCTTCATTTCCTAGGCAAACCATTCAATATCACAGTAATCCAAGCCTATGCCCCAACCAGTTATGCTGAAGAAGCTGAAGTTGAACGGTTCTATGAAGACCTACAAGATCTTCCAGAACTAACACCCAAAAAAGAAGTCGTTTTCATTATAGGGGACTAGAATCCAAAAATAGGAAGTCAAGAGATACTAGAGTAACAGGCAAATTTGCCTTGTAGTACAAAACGAATCAAGTCAAAGGCTAACAGAGTTTTGCCAAGAGATGCACTGGTCATAGCCAACATCCTTTTCCAACAATACAAGAGAAGACTCTACATGTGGACATCACCAAATGGTCAACACCAAAATCAGATTGATTATATTCTTTGCAGCCAAAGATGGAGAAGCTCCGTACAGTCAGCAAAAATAAGACCAGAAGTTGACTGTGGCTCAGATCATGAACTCCTTATTGCCAAATTCAGACTTAAATTGAAGAAAGTAGGGAAAGCCACTAGAACATTCAGGTATGATCTAAATCAAATCCCTTATGATTATGCAGTGGAAATGACAAGTAGGTTCAAGGGATTAGATCTGATAGACAGAATGCCTGAAGAGCTATGGATGGAGTTTTGTGACATTGTATAGGAGGCAGTGATCAAGACCACCCCAAGAAAACAATGCAAAAAGGCAAAATGGTTTTCTGAGAAGACCTTACAAATAGCTAAGAAGAGAAGCGAAAGGCAAAGGAGAAAAGGAAAGATATATCTATTTGAATGCAGAGTTCCAAAGAATAGCAAGGAGAGATAAGAAAGCCTTCCTCAGTGATCACTGCAAAGAAATAGAGAAAAGCAATAGAATGGGAAAGACTGGAGCAACTGGACAGAGAAGGCAATGGCAACCCACTCCAGTACTCTTGTCGGAAAGGTTCCATGGATGGAGGAGCCTGGTAGGCTGCAGTCCATGGGATCGCTAGGAGTCGGACACAACTTCACTTTCACTTTCATGTATTGGAGAAGGAAATGGCAACCCACTCCAGTATTCTTGCCTGGAGAATCCCAGGGACGGGAGAGCCGGGTGGGCTGCCGTCTATGGGGTCGCACAGAGTTGGACATGACTGAAGCGACTTAGCAGAGATCTCTTCAAGAAAATCAGAGATACTAAGGGAACATTTCATGCAAGATGGGCACAATAAAGGACAGAAATGGTAAGGACCTAACAGAAGCAGAAGATATTAAGAAGTGGCAAGAATACAAGAAGAACTATACAAAAAAAGACCTTCATGACCCAGATAACCATGATGGTGTGATCACTCACCTCGAGCCAGACATCCTGGAATGTGAAGTCAAGTGTGCCTTAGGAAGCATCACTATGAACAAAGCAAGTGGAGGTGACAGAATTCCAGTTGAGTTATTTCAAGTCCTAAAAGATGATGCTGTGAAAGTGTTGCAGTCAATATGCTGGCAAATTTGGAAAACTCAGCAGTAGCCACAGGACTGGAAAAGGTCAGTTTTCATTCCAATCCCAAAGAAAGGCAATGCCAAAGAATGTTCAAACAACCACACAAATGCACTCATCTCACAGGCTAGTAAAGTAATGTTCAAAATTCTCCAAGCTGAGCTTCAACAGTATGTGAAGCATGAACTTCCAGATGTTCAAGCTGGATTTAGAAAAGGCACAGGAACCAGAGATCAAATTGCCAACATCCGTTGGATCATCGAAAAAGCAAGAGAGATCCAGAAAAACATCTATTTCTGCTTTATTGACTACACCAAAGCTGTTGAGTGTATGTATGGATCACAATATACTGTGGAAAATTCTGAAAGAGATGGGAATAACAGACCACCTGACCTGCCTCCTGAGAAATCTGTATGCAGGTCAGGAAGCAACAGTTAGAACTGGATATGGAACAACAGACTGGTTCCAAATCGAGAAAGGAGTACGTCAAGGCTGCATATTGTCACCCTGCTTATTTAACTTATATGCGGAGTTCAGTTCAGTCGCTCAGTTGTGTCCGACTCTTTGCGACCCCATGAATCACAGCATGCCAGGCCTCCCTGTCCATCACCAATTCCTGGAATCCACACAAACCCATGTCCATTGAGTCGGTGATGCCATTCAGTCACCTCATCCTTGGTCGTCCCTTTCTCCTGCTCCCAATCCCTCCCAGCATCAGGGTCTTTTCCAATGAGTCAACTCTTCGTATGAGGTGGCCAAAGTACTGGAGCTTCAGCTTTAGCATCATTCCTTCCAAAGAAATCCCAGGGTTGATCTCCTCAGAATGGACTGGTTGGATCTCCTTGCAGTCCAAGGGACTCCCAAGAGTCTTCTCCAACACCACAATTCAAAAGCACCAATTCTTTGGCCCTCAACCTTCTTCACAGTCCAACTCTCACATCCATACATGACCACAGGAAAAACCATAGCCTTGACTAGACAGACCTTAGTCGGCAAAGTAATGTCTCTGATTTTGAATATACTCTCTAGGTTGGTCATAACTTTTCTTCCAAGGAGTAAGTGTCTTTTAATTTAATGGCTGTAATCACCATCTGCAGTGATTTTGGAGCCCCCCAAAATAAAGTCTGACACTGTTTCCATCGTTTTCCCATCTATTTCCCATGAAGTGATGGGACCAGATGCCATGATCTTCATTTTCTGAATGTTGAGCTTTAAGCCAGCTTTTTCACTCACCTCTTTCACTTTCATCAAGAGGCTCTTTAGTTCTTCTTCACTTTCTGCCATAAGGATGGTGTCATCTGTATATCTAAGGTTATTGATATTTCTCCCGCCAATCTTGATTCCAGCTTGTGTTTCTTCCAGTCCAGCGTTTCTCATGATGTACATCAATAACGAAGATCATGGCATCTGGTCCTATCACTTCATGGGAAATAGATGGGGAAACAGTGGAAACAGTGTCAGACTTTATTTTGGGGGGCTCCAAAATCACTGCAGATGGTGACTGCAGCCATGAAATTAAAAGACGCTTGCTCCTTGGAAGAAAAGTTATGACCCACCTAGACAGCATATTCAAAAGCAGAGACATTACTTTGCCAACAAAGGTCCGTCTAGTCAAGGCTATGGTTTTTCCAGGAGTCATGTATGGATGTGAGAGTTAGACTATAAAGAAAGCTGAGCACTGATGAGTAGATGCTTTTGAACTGCGGTGTTGCAGAAGACTTGTACTGCAAGGAGATCCAACCAGTCCATCCTAAAAGAAATCAGTCCTGAATATTCATCAGAAGGACTGATCCTGAAGCTGAAACTCCAATACTTTGGTCACCTGAGGCAAAGAACTGACTATTTGAAAAGACCCTGATCTGGGAAAGATTGAAGGTGAGGGAGAAGGGGACGACAGAGGATACAATGGTTGGATGGCATCACCGACTCGATGGACATGAGTTTGAGTGAACTCCGGGAGTTGGTGATGGACAGGGAGGCCTGGCATGCTGCAGTCCATGGGGTCGCAGAGTCGGACACAACTGAGCAACTGAACTGATGAAGCCATTTCCCAACCTCTGTCTTAATTTCCGTGGCTTGACCAGCCTGTTTCATTCAACGGCCATTTGTGGGATACCCTGTATCCAAGGGCATTCTGGCACTGTGGATACTGAGGTAAATAAGACCCGGCCTCCTTCCCGGCCTGGAGGAGCCTTGTCCCACTTATGCTAACACCCAGTCATGTGTATGCAGAGAAGCTATGAAAGGGTGGCTTTTTCAGCTGGATCATGAAGTAGCTTTCCAGAGGCAAAGAGACATTCAAGGTGGAGGCAACTGCCTATACAAAGAAAGGGAGGTGTGAAAGTTCTGAGAAAAGGAGTCATTTGGCTGAGGACAGAGCAGAGAACAGTTGGGAATGTCTCAGCAGTTCGGGGACCAAATTGTTTAGGTACAGTATTTGCATTCCTTCCGCCTGCACTGGAGTGTGTGAGCTCCAGAAAAGCAGGTGCTGCATGTCAACTTTTATTGCTCCATACCTGACACCTCTCTGGAACTGTGTACTACTCTGGGTTCAACTCTTGCCGCAGAGACAGCTCCTGGCCGTGATAAGAGCGCTCCCTAGTGGCTCCTCTGTGTTCCCACCTCTCGTCACCCAGCTGACTCAGCCCTGCCTGCCTCCCAGCAGCTCTTGCTAGGGAAGGCACTATCTCACTTCATCTCCACCCTCCCTAAGAAGAGGATGCTCCCTTCGGTCCAACAAACACTTATTAAGCTCTTATTCTGTGTTGATTACTCTTCTAGGCATTGAGATACAGAATTGACATCAGCCTGGAAGTGCTCATAGAGAACCAAGGGATAATGAAGTTTCCTGGTGCTGTGGGGACAGAGGAGGAATCAAGCCCATTTTGAAATGTGAAGGATGCATGAGTGGCTGGCAAGGTAGGAAGCAAAATACAGTGCCCTTTGAAATGGAAACAGCCAAAGCACAGTAAAGGCCCCACCCCTGCCATCTACTCAATGTTTATTGAACCACTACCATTCACTAAGGTCATAGAGGGGGTGTGGTGAGCTGCAGACTCAGAGGTGATTTAGATGCCATCTGTGTCTGCAGCACTGTGGGACGACAGGTAACTAAATGGAAAATGGGGTGCTTGGTGATGAGGGCCCTGTTAGCAGACACAGGGCTGTAGAGCAGGGAGTAATCCCGAGAGGATCTCAGGAATGGGCACTCATGAGAAGAGTGAAGACGGGCCAATTCAGTACCACAGGTGCAAGGGCTGTGAGAAAGCCATCACAGAGAGGCCTGTCCTGGGCTGCTAATAAGGTTTTGCTTCTTTAAAAAAATAAATTAATTTACTTATTTGGTTGCACCAAGTCTTAGTTGTGGTGTGTGAACACTTGGTTGTGGTATGTGGGACCTAGTTCCCTGTGTGTGTGCTAAGTCGCTTCAGCTGTGTCCAACTCTTTGTGATCCTATGGACTGTAGCCCGCCAGGCTCCTCTGTCCATGGGATTCTCCAGGCGAGAATACTGGAGTGGGTTGCCATGCCCTCCTCCAGGAAATCTTCCCAACCCAGGGATCAAACCTGCCTCTCTTAAGTCTCCTGCATTGGCAGGCGGGTTCTTTACCACCAGTGCCACCCCTGGCCAGGGATCAAAACCGGGCCCCCTGCACTGGGAGCACCACTGGACTACCTGGGAAGTCCCAAGGTTCTGCTTCTTGATCTGGGTGCTTGGCTCCTGGGTGTGTGCAGTTATGGAAATTTATTGAGCTGTACACTTAGGACTCAAACATGGACATTAACCTCAGTTGCTCTTCAACCCTTTAAAAGTAGTCTCCAACCTCTCACACTGCTATTTAATTGTTCTGTGTGGCACTTTCCACAATTTAAAAAAGTCTCTCTTTGTAATGTAAAGGTTTAAATCAGTCCTCTGGTACCAGCTCTAAGACCTTAGGAAATGATCTT
Organism: Aepyceros melampus; assembly: GCA_006408695.1. Classification (NCBI taxonomy): domain Eukaryota; kingdom Metazoa; phylum Chordata; class Mammalia; order Artiodactyla; family Bovidae; genus Aepyceros; species Aepyceros melampus. Next base: position 112,005 of record SJXQ01009756.1, read on the forward strand.
TGCTGAGTCAGTTTCCTCGCCTGTAAAATGAGAATAATGATAATACCTTCATCCCGGGATTGTATGCTGAGGCAATCACTTGAGATATGTAAAGCACTTACACAGTGCTTCCTATATGCTTAAAAATACCAAATTTCTAAGGATTGGTGGTGCCTGATACATAGCTCAATAAATAATTGGTTGAATACATGAATAAATTAACAGAATGATTTTTTTTTTTTGCACAAGGAGGTAGGTAGCTCAAACAGAGGGGTGATTGGAGGCGAGCACCTGAACTAAAGGCAGGAGCTCAGAGCCTGGGGAGCAGCTACACTCCTGTGAGAAGCAAAGGCTTCTGTGGGTGACCAGATGGGCCCCTTGTCCCCAGCCCCTGCACCAAAGGAGTAGAGATAAGAACCAGGGTTCAGGGAAATTCCCTGGTGGTCCAGTGGCTCCCCTGCAGGGGCCCAGGTTCAATCCCCGGTCAGGAAACTAAGATCCTGAAAGCCTCGGCCACAAAACGAAAAAACCAAACCAGAGTTCAAGCCTATGCACCCCCCAACCCCCTCGTCCTCGACTACATACTTCAGGCCCAAATCAGGAAGAAACAGAGCTCCATGGCCTTCCTAGGTCCCTGCTCCCAGGGCTCTTTCTCCCCTCCCCCTGGTGGTCAGACTTGGCAAGTCTCTCCACCCTCAGGGGCTGGGGCTAGGACAGTTTCGGGAAGGGTGGGAAAACCTGCTGAGCAGGATGACCAAAGCCTGAACCGGTTGGACGGGACGGTTCCATCTCCCCCCAGCAGCCTATCCTTTTCCTGGCCCACAGAGCAGAGGCAGGAGACTCAGAATAAATCACTTTATTCCGCTGAGTGGACTCTAGCCTGTGGAAGCAAGGGAGCCCCAGTGGGTGCGGAGGATCTGGCTCCGTGTGTGGGCCAGGCTGGCTTGAGGCTTACTATGGGGGGCAGGGGAAGAGGTGGGGCAGAGAGCCACTTCCTACTCCTCTCACCCACCCTCCACAGCATTAAATAAACAAAAAGGATCTCTGTACAACACAAAATATACAGGGAAGTCCTTACCCCCAGACCACTCCCCACCGGAGCCCTGGACTTTGCAGAGTGGGAGGGGCAGCTGTGGAAGAAAGGGTTGGGGCCTCCAGCCTCTGATGCTGTCCCAGGCCCCCTCCCAAGGTCATAGGACAGCAGCTGGGGGCAGGCAGCTTGGAACAGGAAGCAAAACTCCAACTTCCTCTGAAATCCTACGTGGAGAGGTCCATTTCTTTGGGACTCCTGGCTCAAAGGTTTTCTGCTCCTTGCAGACCCGTGAGCTTTCTCAGGAACAAGTAGCCTGGACTTAGCTGAGACTCCTCCAAGAGGAGCTGGAGCCCTGGCCTTGGAGGCAGAACAGCCCTGGAAAACAGGCTGGAGAAGTCTGGACCCGAAGTCTTTGCCCAGCCCAGGCCTCCGTCTTGGCTAGGAAGCAGCGCCAGGTGAGAGATGGCGAGAGCCCTGGAGAGGCCCAGGCTCAGAGGGGCCTAGGTGTTTGGTGATAGACCAGGTGTTCCATGTCATCAGTGGTGGAGACCTTGGAGCTGGTGGGGGTGGAAGGTGGCGGGTGGTGGTGTCTGTGGAAGTCCTTACTCTGGTTCTTGAAGAAGCAGTAGCCCAGAATGGCAACCACCAACACGATGCAGGTACTCAGGAGCACTGCAATGGCCACCTCCACGGAGCCTGGGGGAGGAAGGGCCGGATGAAGCACTCCCAGAGCCTGCTGGGTCCTGTCGCCCACCCCTACTCTGTATGAAAGGGACTTGGGCAAACGGATGCGGGGGGTGGTGGTGGTGGTGGAATAAGGACCCTGGGCGTGTGAGCTGAAACTGCTCTGTTGGGAGCTTGCTGGGAGGGATTCTGCTGGGTCTTGGCTCCAGGTCACTCTACTTGCAGGTGATATGAGGAGGACACTGATGGCCTGCAGACCTGGCATGTATTTCTATCCTTCTCTCCCTGCCCTGGCAGGCACCACTATTGTCCCTTTAGCTAACCTCAGGATCCTCTCAACATGGGCTAAGGCTGTCACAACCAACTGAGTGGAGTTGATCTTTGAGTTCATATCTACTCAGTGGTGACAGGCAGATGGGGGGCTTACCTGTGCTGGGAACAACGGGGCTTTCCCGCCGCAGACCAAACACATCCTTCTCTACAAAACAATGGAGGCAGGGGAGATAAGTCAATATGAAAGGTTCGAAGACTCAGCTGCTCATCAGTAGTGGCCCAGACACTCCACTGCCATCCCCTCCCACCCTTAGTTCAGGTGCTCTGAGGACAAGGCTGACCAGTCCATGCCTTGGGACAGAGCTGAATGCTCCAGCTAAGCCTTTCACCTCCCCATCTTCCAGTCCCCCTCTGCCCCACTCACTGGAGATGCCACGACAGGACTCAAGGCACTGCTCCTCCTCCTCAAAGTTGTTTTTGTTGCCATAACAACCGCCATAGGTAAAGCGGGCGCAGTGTTCAGTGAAGGGGTTGTAGTACCAGCGGGGGATGCTCTCTGAGCAGAGGCCCGTGTCTGGCAGGTCTACACAGTGCCCTGCAGAGTAAGGAGCAGACGAAGGTGTGAATGTCCACGGGACCTCCCTGCTACCACTAGGCTCCACATGGTTGCTGCCCACCACCCCTCAGGCTGGGGATGGCCGTGATTCAGTGAGGGCCCCGGGGGCCCCAGAAATATCTGGGCCATTTGCAGTGTTGCTAGAAGCAAGGAAGATAAATGCAGGAGAGTAAGTTTGGGTCCAGAATTACCCTAGGCTGACTCGTATAACTATTTCTTAATTTTCTTTCAGCATTCCCGACTGTATCAATGTCTTGGTTTCTCCCCAGCACTTGATGGTCTGCCTTCTAACAAAGAAGACTCAGAGTCTGAACCTTGGCAGCCAACAGTGTCCAGTTAAAATTTGTTACCATGTTTTATTATACTTATTTTAAAAGCAAATCTCAAATTGTGGCATATAATAGTGGTTTTTCATTTACATACTGACATGAAAGTTCTTTTTTTTTTTAATCTCCAATTTCAGTTATTTATTTCTGGCTGTGCTGTGTAGCATGCGGGATCTTAGTTCCCTGACCACGGATTAAACCCATGCATTGGAAGTGTGGAGTCTTAACCACTGGATTGCCAGGGAAGTCCCTGAAATTTCCTTTTTAATATATTAAGTTAAATCAATAACATCTCAGTGATATGTAGGCATGGTTAAATTTCTGAAGGTGTTGGAACTCTCCTGGCAATCCAGTGGTTAAAACCCTGAGTTTCCACTGCAAGGGGCATGAGTTCCCACTGCAAGGGGCATGAGCTCAATCCCTGGTTAGAGAACTAAGATTCCACGTGCCATGCGGCACAGCCTAAAAAAAAAAAAAGAATTTCAGGAGGTGTTAAGAGGATGTCTGATGCTTAGCAAACACAGAAAGAAAAGCGCAGGACACCCCTGCCCCGAGGCTGGTACCCACAGCAGGCCCCTTCAGCACACTGATGGCATGAGGGAGGAGAGTAGCTCAGACCTGACCCAGGAGACCAGGGCAGGAGCTCACCTTTGTCCTTGGGGAAATGGATCCTCTGGAGTTTATCGAAGTCTCTGGTGTCTGCAAAGATGAAAGATCAGAGGTGCAGACCTGACAAGGGCCTCGCAGAGGTGTGGGGTGACTGGGCTGGATCCGCCCTGCCCTGCCCACCGCCCTCCACCCCCAGGCCTCACATGTCTCACAGGTGGCCTCATCGGAGGCATCGGGGCAGTCGGGAGTGTCGTCACACTCCAGGAAGCTGTCGATGCAGCAGCCATCACCGCAGCGGAACTTGTTGGAGTGGCAGCTGCCAGAACACACTGGATAGGGGTGAGGCCAGGGGGAGGGGGAGGTCAGGTGGGGGTACAGAGGCCAGCAAATATCGCGAGTCCATCATCTACCTGGCCCTCTCTAGCCCCAGGCGGCATCATGACACAGCCCTTGTTCCCTCTCCACCCCTGCCCCTCAAACCCTCCTACACACAAAACAGGCAAAGGCGATGGGAGGATCCTGAGCTGCAGGGGGTGAGGCACTTGTGGGCCTACGTTCTGAGGGCAGGAATGAGTTGTGGAGCCAGGGCAGTGTGAGCAGGGGCCTAGACTTGATACCGGCTAGAGAGCTGGCAGGGTGAGGGGAATAAGGAAAGGAGCAAAAGCCTACCTGGATGATGCCTTTCTGCTGAAGGACCTAGGAGAGAAAAATAGAGAAATGAGAGGAGGCAGGGCCAGGCCCCAGCCAGGATGAGCTGATAGGGGGCCTAGGGATGGGGGTATTCCCACGCCCACCTCCCTGATCCATGAAGAGAGAACACCTACCCTGGGGGAAGGTCACCTGAGCCCCAACACTGCTTCGCAAAGGCCCACCTTGCACATCGTGGCAGGCAAGCTTGCACTCTTCTTCCCGAAGGTAGTTGTTCTTGTTGCCCAGGCAACCTCCATAAACGAAACTCTTGCAGATCTGTTCTGTGGGGTCGTAGTACCAGCGCGGGAAGGAACCACGACAGCGGCCCACCTTCTTGGATGCAAGGCAGTATTCTGGCAGGGAGGGAAGCTGGTCAGGGGCGTCTGAAGGGCCAGTCAATTGGGGCAGGGGATGCCTCCCATGGTGGCCTCCTCGCCCCACTTCCTTACCTTCCGTTTGCTCAGGGGACAGCACAGTGACTGTGACGTTGGACGTGCTCTCTGGCTGGTCTGAACTAGCCGCCGTCAGCTGGAACAGGTAGCTGCCTTCTTTGAGTCCCCACAGCTCCACCTGGTCTGGATCTTTCCTCTAAGCACAGGAATGGCCGTCAGGCAGGGGCTGCTCCAGGCCCTCCCCAAAAGCCACTCCCCCTCCCCCCACACTGGGGAGAACAGACTGTCTTGGTATTAAATGGATCCTCGGCTTTTATCCACCCCATTCCACCTGGAGCCGTAGTCGGGCCTATGGCCCCAGAAAGGAGCTCTGGAGAGCTGAGGTGGGGGTCCAAGAGCCACCTAGTGTCTCACCTCGACCCTGATGTCTGTATCACCCCGCAGCAGCGCCAGTCTGTGGTCTCCACACCCTTCAGCACTAGGGGCTCCTGGGGCTGTACCTTCAAGTCTATACCATCCCAGGCCTTGGGGATCCGGGACCCTGGGAGGAAGGTGAGATAAGGTAAACTCTCATTGAATAGGAAGGATCCCTCCTCAAGTGAGGGGCTGGTGCCCTATGGGTGGCAACTAGACCAACCAAGGACTCAGCAGCCTGGTGAGACACAGATACAGTTACACAATGAAACCATTCTTCTTGTCCTCTATTTAGATATGTTACACTTAAGACATTCTAATGTAAAGCCACTTTCTGAAGCAAATAACTGAGCACATTGCCATCTGATCCCATTTAGAAAAAAACCCAAACATATATATGTATATATACATACACATATATGTATATACGTGTGTATATATATATACATACATACATATACATGCCTTATACACACATATATTTGGAAGGAGGAATTTTCCTATTTTCTACAATAAGCAGGTACTTGTGCTAATTGCTTTAAAACATCAGGGGACTTCCATGGTGGTCCAAATGGCTAAGACTTGGCACTCCCAACACAGGGAGCGTGGGTCTGATCCCTGTTCAGGGAACTAGATCCCACATGGTTCAACTAAGTTTGTATGCCACAGCTGAAGATCCCGCATGCCACAAGTAAAGAAGCTACACGCTGCAAAGAAAATCAAAGAACCCGCGTGCCACCACTGAGACACAGCGCAACCAAATAAACATATTTTTTTTAAAGTTAGAGTAACAACACTTTTGAAAAGCCAGATAAGTTAATATGTAATTAACATCATCACCCCTCTCTCCGCAGCCCAGATCACTGCTGAGAAGCCCATCCGGACAGAGGCCTTAAGCACAGAGTTCCTGGGCAGCACTGTGTCAAGCCTTGGTGTCCCTTGATGCCTGGGCACATGAAGAGGGTGCCTCCTCCAGTTACAAGGGGACACAAAATACCTTGCCTCAGCCAGGGTCTTCAGAGAGAGTGTAGTCCTGTGGACACCTTGATTTTGGAGTCTGGCCTCCAGAACTGAGACAATACATCGCTACTGTTTTCAGCCACACACTTTGTAGTACTTTGGCATAGCAGCCCTAGGAAACTGACACACTGCCCTTGAGGGTGTTATGGTCCAGTTAGGCAGGTTAAGACCCGGCCACAGGAAGCAAAATGAGAGAAAAGACCCACCAAGATAAAGGGGTTTGTGGTACATGTACAAGACAAGGAAGTGGATGTTTAAAGAAAGGAAAGATCACAGCAAGTTAGAGGAAAAAGGCAAGGCTTTGTGAAGAACAGACAAAGGATTTTTATTTTTATTTTTGAGAAAAAGGATTTTAAAAATTCTTTTATTTTTATTTGTTTGGTTGTGGGGAAGAATGTTCTGTGTTGCTGATGACAGCAGAAACCATGATGAGCAGAAACAAGGAGTGGAGAATTTGCAAGGCTGGTTTGGTGGACTTTAAGGAGACCGTGGGGCTGGGACAGATGTCCAAGGGCCCTGGACACTCGGTCAGGGCATGTGCACACAGCAGGATTGACATTCAAATACTTGACAAGTGGTGGTACAGAAAGAGGACAGACACTGGCCATGAATAGTGGCACAGAAGCCTGGAGGCCCAGTCTGCACTAGAAATTGACCTCCCTCAAAGCCTGATCAAGGTCCAGAAGTACTAAGGGAAAGCCAAGGGCCAGGGTAACAGGGGAATTCTTAAGCTCCTGGCGGCAACTGTTTACCCATCTGTCTGGAATAGAATTATTTCTATGGAGCAAGGAGGCCAGCAAGTGGACCAATGCAGTAGTTCAAGGCAGATGCAACAGAAGCAGTCTGAATTAAAGGATCGCTTTAGGGATGGATCCTGATGCTGGAAAAGACTGAGGCAAGGAGGAGAATGGGGCAACAGAGGATGAAATGGCTGGATAGCATCACTGATTCAATGGACATGAGTGTGAGCAAACTCTGGGAGATAGTGAAGGACACGGAAGCTTGGTATGCTGCAGCCCATGGGGCCACAAAGAGCTGGACACAATTTAGTGACTGATGACGACAGAGATGGAAAGGACGATCTAAGAAACAACAGGTAGACGCTTCAGGCTGCTGTGCCTGACAGGCTCTGGGGAACTGGCAATGGAGAGCCAGGGCATGGGCAGAAGGGAAACCAGATCTAGCAGGAACATGTGGCTTCAGCCATAGAGAAGTTGAATTTGAGGGAAAGGAGGAGTGCAGTGGGAGCCCCAGAGAAGCCAGAGGTGAAAAAAGACCTGGAGTCATATTAACAAAGCTGCTGCTAATGGAAACTGTGCTCAGAGGACTTCCCTGGTAGTCCCGTGGCTGAGACTGCCTGCCAATGTAGGGGACAGGTTCAATCCCTGGTCTGGGAAGATCCCACATGCCTTGGGGCAACTAAGCCCCTGGACCGCAACTACTGAGTCTGGGCTCTAGACCCCACATTCTACAACAAGAGAAGCTACCACAACGAGAAGCTGTCACACTGCAACTAGAGAGTAGTCCCCGTTTGGCAACTAGAGAAAGTCTATGCACAGGAATGAAGATCTAGTATAGCCAAAAATAAAATAATTAAAAGAAAAAAAAAAAGAAAGTGTGGCTGGCACACACTAGATACTTTATCTGTAATATCTTATCAGAGCTGGCAAATTATGGCCTGCAGGCTACATTTAGCCCAATCTGTTATATTTTTTAACGGTTGAAAAGAATTATTAAACAATACTTCATGACATGTGAAAAGCACATAAAATTCAAATTTGTGTCTATAAATTAAGATACAGCCTTACCAAATTGTTTACAAATTGTGGACAGCTGCTTTCATGTTACAACAGCAGCTGAGCAGTTGTAACCAACACAAAATCTGAAGTATTTACTATATGGATATTCACAGGAAGTTTGCTGCCCCTGTCTATATCGCCTACCTTCCTAACCATCCTGCCACAAGTACATTCTTGCTCCTCTTTCCAGATGAGAAAACTGACACCAGAGAGGTTAAATGACTTGCCCAGGGTCGCTCAGTTTCTAAACAGCAGAGCTGGGATTTGAACCCTGGTCTGATCATACTCTCTCCAAAACATCAAAACACCATGCTGCAGGTTATACCTGCTTAGAAGGATGACTTTTTAAATTACTTTTATAATCTTCAATTTTGTTTTTAGCTTACGTAATACATGAACCTGGAGAAGGAAATGGCAACCCACTCCAGTATTCTTGCCCAGAAAATCCCATGGACAGAAAAGTCTGGTTGGCTACAGTCCATGAGGTCGCAGAGCTGGACTTGACTGAGCATAAGGACGTGAACGAATCTTCTCTCCAGAGGTGGTCTCAGTTACTAGTTTGGGGCAGTGTGTATGTGTGACTATCAGGAGAGACAGTACTGATTTTATAAGCATGCGAGTTCTTCATCTTGCTTTTCCCTTAACACATACTGGAAATCATTCACAGTGGTACATACTTTTGGTTGCCTAGCACTTTTAATACATTTAACCAGTCCATCACTCCCTCTTGATTTAGGTCCTTCTTCCCTACCTTTCTCCTTCCCTACTAAAAACTAACCCATGCTGCCTCAGGGTTTATTATTAATATTACGATTAAAACAGCACCACAGTATCCAATTACAGGATGTGTTGACAGACACTGAGATTGTTTCCAATTCTTTGCTATTATAAACAATGGTGCAGTGACTGACTGGCTGGTAAGTTGTTTTACACATGTTTAAGCAGAGCCATAAGATGAGTTCCTGCAAGTGGAATTGTGATGAGGGTTATGTGCCATTTACACTTTTGGTGGATACTGCCTGCCCTTCACAGAGGCACCATAGAAGGTTAGTGAAGTCTAAGAGTTCAAAGGAAGGAGAGAAGGTAAAGAGATAAGAACAACTGATAGAAGGCTGAATCATAGGGCTGCGTCTCTGCCTCTCTTTGATGAGGCAGAGAAAGCAGAGCCAATATGGGAGTCACAGAGGGTGGTCCCAGAGGTGAAAAGATCAGGACACACAGTGACAGCAAAGGGATGGGAGGGGAGAACTTCCACAGGGAAACAAGCCAAGTGGGGCAGAGGCTACAGAAATGAGAAAGGGAACCTCCATTATAAGACCAGGAGAGCAGGGCCAGGAACCAAGCCCCAACTCAGTGGCTTGAGGGCTCATTGAGAGCTAGCCCAGGCCCTGAGGTGAGAGGCCAAGCCAAGGGGGCAGTGAACTGGGGGGAGCCTGTCCCTCCCTCCTCGCGTTTTCCAGGAAGTAATCAGCAGTCCACAAGAGGAAACAAGACAGACTACTTGGTAGTCTACCTAGCAGAAAGATAGGCTAGCCCCACTGGTGCCAGGGTAGAAGTCACAAACAGAGTGACATATCAGACCTCGGGCCAAATCAGCAATGTCTAACGACATGCAAGGCTGGTCCTCTCCAACCCCCGGTCCCCAGGAGCAAGGGGCAGATGTCTGGACAGATACCACTCCTTATTTCCCACCCACAGAGAGCAAAGGGCCAGAGGAGCAATAAAGCCAGCCCCTCCCCCAGCCATCAGGCCTCAAGACTCTCTAGGGAAACAGAGTCTCTATCTTCCAAGCCACTCTTCCAATGCAAGATGGGGAAGGTAGGGGAAGGGGAGAAGAGGAAAGAGCAGGGTGTTTAGGAGACCCCAGTAATCTGGACTGGACTGGCCTGGCCCCAAGCAGGGAAAGGGGTACAGGTCAACCCACCCTGGGAAGGGCTCCCCCAGTACAAGAACCAAAGGTTCAGAAGCCCTGAGTACTTGCCCACTTTGCCTGCCTCGGCCTACCCTAGCCCAGCTTCCAGAAGACCATAATGGCTTGACCCTCTTTGTACTTTCAACCTCTCTAGTGCAACTTAGGTGAGAATGGACTCCTGGACACATGCACACAGCAACCCCAATCTCCCAAACACTGTGGTGCCCTGAAATGGCCTGGGGGCCAGACTAAGTCCAAGTTCTACCCAGCACCCCATGGGACAGGAAATTGCCACTCCATCCTGTCTTGTGTCAATCAGGCAAGTCAGGAGGTGGGGAGGTTCCCAGATGAGGAAGTCTCCGTCTAGCTCAGCTTCCTGACCAGACCCCAGAGTTTCAGGCGTCGGCCTGCATGCTGGCCGTCCGATGGGTCCTGTCAGAGCCGGGAGGGCAGGCAGCTCGGATCACTTAGGTCATCACCACCTACACTCCTTGCTGCTTCCTTGTGAAACAGGCTCAGGCCCTGGCCCATTGGGACTCAGTAGCCCAGCCTAGCCTGGAGACAGTGTCCCTCTCCTGGAATCTCCACCCCACCTCTTCTTAGAGATCCAGAGCTTCTGAAAGGATGGGGAGAAGAGGAAAGGCTGGAGAGGAAAACTTTCTCTACTTCCCAGAACTGAGACCGACCAGCCCCAGCCTGGCCCCTGGGCTCCCTAGTCTCTGGTTCTGTTGTCCACTGGGCTGTCTTGGATCAGAGACAGGTTTCTACCAGAAAGATGGTCTTATGTGAGAAATAGCACAGCCCTGTAGGAGGTCCGGCCTAGAGCTGAGTCCCATTTGTGGACGGTATATACTTAAGATGGGAGTCAGTTTCCTAATCTAAAAAGTGGAATGACTACTAATAGCACCCTTTTCAGAGGCGGTTGTCATGATGCCTAAGTGAGAGGCTGAGTGGCATAGCAGTCAGCAAACAGTAAAGTACTAACAGAGGTTATCAGTGTGACCCATCCCTGCCCTGGAGCCCCACCTGGCCAGAACAACAGGTGGAAAGGATGGGGAACGAAGGTCTCTGGAGGGACCCCAATCCCAGCTAACTGCTCAGTCCCAGGAGGAAAGAGGAGGAGCAGTGGTCCCATTTTGCCCTTATCCTGGAAGTAAACATGGTGAGCAGACAGCTTGGCTACTAGATCTTAAGCAGGAAGAGCTCTGCCAGGCTTATGAGCACACAGGAGTATACACATACACACACACACTTGCCTGGACAGCTGACTTCCTTCCCCTACCAGGTATACATACCAGTGGACTGACTCATCCAGCAACCCTCCTCACCTGGACCCCAGGGCCTCTAGGCTACTGTGTCCACAACACCACCTCCTCCCCAGCTGGATCACCCCCAACTGGGCTTGTTCTTTAGACTCTGGTGGTCTGGCACTTTTCCCCCAGACCACTAAAGACCAGTACCTGGGGAGAGGAGTACAAGAAATGCTAGAACCAATCCCAGACCCAGCAGTGAGGAGCCCAGCCTTCACCAGGTCCACTTGACAGGGTCCCAAGCACAGTGCTTGGCCTGGGGTATCTCTCTATCTAGTCATCAGGCGGCCTCCAGACAGCTCATTCCCTGATTTGGCCCACTGGAGTCAAAGTAAGAATCCCCAGGAGCTTGCTCCCTCCCACTCACACATCCCAGAGCACACGCCCACTCAACATCCTGAATTCAGGAGCCAGCGTGGGCTCTAGGAAGTTCCCCCTCGCCCCTCTGGTAGCCTGTTCTTTATTTACTGTTTATACAATGCCTACTTCTAAGGATGAGTTAGGATCGAATGGGACTCCCCCAAACTCCTTTCTGATGCTTCGCGCAAAGACCCTATAATCAGTCTTTTTTGTGAGTCTCCTCAGATCCTGGCACCCTCGTCCTTACCTCTAAAGCCCTGGGTCCGCAGCTCGCGGTAGGAGCGGTAAACCTCCCGCGTGAGGTAGTTGATGAAACCCTCCCTGGGCGCGAACTTGCACACGAAGTTCTGCTCGTAGAGGCAGTTGATGAGGAAGCAGGAGACGATGGCGTCCTCCCCGCCGTCGGGCTGCAATTCCACCAGCGCCAGATTGCAGTCGTTGGAGCTGCAGCAGGCGTGCACACAGTCCCGGCCGCGACGAGCGGTGACGGAGCGCAGGAAGGTGGCCCCGTTTCTGACCGAGGCGTCCGTGTCGAGCACGAAATCAGGCACCCCGGGGGTAAAGCGGTTCAGGCAGCCGTCGGCCGTAAGCAGACCGGGGGTCACCGGCGGCGGCCCGGCCTCGGCGCCCCAGAGGGCGAGCACGCAGAGAAGCCACACGGCGACCGCCGGGATGCGGGCCCGGGACAGGCGGCCCCCGGCCATCGTCCTCCCGGGGATCGTCGCCCTCCTCCCCACCGGGGTCACCTTCACAGAGCAGGCCTCTGGGCTCCGAGGGTGCTAGCGACTGCGAGAGGGAGGGGACGGAGGAGGAGACATCGGATCAGCCAAGAGACTTCCAGGGAGGAGGGCCGGCTGGGAGGAAGTGAAGGGGAGGACCGAGGAGCGCGAACACCCCGGGAGTGAAGAAGGGCAGGCGGGCCCGGTCCTCCCACGCACACTTCGGTGACCCCGGAGCCGGTCGGACGGCTGAAGAGCTCACGTACCCGGACACACGCACCGGCGCAGAACAAAGGGCCAGACATGCTCCGAGCCCGCTCCGCCTCCTCCTGGCTCTCCTCGGCCCGGGTTACCTGCGCAGGTGAGTGGGGTGGGGCCGGGCCTGCCGAGGTTCCGGTCCAGGTGTCCCGCGCTGCTCGGACCGCCGTTTCCGCCCGGGTGTCGGGTGCTCTGGGGTTCCGGCACCTCCACCCCTCTAGTTTCTGGTGAAACTGAGTCAGTGCGGCCGGGGCGGGGCGAACATTAACCCCGGCGTCGCCGGCCCCGCCCACGCCCGGTGCGCCCGTGCAGCCCCTGCTTCCGGGCCGCCTACTCTCAGTCCCTGCCATCTTCCACCCTGCTTCTGCAACCTGGTACCCAAACCGGCTCAGAGGCCGGCGCGCCCTGCCCCGGTCTCAACCTCGCGGGGCTCCATGCGCCCCAGAAGTACACCCCTATCCCTGGAGGCCCAGACACTTCGGGAACCGCCGACGATGTCTGACACCCGAAGGTAGGTCAGATGCTCAGAGGCTGCCGACTCCCTTTCCGGTACGGACTACCGTTCCCAGACCCGGGCCCGAGGCGCTAGGGAAGGGGCTGGGGGAGGAGAAACGGGGGAAAGCCCGATTGCAACGATCTCGCTGTCGTGGTCAGCCCTCGGGAAGTCATTTCCATCTTGTGGCGGGAAGAGATCCCAGAAGCTGTGTGGCTGCACCTTTGATAACTGGATCCCAGACGCCTGCTGGATCAGCACCACCTTTGCCAGCTCTGGAAACCCTCCTTTCTGTTTCAGTTGAGAAACAAGAGATTTCCCCAGGCTAGGTTTCCCTGTTGATCCTCAGTGGTTCCTTTTGTTTTGAGGCCCTTCCTCATTTTGTACTAACGTTTCTGTTCCGGTCTTTGTCGGAGATGAGTTAGCTTCATTGGTCAGCAGATCCATTCTCTAGAGCGCAGAATTTCTCTCCTCTCTCACCAGGTGGAGTGCTCCTGGTCAGGAGCTGGTTCTTTCTTTCAGCAAAATAACATCCTTGGAAGCTAGAGGTTCCAGATCACCAAAGTAGCTGAGCCTTCACTGAGCCCTGGACTCCTTGAAACCAGGCTCATTGCTTTTCCTGAGTGAAGAACTCCTCTTAAAGGCCATTCTTTACAGAGCAATGTTGGTCCTGTTAATGTTCTCCTCAAAAGACATTCCATACGGACTTCCCTGGTGGTACAGTGAATAGAAATCCGCCTGCCAATGCAAAGGTCACAGATTCAAGCCCTGATCCAGGAAGACTCCATATGCCAGGAGCAACTAAAGCCCATGAGCTGCAACTAGTGAAGCCTGTTCACCTACAGTCCGAGCCCTGCAATGAAAGAAACCGCAGCAATGGGAAACCCTTGCGCCACAACAAAGAGTGGTCCGCAGCAATGAAGACCCAGCGCAACCAAAAATAAGTTAATAAATAATTTTTTTAAAAAAGAGAGCTTCCGCACCTTCACAGTGACTTAACAAACCCCAGCCCAATGGGAATTTTCTTCTTACCCACTAGATCCTGTAGCCGACCCTCAGTCTTTTTCCTAGCTTAACTGCAACATTCCCCAGCTGCACACATTTTGGGTATGGTTATTGGGTGTGAGAATCTGGAGTCTGTCTCCCCTCTGAATTTCCTGGTTTTTTCCACTACCCCAGGCACGGTGGGGAACATGGATGATATGCTGGGGAATGAAGCATATGATTGTGTAGTTACTGGAAAGAAAGAATTTTGTTGAGATTTGACTTGTGCTTCCTTTAACACTTTATACAATCCTAACACAGAAGACTTACCCTATGGTAATATTACTACAGATTAATCATTACTTCCATCATATATCCATTACAAAAACCTACATCTGATAATGCCCCAAACCTGTTCCCAAGTATGAAACCGCACATTGCCCCATTCAGTCAAAACAAACCAAGAAAGTAGGTACTAATTTTATCCATATTTTACAAATGAGCAAGCAGGCTCAGACAGGTGGACAAACTTGTTAGGTCACATGACAGATAGGTGGCAGAACCGAGATTGGAGTTCAGGCAGGCTAAGTCCACTGCTTTAGCACCTAAACACTGTGCTTTTTACTGCACTTTCAATTCTGACTTCAGCTGGAAATTCCACACTTAGCTCAGATCAACTTGCCTTGAAGGTGATCAGCCACCATTTGAGATGTCTGCTGGGTTCCAGATGTGACATCTGTGACCTCTGATGCTCACAACAGCTCTGAGAATAGTTTCTACTTTGCAGGGAGGCTCACTAAACTCCACCTGGGTAAGGTAGTGAAGAGTGGGAGGCAAGATGCTATTGGGGTTCAGCTTGTGGGCTTCAGACTCAGATTATAGGGATTAACTCTTTCATCTGCCACTTACTGTCAGTGTGGCTTTTGGCAACTTATTTATCTCCTCGGTGCCCTTAGCCTTCTTGTATACAATGTGGGACTTCCTAGGGTTAGTATGAAAATTAAATGAATTAATACAGAGAAAACATTTGAGTGCTCAATATATGTTACCTGAAAAAAAGTGACAGAGTCAGAATTTTATCGCAAGTATCTCAGACATCAAAAACTACACTTTGGGAACTTCCTGGTGGTCCAGTGGCCAAGACTCCATGCCCCCAATGCAGGAGGCTCAGGTTCGATACCAGGTCAAGAAACTAGATTCCATATGCTGCAAGGAAGATCAAAGACCCTGCGTGCCACAAGACCTGGCACAGTCAAGTAAATATATATGTATAAAAAACAACCCTACTACTTTTCACACTGCCTTATGCTGGTTCTTACATCCTAAAGAGAAAAGCTACACATGAAGGGAAAAAGACTAAGTTTACCAAAGCGGTAAAGGTAATGGTATCTGAATGATAAAATATGGGGTAACATTTTCTTTTTTCTAGTTTAGAAATTATTACCAAAGTTTCCTTTGGTGAGCATGGAGTGTTTCCATGAGAAAGAGAAAAATACATCATGACAGCTTTCACATTCATCATATTTAGCCCCACATTACTTCTTTTTCCACGTTCTCTCCTCATCTCACTGACCCAGGCACTTTGTCCCAGTATCTCTGTGCCCCTTGCCTTTCCGTGGGCTTCCCTCGCAAGCATCCAGCCAGCCCTGGGTGGCAGCAGTCTTCTTCAGTAACTGCTCACATCCATCCCGGCTTGTCTGTGACCATTGCTGCCCTAGTTTTGGGCTATGTACCAGCTTGCACATGTACTCCAGGCCACCCTGCACATGGCATGTGGTTCCCTCCTCCAGCCCTGCCCTTCACCTGTTCAGGTCCTCTGTGACTCCCAGGAGCCTCTCTAGCAGTATGTACAGAGCCAGCTATCCTCTGGGTGGGTTCATAAAATTTGGTTTATGGAGAGGCAGAGAGCATCAGAGCTTACATATAGGAAGCTGTATGTCCTATATATAGGCCCAGAGATTGATCGTTGGTTTGTTCAGAGACTAACAGAGCTAGTATGTAGCAGAGGCCATCTCTATACTTCAGGTCTCTTGACTGCCAATATTGACCCCTTTCTGTGATTCTGACTTACCTTCCTACAAAGCATTTCCAGATTATATTGTTTTCTTTTCTCTCTTTCTCCTTTTTTTGGCCATGCTGTGTGGCTTATAAGATCTCAGTTCTCCAACCAGGGGTTGAACCTGGGCCATGGCGGTGAAAGGCCAGAACACTAACCACTAAGCAACCAGGGAATTCCCTCAGATGATATTGTTTTCTGATTGTACACTGCAGGCCCAAGGGAGCTGTCCAGGTGAGTTAGCTCTTTTGTTAGGCCATGTAGTTCACACTCCCTATATGAACTTGGGCAAGAAAAAGCCAGGGTTTATGCTATAGGCTTCCTTCATACTTGCAATACCACCAGTACCAACCACTGACGTTAGCGTGGGTGGTGTGGTGAGAACATGCAGTCC
The DNA here is from genome assembly GCA_006408695.1 of Aepyceros melampus. Lineage (NCBI taxonomy): Eukaryota > Metazoa > Chordata > Mammalia > Artiodactyla > Bovidae > Aepyceros > Aepyceros melampus. Next base: position 128,326 of record SJXQ01009756.1, read on the forward strand.
TTAACACCATACTAGAAAAGGAACACTGAATGTCTCGTCTTGGATGGTGGTCTGGTGGTTTCTATAAGTAAGTTTAATGAACTAGCTACAAAGACCACTATCAATGATGGTGGACAGGCCCTCATCTTCATAAGTGCATGCTGCTCCTCCCACCAGGAGGTGGTGTCTACCTTTCCCTTCCCTTTGAATTTGCAACTTGCTTTGACCAATAGGACAGAGTAGAAGTGGTGCTACATGGCTTTCAAACCTCAGCCTTGTGGCTTGCATTTTCCCTCTTAGAACCAGTTGTCAGGTGAAGAAGTTTGACAACCCTGAGGAAGAGAGAGGCCACTGGAGGAGAGCAAGACCGGAGGATGAGAGGTTGTGATGGGAGAAAGAGGTGTCTGGCTATCTCACAGCCACCCCAGCTGAGTAGCTTCATTAAACCATTGTTCACCCTTAGCCCCAGTTAACTTGCTCCAACAGAGATTAGCTACACCTCCAAAGCCCTGCCCATGTTGCAGCAAAATGAGCAAATGTGTTCATTTTAAGCCTTTAAATTTTGGGGTGATATCTGTAAGCAGATAAGTTAGGGAGTCCCTGAAGAAAGAGAATCAGGAATGCCATTCTCGACATAAGAGAAACCATTGGAGGGAATTCTGTGGTGGTCTAGTGGTTAGGATTCCTGGCTTTCAGGGCCAAGGGTCCAAATTTAATCTCTACACAGGGAGCTAAGATCACACAAGCTGTGCAGAGCAGCCGAAGGAAAAAGAGAGAGAGAAAGAGAGAGAGAGAGAAGCTATTTTGGCTGAAGTTATCTTGTGTTCCCTGATAGCTCAGTTTGTGAAGAATCTGCCTGCAATGCAGGAGACCCTAGTTCGATTTCTGGGTTGGGGAGATCCCCTGGAGAAGGGATAGCTTCCCACTCCAGTGTTCTTGGGCTTCCCTCATGGCTTAGCTGGTAAAGAATCCACTTGTAGTGTGGGAGACCTGGGTTCGATCCCTGGGTTGGGAGATGCCCTGGAGAAGGGATAGGCTACCCACTCCAGTATTCTGGCCTGGAGAATTCCTGGGTTGCAGAGTCAGACACTACTGAGCGACTTTCACTTTCATTTTGTGACCTAAGCCTGGCCACAGTGCTTGCCCTTGAACAGGTCTAGGTAACAAGGATCTTGAGGGAACAAAGAAAGAACAGAGAAGACAGTCAAACAATAGTCCTGTGATAAAGCAGAGTCCTAGTTCCTCCTCAAGGAATATACATAATTTATCTTTGACTCCTGCTGCAGCTAAGCCCTCCACCCTGGTGGAGGACAGAATAATGATACTGACCCTCCTGACTTCAATCCACCAAGACTTGGACTCCTAAAATTTTGCCCTAATTCTATGCAGAATTTTCTGCTCAAGCCTCTTCATGAATATGCATATCAGTTCAGTTCAGTTTGGGCTTCCCTTGTGGCTCAGCTGGTAAAGAATCCGCCTACAATGCAGGAGACCTGGGTTCGAGCCCTGGGTGGGGACGATCCCCTGGAGAAGGGAAAGGCTACTCACTCTAGTATTCTGGCCTGGAGAATTCCATGGACAGAGGAGCCTGGCAGGCTACAGTTCATGGGGTCGCAAAGAATAGGACACAACTGAGCGACCAACACTTTTAGTTCAGTTCAGTCTCTCAGTCTCTTTGAGACCCCACGGCCACAGTGCTTGCCCTTGAACAGGTGTAGGTAGCAAGGATCTTGAGAGAACAAAGAAATGTCAGAACAGAGAAGACAGTCCAACAACAGTCCTGTGATAAAGCATATGCATATACCCTTAGCTCAAAACTTCCCTAATTTTGCTCTTAGGGGAGAGGCTGCTTTTAGAAAGTCCCTGGTCTCCTCTTGACTTGCTGCTATTGCTGTTGTTTAGTCGCTAAGTCATGTCTGACTCTTTTGTGACCCCATGGACTGTAGCCCATCAGGCTCCTCTGTCCATGGGATTTCCAAGGCAAGAATACTGGAGTGGGTTGCCATTTCCTTCTCCAGGGCATCTTCGTCACTCAGGATCGAACTCACATCTCTTACGTCTCCTGCTCAGGTGGGTTCTTTACCACTAGCGCCACCTGGGAATCCCCAAGGCAAGTAACAATTTGATTTGCTGCAAATAATCATAAATCCTTCCTTCTTCCAATCATTGGCTTGATTGTGTTGGCTTGATACCCACTGAGAAGCAAACCCATTTCTCCGATAACAGTTTGTTTTGTGTCAATAACTGAAACAGAGGGACAATATATCTACAGAGCAATTTTTAGTACTAATTATCTGATTATCTGGAGAAGGAAATGGCTACACACTCCAGTATTCTTGACTGATGAATCCCATGGACAGAGAAACCTGGTGGGCTACAGTCCATAGGGGACCAAAGAGTCGGACATGACTGAGCAACTGAGCATTAGCACATCTAATGATTATAGCTAAGTAAGTTGCATTTTAATGCTCTAAAGCCCAATAATTCCCTTGATAATGCAGGGCCAAGGAATTTTGAGGAAAGTAATGCAATATTTGTCAAGGTGAGGCTACTGTCATTGGTTTAATATTCATTTAAAAGAGACAAGTCCCCTCAGATACTGCTGCAATCCTCAAAGGGCTTGATTTATTTGGCCATGCTGCACAGCTTGTGGGATCTTAGTTCCCCAACCAGGGGTTGAACCCCAGCTCTCAGTAGTAAAAGTGTGGAGTCCTAACCACTGGACCACGAGGGAATTTCCTAAAAGGGGCATTATTGAAGAATTCTGCTAATGTCAAAAACGTTCACAATAGTTCAGTGTGGTAGATAACCTCTAAATGATCACTAATGATCCATACCGGCCAGTAATCATGCCCGTGTGTGTAATCTCCTCTCTTCAGTGTCGCTGGACTTAGTGATTGGCCTCTGATGAATAGAATACAGCACAGCAAGTCATGGGATGTCACTTCCTAGATTAGGTTACAAAAGACTGACTTCCATCTCACCTGTCCCTTTCCCTCTCTCAGCGCCCTGTTTCTGTTGGAAACCAGCTGCCATGTGGTGAGTAGCCCACTAGAGGGTCCGCATGGCAGGGAACAGATGTTTGACCAACAACACTGGTCTGTGCTGGCTTGCACCCTTCTGAGAACCCCTGAACCAGAGGAGTCCGCTAAGCCACCTACTGAAACTGATATAATAAATACCCATTGTTTTAAGCAGGCTTTGCTGGTGGCTCAGAGGTAAAGAATTGCCTGCCAATGCAGAAGACATGGGTTCGACCTCTGGGTTGGGAAGATACTCTGGAGAAGGAAATGGCAACCCACTTGCCTGGGAAATTGCTGGGACAGGGGAACCTGGCAGGCTACAGTCCTGGGCTAACAAAATAGTTTGACATGACTTAGCGACTCAACAATTGTTTTAAGCTGCTAAATTTGGGGGTAATTTGTTATGTAGTAATGTATAACTGTTGTGTTCTCAGTCGCTTTAGTTGTATCCGACTCTGTGACCCTAAGGGCTGTAGCTTGCCAGGCTTTTCTATCCATGGGATTCTCCAGGCAAAAATACTGGAGTGGATTGCCATGCCCTCCTCCAGAGGATCTTCCTGACCCAGAGACTGAACCTGAGTCTCCCGTGTCTCCTGCATTGTAGGTGGATTCTTTACCCACTGAGCCACCTGGGAAGCCCTAACATGTTCATTAATTGAAAAAATCAGGATATCAAACTATAAACAGTTTACTTGGTACAACCTTTCAAGGAGCCTCTAGAATTTCCCTAAAAGGAGGGCGGGGGGACACACAAGGTGGTTCAGGGGGCGTTCCACTGCAGGTAGTAAGGGTTCCATCTCTGGTTGAGGAACTAAGAACCAAACAGGTAAAAAAATATATATATTATTTTTTTTAACTAAGAGAAAGAAAGAGAACATCTAGCTCTGATGGGGCCTGCTTGCTGCTGATTTTATTCCACCACTGGACCCAGGCCTGGCTGAGACAGCAGGGCAGATATCCTTGCCTCTGCCCAAGCCTGCACCCTCGTTATTTCCCCACCCTGATATGAACCTGTGGTCCTGGTGGTTTTTCTTATCTTGAAACTTGAGTTCCCTTTCTTGGGCAAACTTATTGATAAGTGGTGACACGCATAGGTCAATGCTGAGATGAAAGAATGTAAATAAGGAGACTTCTACATAAATAATGGGCATTACTCTTTTGTGTGCCATCGAGCGTCTCAGGGGCTGTGTTGTGTGCTCCTGCAGAGTCTTACCAACGCCCAGCTTATAGATGAGGAAATAGGCTCAGAGAGGTCCCATGTATGAACCTGTGTTCCTGTATTGGCATTCATGAAATTTGCATGTCCCAATCCATCACCAATTTCTGTTAAATATTACCCCCTAAATAGCTCTCCAATCCGCAACTTCTCACTATCACCAGCAATACCTTTCCCAGTCAAGCCCTACAGCAGTGGTCTCCCCACTGACCTCCAGGACTTCTGCACCCTCTGATCCTCTCCTTATTCAAAATCTGAACATGTCAGTCTGCCCACCACCCTTGCTTAAGATTTTGCAGTGACTCTCAATGCCCTTAGGACAGAGACAAAACTTCTTACCATGGTTCACAGGGCCCTAAGTGGATAGATCCACCCTGTCTGCCTCAAGACTCACTTCTGCTTCCCTCATCTCTTTAAAAATTTTTATTTATTGGCTACACTACACAGTTTGTGGAATCTTCGTTCCCTGACCAGGGATCGAACCTGGGTCCACAGCAGTGAAAGCACAGTTTTAACCACTGGACTACCAGCAGATTTCTCTTCCCTCCTCTCTTTGTTCCAGCTCTACTAGCCTTTTCCAGTCCCTGGTGCTTACCCCCTTCCTCCTGCCACAGGGCCTTTGCATATGCTGTGCCTTCTGCCAATTCCCACCTCTCCCCTGTACCTAGTTAACTCCTATTTATCATTCAGAACTCAGTCCAAATGTTACCACTTGTTAGGTCATACACTCACTAGACATTCTATATCACCTCTTACCTTTTCTTCAGAAAAGAAATATACTTGCAGTTTTACATTTGTTTGATTAGTTGCTTAATGTTTATTTTTACACTAGACTGTAAGTTCCATGAAGGCTGAGACTGTGCTTTTTTGGATTACCAGGATCCAGTATTGAGCATAATGTTTGCCTACCAGAGGAGTTCATAAAATCTTTGTTAAATGAATGAGTTAAAGAATGAACAAAACCATGGCCTCTCCTGATCTGGTCCCTTTTCCTGATAGGGCTCTTGAACCCTTCAGGAGACAGAATGGGGAAGGAACTATCATAATAATGCCTATCACACTGTGTAACATGTCATCAAGGTAACAATTGAGTCTACAGGCTGTATTTTCGAGGCCTCCCTACCCACTTTTATTGCCACCTTCTTCCAAAGAGGGTCAGGATGGAAGCCACTGCAGAGAAATTACAGAGCCAGCTTTTGATGGACAGAGCCTCTCCGGGAAAGCAGGGAGGATGAGAAGGCAAAGAAAGGAAGAGAAAGGCTGTCTGTTGAGAAAGAACCTTGTTTTGAACATCATGCTAACGTCATCTCATTTAATATTTACATATATATTTATTCGACTGCCTCGGGTCTTAGTGGCAGTACATGGAATCTCTGTGGAACGCAGACTATCTGTCGTGGTACTCTGGCTTTAGCAGTTGGGGGCTTCAGTAGTTTCAGCACGTGCTTAATTGCTCAGCAGCATGTGAGGTCTATAGTTCCCCGAAAGGGATTGAACTCATGTCTCCTGAATTACAAGGTGAATTCTTAACCACTGGACCACCAGGAAATTTCCCACCATCTCATTGAATCCTCTTCAAACTCCATTTTGCAGATGAGAAAGCAGACTCAGGTTGTGAAACTAGAGGGTTATTAGACCAAGGTGGGGCAAAGCTGAGTTTGAACTGGGATCTGTCAGCCTTCCTCTGAAGCCTGGGTGTTTCTAGGCTACCATTCTGGCTTCCAACTCTCAAATACCTCCCCAGCCCGGTTAACTTAGGGCCCAGGATATCACCATTAAAGAGTCATCAATCGGTTTTTGTCTAAAACTCTCTTGTAGGAGTCACTGTATGACAGTTGAAATTGATAGGTTGGAAACAAACTCAGCATCACAAAGGCAACCACTTAAGACCTAAAAAGAAATTTGTGAAAAAGAAATACATAAATAAAAATAGGAATGTGGGAAGTAAAGGGGATGAGGGAGTATGAGTGAGGGAGCTAATTTCTTACCATTCATATTAGGATAAGAGATACTGTCTAAAATGGACAAATTGGAATTTCCCTGGCAGTCTGGTGGTTAAGACTCTGGTCAGAAAACCAAGATCCCACATGCCACGCAGCACGGTGAAGAAGATAAAAAATAAATAAAATGGACACATTTATGTATTACACAAAGAGATAATGGTGATCACAGGAGAACTAAGAACAGAAACTGTCGGTAGGCTGCCTCTAGGGGGTGGAGCTGGGGAGAACGGAGAAAATTTCATTCTTTATTTGTCCTTCTTAGCTCTTCATTAAATATATATGTATATATTCTTCTGTTGTGTAACTTTTCTAAAACGTTTGGAAATTTTTGTTACAAAAGACTGAAGAGACAAAAACACCCTTCCTTGAGAATGCGAGTCTGTCTTGAAGTCACAGTCCTTGACACCCGGGTGAATGTTAGGTCTGCAGGGTTCCTCGGTGGGCCTCAGTCAGGGGAGGGTCGCGTGGTGGTAAGCAGGGGAGGGTCCCTAAGCAGTTGCCTCTGGGGAATGGGCTTGGGAGACAAGTTCACCCTTGCAAGCATACAGGGCCAGGGGAGTACCTGTTCCCTCAGTCCTAAAGGCAGCTCACACTCAGACACAAGAGGGTGCTGCCCCCACAAGGGCCAGAGATCACCACCCCCCTAATTATTCCTGATACAACTCTGCCCTCAGCAGCACCAGGCTCGGAGCAGGAGCTCTTGCCAGCCAGGGACCTCACTCCTGCAGGATCCCTGTGAGCGGAGCTTCTGAAGGCCAGTGGATCTAGTCCCAGGAGAGTGCGGTGCTGGGGTCTCTCTGGTGAGTGTCACTCAGGTTAGAGCCCCGCACCCCTCAGGACCCAAGGCCCTCTTCCCCCTCCGAGGCATGGCACCCTCTTGACCTTTGTTCGTGTGTAGTTTATTCCCTGTTTTGCAGCAGCTGCAGAAAGGGAGATTGGGGCACAGCTCGGGAGTGCCACTTACTGGCAGCCTGGAGCCAGGAGCCTGGCATTCCCAGCACCAGACAAAGGCCAGTTGATCGTTGACCCCCGCCCTGCCAGAAGCCTTGGCCCTGCCTCCACCCTCCTTTCTTTCTTCCCTGCTGGCCTCTCCCTCTGCTCTCGCTCCTCATTCCCTGGCTTTCCTGCTCTGACTGGCAATTTTTCCCAACTCTTTGCCCAAACCATTCCTTCAATGCTGTCTTCAAGCCCTGCTTCCTGCACATCTCCCAACCCGGACAAGGAGAATCCAAGTAAGAAGGTCCAGTGGGCTTCTCGGAAGAGGAGGACATCATCCACGGACTCTGAGTCGAAGTCCCAGTCTGACCCCTTTCGACCCCGGTCCCGGAAACCCAGCCGGCTGACGGTGAAGTATGACCGGGGACAGCTCCAGCGCTGGGTGGAGATGGAGCAGTGGGTGGACACCCAGGTTCAGGAGCTTTTCCAGGTGGGTAGGACCTGGCGGGCCTGGGGACTGGAGGGCACAAGAGAAGTGCTCTATGGAAGCTTTTCCCACAGATGAGGCATGGGTTTGCAGTCCTGAAACTGGCCTCCCATTGGTCTGGGCTCTGCCTCCCTCTCTGTAATCTGGAGCAGGTCTTTTTAACATCTCTGAGACTCAGTTTTCTATCTATAAAATGGAGCTATCAATGCCTGTTGTACCCCTTTTGTAGAACTTTTTGAGGCTCAGATGAGATGGTAGAGGAACTATTTTTATTTTAGGTCTGTAATTACTTTCATCCTCAACACACATGCCTGTCTAGTACAACACTGTTCACTCCTCTAGCTATCAGCCGTGTGTAGCTATTTAACTTTAAACTGATGAAAATTAAATAAAATTAAATGGAGGAGCCTGGTAGGCTGCAGTCCATGGGGTCGCAAAGAGTCGGACACAATTGAGCGATTTCACTTTCACTTTTCACTTTCATGCACTGGAGAAGGAAATGCAACCCACTCCAGTGTTCTTGCCTAGAGAATCCCAGGGACGGGGGAGCCTGGTGGGCTGCCGTCTATGGGGTCACCTAGTGTCGGACACGACTGACACGACTCAGCAGCAGCAGCAGCTACATTTCAAGTGCCCTATACCTCCAGGTGGCTAGTGGCTACCAAGTTGCCAGGACAGATACAAAATCTTTCCATCATCTCAGAACAGATAGTGCTGGAGTAGAATGTCAGAGTGACCAATAGTGACTGCTAATATGAGTGCCTGACATAGCCTTGGCCCTGGCTCTAAATGATTCCCCTCAGCCACATCCTGGGAGAGCAGCATTTTATTTTTTACCTAGATGCCTCCAAATCGAGATCCCAGTATAGTAACAAAGTTTGCTCCAACAACAAGAATAACATTTTGAGCACTTAACTATACGCTAGGCACAGTGTCCAGCATCTGCCTTACATTATTTCATTCAGCTCTCCCCACAAGTCCATTAGGTAGAATCTGTATTGTTGTTGTTTAGTCACAAAGTCTTTTCTGACTGATTTGGAGCCTTCCAGACTCCTCTGTCCATGGGATTTCCCAGGCAAGAATACTGGGGAGGGTTGCCATTTTCTCCTCCAGGGCATCTTCCCAACCAGGGATCCAACCCAATTCTCCTGCTTGGCAAGCATTTTCTTTACCACTGAGCCACCTGGGAAGCCCAGATACTGTTTTACTGTGGAGGAAATGGGGGCTTAGAAATGTTGAATAACTAGCCCAGGGTCACATCACTAGGGAGCCCTGGGAGCAGGAGCTGAGCTGGGGCTCTGCCTGTAGGGCCTGAATGTTTATTCAAGTAGTTTCGTGGTTCCCCAAAGTTCTTCAGAAATAATCCAATGCCCCTGTTGCACTTCAGCTGAATTTCAGTCTACTAGGGTGGGGCCCGGCACTGGCCTTTTTCATAAGCTCCACTGCTGATCCTAGTGTGTGGCTAGCAAGAACCTCTGCACCAAGCCAGAGACCAGAGTCCTCCTTGTCCACATGCCATGGTCCTGTTTCTCTCCTGTCTTACTCAGGTCCTGTCGTTTTCTTGGGGGACAAGCAAGGGTTTGTGATTCTCGCAGGTAAGAGCTGTGTCAGTGGTCCTGCAGTGGGGGTGGGGAAGAGTGATACATTTGGCCCAGGTTGTCTTGTCAGGCTCATTGAGTCACATATCAGTTTGGTCCAGGTGTTGACAATGCTCCTGGCAGCACTTGTGGAGGGGAGGGAGATGGCCTGGAGCTGTGAGCAGGAGAGGCAAGCTTTCTTGGCCTTTGTCTGCTCTGACTTTGCGGGACATTGCCCTGCCCTTTGTTCCTGCCAGCACCCTGCCTCTCTGGACCAGTTTCAATTTCAGATTGTTAGACTTTTGGATAAAAAGTCTCATATTTCAGACACCTCAGGGCAAATCCTTCCAGGCATTAGAGAGAGACAATAGCCAAAGAATCTTGTTTTACAAGATCAAGGCAGGGGAAAAGCTGTAGAATTATGAGCTCATAACGTTAGAAAACAGGACGTGTGGGAAGACTGCTCCCAGGAAATGACTGGAATAAAATACCTGACCTGTGGTTGCCATGGCAGTTGTCCAAAGGTGCCAGGTGGGAGTTCCTGTCGTAACCTCTGCTCTTTTCAGCAGGAAGCAGGCAAGTGGGTGGGAAGCACCAGGTAGAGGCTGGTCACCTTGGGCAGAAATTGAGGCAACTCGGTCTCCAGCTTACCCTGCTTCAGTTCTACCTTCATAGAGTCCCTCTCTACCAGCTGCCCCCCTACCTCTGGCCACATGCCCACCCTGGATAGCACTGCTGGATTGGTTCCAGGAGTAGGTTGCATCACTGTTTTTAGTTTAGTTTAATGGGACCCAAACTTCCTTTGTTGGAGGGCCCCACCTCTTCTCACTGGGTGTGCAGCCTGTTTTAGGGTCTTGAGAAGAGCCAAGTCTGGATTCAACCAGGCAAAATGACTTGGGCCCTGGAGCTCCTGTTGTCCAGAAATGGTTGTGTAGATTCGGCTTTTAAGCAGGGACTTAAACACTCGTGGCTTCTTCTATTTTGAGGAGACTCCTGTTTAACACTATGCCCTGCTTTGGTTACAATCCCCTACTTCCTGTCTCCTTTACAAGGATCCCTAGTGGATTTGCACTCAGAGCCTTTACTAACTTTCCCCGTTCCCTTCCTATCACTATTCAAACCACTGTAATCTACACACCACTGCAACCTGACTTCTGTTCCCACCACTCTATTGAGACCTCTTGGCAAAGTCGATCATCACTACCTGGGGGGCTAAATCTAGTGTACCTATCAGCAGGAGACACTGTTGACCACCCCAGAGTTTTGAAACATTCCTGTAGTTTCCATGACACCATGCATTTTGAAGCAGCCCTTTTGATGTGATGGCATTTTAAAAAACAATCTATTCAATTTACAACTGTAAAAATGTATTGCCTAAGGCCCTCCCGAGGTCTCTCTTGAATTCCTGGGTGATCAGAGATGACCATCCACTCTGGCTGAGTGGAACTTGATTTGTCTAGCAGTCCTCTGTGAGGTCAGGGAACTGTTCATTTCTGTGCCTGCAGTGTCTCATAGTATCTGGCCTCGTGAAGTTTTACCCTCTGAATGTGTACCTTGTGTTCAGCAAAAGCTCAGGAGAACCCTTATGCAGACTTTTGGAGGTCTCTTTCTTCATAACTCCCTGCTCTGTAGAACTTGTCAATTTACAGCCACCTCAACCCCAAACTCTGATCTCTGTCATATCAATTTAGTATGACCACTGTGCTCTGCTTGGGATCTGCCTCTCTGCTCTGTGGTCTGGAAACTGCCTTCAGGATGAAACCCAGGACAGTTGTAAAGTTCACCTCTTTCGTTTCCCTTCTTTCCCAGGTAGCGCTGAGTTACCTGTTGTCTAAAGTCTGAGAACACTGTTCATATATTTTTGTCTAGTTTTCTAATTATTTTCTGACTACTTATGTTGAGAGAATAAATCTCGTCCCTGTTACCCCATCATCAGAAGTATAAACATCTTGTTAACTCCTACTCAGCCTTCAGGTCTCAGATTAGAGGTCCTTCTTCCTGGAAGCCTTCCTAAACCCCGGTCTTGGCTAGGTTCCCCCTTCACGTGCTCCTATAATATCTCATCAGAGTGCTTATCACCCTGTGTTATAACTGCCATTTTGCTTGTCAGTATCCCTCAGGAGAATAAAAGCTTTTCAAGAGCAAGACCATATCTGCCTGACTTGCTGTTATGGCCCCAGGACTCATCACAATGCTTGATGCACAACATGCTCTCAATAACGATGCATTTAATGAATGAATGCTAAATCAGATGAGTTAGAAACCAAAGAAGCAAAGGAGAAAGTCTCGAGCTTAGGGTGAAAGAAATAACTTAGAATCCTAGCACTAATTTACTTTTAAAAGGGTATAGAAACCATTGGCAGTGGAAGGAATGAGAGGGTAATTGAGGCATTTTTTCCCTTCTTTCTTTTCTAAATCAACTTTATTGAAGCATAATCCACAGAGGATAAAATGTGCCTATTTTTAGAGTAGGGGGGCAAGCATTAGCTCGTCAAGATAGAGAACATTTCCACCACCCAAAAAGTTCCCCCAATAGTACTTACTTTTAAACAGTTTATACAACCAAATTACTTAATGCATCTGTTTTTATAATGTCTCCTCAACTGCCCCTAAAATAGGTTCTTTGAGGGCAGGATCTTTGTTTTGTTCACCGAAATTCCCAAGGTCAGAGTGCCAGGTTAGTAATAGCCACTGGACACATTTGTTGAATGAATAGATTCCAGATAATTAAATATTCAGATGGAAAAGGTGAAATTATCAAATATCTAGAAAAATGTAAGATGACTATCAAATATTTATCCAAATCAGTATGAGAAGAACCTGCTAAGCATAGAAAAAAATTTTTTTTAAAAAGAAGCAAAACTCAACCTGGAAAAAAAAACATTATTTCCAATTATATAATACACCTATTTCTCTCCAGTGCCTCCCCCAAACAATATATCCATGACACATGGAATGCTAGGGATAATCTGAATCAAAACAAACAAATAAGCTTCTTAAATCAGTTTTAAAAACACGCAACAACCCCATAGAAAAATGGAGAAGGCAGCAGTTCTTGCAGTGTGTTCTGGTGACACCAGGGGTTCCCAAGACCTTTTCAGAGGGTCTACAATTATTTTCATAAATAATGCAAGAAGTTGTTTGCCTTTTCAATTATACTGATATATGCACTGATGCAAAAACAGTGGTGGACCTTGCCATGAATCAAGAAAATTGCACCAACCTCTTCTAGAAGTCATGATCTTCCCCATCAGGCAACTTTCACTTAAGAAAGTCCCCGATGAAGCACTACAAAACCTTGAGTTTACATCTTAAATTTTAAAAAAACGTTTTTATTAAGGTGTAATCAATATTTGTTTCAGGTGTACAATGTAATGATTTTATATTTGTGTATATTGCAAAATGATTACCATAATAAGCCTAGTTAACAGCTGTCTTCATACACGTTTCAAATTTTTTCTTTTTTTTTTAAAAATAATTTTATTTATTTATGACTGTGCTGAGTCTTCACTGCCGGGCTAGCCTCTCTCTAGTTGTGGTGTGAGGGCTTCTCATTGCGGTGGCTTCTTGTTGCAGAGCACAAGCTCTAGGGCATCTGGGCTTCAGTAGTTGCAGGGCTCACTAGTTGTGCTTCCCAGGCTCTAGAGTTGTGGTGCAATAGTTGTGGTGCATGGACTTAGTTGCTCTGACGCATGTGGGATCTTCCCAGACCAGGAATGGAACCCTTGCCTCCTGCATTGCTGCTAAGTCACTTCAGTCGTGTCCAACTCTGTGCGACCCCACAGACGGCAGCCCACCAGGCTCCTCTGTCCCTGGGATTCTCCAGGCAAGAACACTGGAGTGGGTTGCCATTTCCTTCTCCAATGCATGAAAGTGAAAAGTGAAAGTGAAGTCGCTCAGTCGTGTCTGACTCTTATCGACCCCATGGACTGCAGCCCACCAGGCTCCTCCGTCCATGGGATTTTCCAGGCAAGAGTACTGGAGTGGGGTGCCATTGCCTCCTGCATTGGCAGTTGGATTCTCTCTCTTTTTTTTACTGTGTTGGGTTTTGGTTGCGGCTCATGGGGTTCTCTCTAGCTGTGGTACCTGCGACACGTGGGATCTTAGTCCCCTTATCAGAGATCAAACCTGAACCTGTGTCCTCTGCTTCTGAATGTAGGAAGGCAGATTCTTAACCACTGAACCACCAGGAGAGTCCCTGGCGGGCAGATTCTTTACCACTGAGCCACCAAATTTTTTTTTCTTGACAGGAAGACATTTTTTTTTCTCTTTTCAAACCCATGCTCCCTGCAGTGGAAGATTCTTAACCACCAGACCACCAGGGAAGTCCCAGGAGGACTTTTAAGATTTATTCTTTTAGCAACTTTCAAATAGGCAGTACAAAATTAGTAATTCTAGTCACCATGCTGTATATTAGATCCCCATGACTTATTTATTACTGGAAGTTTGTACCTTTTGATTTGCTTTACCCATTTTGCCTTTCCCCACCTCCATCTCAGCAACCACCAATCTGTTCTTTTATTGATGAGTTCTTTTTTTTTAATGCCCCATATAAGTGAAATTATACAGTGTTTGTTTTTCTTTGATTTATTTCACTCAACATAATACTGTCAATGTAATTCATGTTGTTGCACATGGCAGGATTTTTCTTTTTTATGGCTGAATAGATTTCCAGTGCATATATGTACACCACAGTTTCTTTATCTTTTCACCCATTGATGGACGCCTAGGTGGTTTCCATATCTTGGCTACTGCAAACACACACTGCAGTGAACATGGGGGTTCATATACATTTTTGAATTACTGTTTTCATTTTCTTTGGATTAATATCCAGAAATGGAACTAATGGGTTATACAGTAGTTCTATTTTTCAGTTTTTGAGGGACCTCCATACCATTTTCCATAGTGCCTGCACCAATTTACATTTCTACCAACAGGGCACAGTGGTTCCCTTTTCTCACATCCTCAGCAACACTTGTTATTTATTTTTTTGCTATCTTTATTTTTAAAATACATGCACATGGTAAATTTTTTAAAAAATAATAAAATGGTACACAAGACGTAAAATGAAAAATATGTCTTTACTAACTTATAGAAACTTGTTACTGTCCTTTTGATAATAGCTGTTCTAACAGGTATGAGGTGATATCTCACTGTGGTTTTGATTTTCATTTCCCTAATGATGAGTGATTTTGAACATCTTTTCATTTACCTATTGGCCATCTATATATCTTCTTTGAAGAAACCATCTATTCAGATACTCTGCCCATTTTTAAAAATTAGATTTTTTGCTATTGAATTGTCTGAGTTCTTTATATATTTTAGATATTAACCCTTTATGATTTGCAAATATTTTATCCTATTCAGTAGGTTGCCTTTTCATTTTGTTGATGGTTTCGTTTGCCGTGCAGCTTTTCTCTTTTAATGACTTTATTTTTTATTTTAATGACTTTATTGTTTTAGGTTCACAGCAAAATTAAGCAGAAGGTGCTGGGAATTTCCATATTCTCCCTGTCCTCACACGTGCATAGCTTTCCCACTATCAACGTCCCCGTACTAGAGTACTAGTGCTGATGAATTTATACTGCTACATCATAACTACCCAAAATTCAGAGTTTATATTGGGATTCACTCTTGGTGCTATACATTTTAAGGGTTTTCACAAAGTATAATGACGTGTGTCCACCCTCCTGGTGTCACAGAGTAGTTTCACTGCCCTAAGAATCCTCTGTGTTCCACCCATTCACCACTCTTCCACTGTAACCCCTGACAACCACTGATCTTTTTATTGTCTCTGATTGTCTCTGTAATTTTCCAGAATGTCATATGGTTGGAATTGTACCATATGTAGACTTTTCAGGTTGGTTTCTTTTGCTTAATAATATGCATTTAAGCTTCCTCCATGTCTTTTTATGGTTTTATAGTTCATTTTGTTTTAGCATTGAATAATATTCCATTGTCTGGGTGCACCACCATTTATTCATTCATTTACCTACTGAAGGACATCTTGGTTGCCTCAAAGTTTTGGCAATTAGATATATTTTCAACTCATTTGGATAAATATCAAGGAACACAAGTGTGTTTTGTGTCTTCCAAAGTGGCTATGCCATTTTGCATTCCCACCAGCAATGAACAGGTATTCCTATTGCTCCACAGCCTCATCAGCATTTGGTATTTTAGGTTTGTTTTTGTTTGCCATTTTAATAGGTATGTAATGATATCTCATTGTTGTTTCAATTTCCAATTCCCTAATGACATATTATGTTAGCATCATACGCTATTTGCTATCTTCGCATCTTCTTTGGTGAGGCAGATATACAAAATTTCCCCGTTTTTAAATTGGATTATTAGTTTCTTTTTGTTGGTTTTGAGAGTTCTTTGTATATTTTAGATAACATCCTTTATCAGATATATCTTTTACAAATATGTTCTCCCAGTCAATGGTTTGGTTTCTTACTCTCTTTACCTTCTTTCATTTTTAATTTTATAAACTATGTATTGCTTAAATTTTTGCAATGACTATAATAACTTTTAAAGTTAGCTTTATTGAGATATGATTCACATACCATACAATTCCCACTTAAAGTGTAAAATCCAAATAGTTTTAACTATCTTCATAGGTTGTACAACCACCAGTATGGTCTAATTTTGGAACATTTTACTATCCATAAAAGAAACCCTGTACCAGTTAAGTAGTCACATCCCATTCCTTATCACCACCATTCTCAGCCTTAGGCAACCACCAATCTACTTTGTGTCTCTATACACAAACATCCTATTCTGGATGTTTAATACAAATCGAATCATATAATATGAAGCCTTTGTAACTGGTTTCTTTCACTAACATGTTTTCAAAGTTAATCCCAGTTGTAGCATGAATCAGTCCTTTATTTCTTCTTATTGCTGAAAAATACTGTATGGCTACATAATATAATATTTATCCATTCACCAGTGGATGGTCATTTGAATATGAATAATGCTATGAACTGCATTCATATGTGATTTTTACATGAATATATATTTTCACTTCTCTTGGGAATAGACCTAGGAGTGGACTTGTTGGGCCAAATGATAACTTATTAAGGAGCTGCCAAATTGTTTCCAAAGCAGCTGCACCATTTTATATCCCTACTAACAATGCTTATAACTCTTGAAATTAAAGATACTGTTTTTAAAGAACCCTAGACTTTCAGGTAGAACATAGTAGGTGTTTGGTAACTGTTGAATGGAAGGATGAATGGGTGGTTTGAGTAAGGAGAGGAATTGAACATGGAAAAATAGAGTGGGAGATGGGTGAACCCGACTGCCTTTCACTCCAGCACCAGCTGGCCTGGCTCCTCTGAGCCCCATGTGATTCCCAAACAGGACCAACCAACTTCTTCAGAGCCTGAGATTGACCTGGAGGCTCTCATGGAACTATCCACAGAGGAGCAGAAGGCTCAGTTGGAGGTAGAATGGGTGACCGGGCCCCAGACCCAGGGTTGGGGGATGGAAGCTGGGCTTGGACCAAGGGGAACCCAAGAACCCAGGTTCTGCTTCCTCATCCAGTGTGGGGAGAACCAGTTCAGAGGGGAAAATTCCTGGGAGACTGGGGACTCGTGAAAAAGTGCTGTGGCTCAGGGACCCACTCTTTGCTTTCTTCCACCAGGCTCTTCTCCAAAACTGCCCCCGCCCCACAGAGGTAAGGGATGCTTTGCTGGTCTGGGCTAAGAGGGGGCCCAGTGGGCCGGCAGCTAGTGAAGAGGAAGGTTTGGCCCTGGGTTTTTCTCCCCTTCCCTGACTTGGAGACCATGGGGTCAGGTGGAGACTAGGGAGAGCACTGTGGTGGGGTAGGTGTGACCCCAGAACTTGATCTCATCCCTGCCTCTGCTCTTCTGTTTCTTTCTCAGCCTTTTATCTCTGAGCTGCTCAGTCAACTCAAGAAACTTCGGAGACTCAGTCGACCTCAGAAATAAGCCTTGTGAGACTAGCTTCATCAGCCTCAGCACTGCCCAGTCTGCCCTGAACCCTTGGATCTTCGGCTGGGTGGGAAACAGCTCCTTGGGACCCAGACGAGGAGAATGAGGAGAATGAAGAGGGACATTTGAACGCCACTGTCTGTGTGCAGCCACAGTTGGTTCCTACAGCTGCACTGTCTGGGAGCCAGTCATGGCTATTACCCAGTGCCTTCCCATGAGCCAAGTGGATAAAACCTTCAGGAGCCCCAGCTTCATGGAGTGTGGAGCATATCTGTGCTGACGGATGAGGGAGGGAGAGGGTGAAGTCTTATACCAGAGGGCCAGCATCCAAGTCACTAGGCTCCCATATACCTCACCCATCCCCATGTCCAGCCACCCATCCACACATGCCTTGAGAATTCAGATACAGGTCACAGTTATATGTCAGAGAAATCACCGTCATGCAAGGTCCCAGAGGCCAAGCAGAAGGCACCTGGCTAAGACACACAGCATCCTGGCACCAACAGGAGCCTAAGTAGCAAAGATTAATAGGAGAATTAACTGGAAAAACCTAGCTGGGTCTGGGGGCATCAGAAGCTAAATGTTCCTCCCCCACTAACTGATCCAGGAGGCCTCAGGCTGAGGACTCTTGAGCCAGCTTTAAGCCAGAGGCTAAAAGAGAAAAAAACAGGGACTAAGTAGAAGGGTATAAAGGGGATAGGCTGAGAGCCCAGTAATCAGGTAAGGAGGGAGCTGGTGGAAAGTGACACTGGGTCTGAAAGGCAGGCAGGTGGGGATAGGAGCCCTGGAGGTGGCATCCTTTGGGAGTAAGGCCAGAAGCAGGGTATGCATTCACCGTTTGTGTAGGCAGTGTCTGAGTACTAGAAAGGTTGTGTAATCCAAGATGGTGGGGCCTGGGGGCATGTCTACTGCATGTGAGGCCACCAAGAGGGGTGGGACTGTTCCTGCCTGGAGACACTTTTTCCTTCTTCCTTACTTCACAGGACTCTGCTCCTGTACCTCTTCGAGGGCCCAGGCTCAGGATCCATAGGGTTCTATAAATAAAAGATGCTGGTCCAATGAATCACACACTTTATTAAATCCTCCAAGTGCCAGCAGAGGGCCCTGGGCTCTTAAACAAGTTTCAAGGCTCCTCCTTAGATTCAGACTGGTCTTGCCCTGTCTCTCACTTCCAATCCAGACTCCAGGCTGGAAGGCTCCTGACCTCTGCCTTCCCTCTGGCTCCTCCAGTCATTGTCTCCGATGGAGAATCCTTCCTTCTTCCAGGAACGGAGGCTTAGGAAAGGGCACATTCATAAGCAGTCCAGCTTGTCATGTCCTGTCATCAGATGCCCTGGAGGGTGCCCCAGCCTGTGTGCTTGCCTGTAGCATGACCTTCCCGGGAGGACCAGGGCTCCCTCAGTGCCCTCGGCCTTTATGCAGGGGCTGGTAGGCAGATGTCTGGTGCTCTTTAAGCTCAAAGGCATCATGGCCTTCCCTGCGGAGCACAGAACTAGGTCAGAGATCATAGGTAGCCACGGAACTCTCCCAGCCCCAAAGAACATTCCACCTGCACCCACCGGAAGCAGCGGACGCAGTAGAGGTCTCCGTCACAGCCAGCACAGCGAAGGGTGGCATCCTCATTGCAGATGCAGCACCAGGGGAGCTCCTCTTCCTCTTCCTCGGGCCTGGTGGCCATAGCTTGGGCCTTTAAAGACCAGGGAGGGATGGGGGACATCAGGTACCTGACGGAGGTGGGAGGGAGGCTATGGTGGCAGCCTGGAGGTCTGTGCCTGTGGTTCTTCTCACCTTAGGGGGTTGGGGAGTTGGCTCCACAGTGATGTTAAAGCCACTTGCCTCATCCAGGGCAGCTTCTTCGGTGAGCTGTGGAAAGAGTGAAGAGGTACAGCTCCTAATTCCAGGCACCCCGCCAATGCACAGTATTTCTGCGCTCTGTGGCCTAAGCTCTCAACCCATCTTCCTTGATCTGTTGTCTGTGACTGCTGATGTCCCATCTCAAGGGCCCAGGGGCAGAGGAACCCCAGCTAGAACAGGAGCTGCAGAATGACAGGCCAGCGAACCCGAGTGGGAGGGCGCAGAGTGAATAAGGCCAGGGGGTGGTGGGGCAGCACAGCAGGGACCGGACAAGGGGTGGTCAGATGCGTAAGACAGGGCCAACCTGCTGCAGCACTCTCTGGATGGCCTTCTCTTCTTCCTCTTCATCATCGCTTCTGGAAGGTAGTAGTCCTGGAGGGTCACTTGAAGATGGAGGGCGGGGAGCAGGGGAAGAAGAGTGAGGTGGAGAGCTCCCCAGAGTAGCTGTACTGCTGCCCCCAGGAGTGGCGTGGTTTCCAGTGACACTTGTTCCAGAGTTAAGCCACCTCCGCAACCACTCTGATCAGAGTGGCTCTAACCCACCTCTGCTCTGATCCCCACTCTGCCTCCTCGGCTGGGCTGGACAGCATGAACAGAAGGCTCTGCACCTGAAGGGACCCAGGACCCCTGTCCCCTGATGGCTGCCCCTTGTTCTTCATCCACTGTTTTGCCCTAGCACTTGTCTCATGGTTCCAGACAGTGCTCAATAGACTTGGCCTGGCAGAGAGTACAGCCACTGTGCAGAGCTTGGCCTGGGGGTGGGAGTCAGAGGGCCTGCCCAGCGGACACGAGTGAGCAGCTGTTTTACCAGCCTCTACCTCTGTCAGGGTCCCGTCCCTGCAGCACAGCCAGGCGCTTGGCGAGGGCCAGGATGCGCTCCTGCTGCGTGTTCTCCTCCCGAAGCTCGACCGCTGCCTCAGCCAGCAACCTGCTCTTCTCCTCCTCCAGGGACCAGGTGGCTTGCCCCCTGGAACTGGTGCTCTGGGCCCCAGGGCCCCCCTGGTTGAGGTCGTTCTGGATAGAGGTGGCTAGAAAGAGTGATGCATTTGGGGAGGGAGACATTTTGGGATCTCTTCATCAGAAACCACTGAGCCCATTTCTTAACTTAAAAAACCCCCCACAAATTATCATAGTTCCTGTGGCTTATATTGCAAATAAAATTAGTTATTTTATTCATTTTCCCAAATATAAAAAATTAGTAATCTTAGACATTTTTTTTCAATTAAATTCATCCCCACCCATCTGATACTATAACATGTTGCCCTTAGGGTGGGAACCCCATGGTATGAGAATCACTGCCCAAAAGGAGCAGAAAATGAGGAGGCCAGGGTCCAGCCAGGCTCTCTGCCTTACAGGCTGGAATCAGCATTTCTGGGGGCAGCACAGAGAGGACATGAGGGAAGCTGAGGTCTTGAATGTCACTAGGGGGGAAGAATTTTACTTGAGTGAGTGTGGTTCTGACATGGTCCCCTTTAGCTCACAGTTTTAGAACAAGACATTTGAAGTTAGACAGCTTTGGGCTGAAGTCCCAGCTTCACTACTTAATAGCTGTGTGACCTTGGTCAAGTTCCTTAAGCTTACCAGGCCTCAATTTTCTCGTTTATAAAATACGGATAATAATAGTAATCATAGCATTACTGAAGATATTAAATGAGATTGTATCTCTAAAGCAGGGTTTCTTTTCTTTGTTGGCTGCACAACACGGCATGCAGGATCTTAGCTCTCCAGTTAGGGATCAAACCTCTGCCCCCATCAGTGGAAGTGCAGAGTCCTAACCACTGGACCAGCAGGGAATTCCCCTAAAGCAGGTTTTTTTTTTCTTTTTCTTCAGGTTTTTAAACTTTTTATTTTGTATTGAGGTATGCATGCATTTGTGATAGTTTCAGGTAAACAGCAAAGGGATGCAGCCATACATACACATGTATCCATTAGACCCGAAAACTCCCCTCCTATCCAGGCTGCCATATAACATTGAACAGAGTTCCATGTTAGAGCAAGGTTTCTTAATCTTGGTTCTGTTGACATATTGGACAGGATATAGGCATACCTTGTTTTATTGTACTTCACAGATAATTGCTTTTTCTTTTCTTACAAACTCAAAGTTTGGGGCAGCTCTATGTTGTCATATGGTAGTTAACAGTTTTTAGCAATAAAATATTTTACAATTAGGTATGTACATTTTTTAAAACATAATGCTATTGTACACTTAATAGACTATAGTATAGTGTATATAATTTTTATATGCGCCAGGAAACCAAAAAATGCATGTGCCTCACTTTATTACAGTGAACTTGAACTGAGCCCATAATGTCTCTGAGGCATGCCTGTAACTCTTTGTGGCGGGGGCTGCCCTGTGTATTGTATGACGTTCAGCAGCTTCCTTAGCCTCTGCTCACTAGTGCCAGTGGCACCCTCTGAGTTGCAACACCCCAAATGTCTCCAGACATTGCCAATTGGGCCCTGCAGGGAAAATCATCACCACAGTCGAGAACCACTACTTTGAAGCTTTTGAAGAGCTCTGTCCAAAAGAATTTTTTATGATGATGGGAACATTCCATGTCACGTCATGGTCTGTATTTGTGCTGTCCAAGATCATAGCATGAATTACTTGTGACTCCTGAGCATTTGAAATGTGGTACCATTGAGGAGCTCAATCTTAAATTTAAGTAAATAGCCTCTTCTTCCTTATCATCATTATCACAGAGAACATTCACTTACTGTGAGCCAGGCAGGGTCCTAAGTACTCCTGGATTAGCCCATTTACTCCTCATGACTTCTCCATGAGGTAGGTCTTGGAAAGTGAGACTTCAGTCAAGTAACATGCTGAGTATCACACAGCTACTAAGTGGTAGAACAGGGAACCACTGTCTGAGCCTAAAGCCTACACACTGATCTACTAGGCTTACACTGGCTCCCACTGGAGTAAACATTCAATAAATGGCAATCCTTATAACGTTGATATTCTCTAATTTATATTCACCTCCCAGAGTGTCAGCATTGGAGCCTCTCCCACCTGGGGAAAGAATAGGGGGTGGGTCCCTGGGGGAGCCAGGTGGGGAATATACCTGGGCCTTCTTGTTCCCAGCTCTCATCAATAGCCACCTCCGCTGTTAGCTGTGTCAGCAGATCCTGTGCCTGCTGCACCTGGGTCCTGGGGTCCAGCGGTTGATGTGCCTGCTCAGAGGAGGGAACCTCAGTGGGGAGCAGGGTAGTGGGGAAGCCACATCATAAAGCTCAGATCAGTTCAGGTCAGGGCTGGGTGCTGAAGAGTTCCCAAAACTCAGGGAAAGGGGACTAACCAAGAGCTCATGTAATCAGGTAGGTCTGGCAGTCCCCAATAGAACCTAGGGGCCACTCTTTTCTGCCCCACCCAATCCTGCTGCTTGTCCCTGGTTCCTTAGCCTGGCAGCAGGCCTCAGGACAGGAGGTACTCCTGCGAAGTATCTAAGCATACATGTATCTGGGCTTCTGTTGGGTCCTTGTCCCAGGACCTCCATCCCTCCAAAGTCACAGCACTCACCAGCTGAGGGGCCTGAGAAGATGGAATTTTGCCTTGCAGCACAGCAAGTCGTGCCTCCATCTCCTGAGTGGAAGGGACGGGACCCTGGGGTGCATCCCTCAGTGCAGCTAGCCTGGCTTCTATCTCCGCCTGCGAGGGCACTGACTCTGCAATTGGCATAGAGAAGCCTTCTAAGATCCAGAGAGATCCTACTTCCAGGAGCCCCGGATGGTGTCTTTCCCACCCTGTCTGGGCCTGCTCACTGGGCTTCTTCTCCTGGCGGAGCCGTGCTAGGCGCTCAGCAATGACTTGATCTTGCTGGGTCAGTCCATGGCTCCGGGGAGTGCTGGGCTTCTGCTTGGCTTCCAAAGCTGCCACACGCCTGGCAGGATATGAGATAGAGGCTCTTGATGAATGCAGAAGGGAGGGGTGAAGGTACTCTCGCTGTTTCCCATTCAAATCATTTCTAGGCAGCTAGGGAGGCCTCCAACGGACAATCTTCTGGGGCCATCGCTCATGTTACCCTGCACCCAACCCAGCCAACTGGCAGGAGGGTTCAGCTGAGAGGGTGAGATCTACCAAGAACCTTTTCTGGGGAAGGGACTGATGAGCTGCTCTCTGAGCCCAGGAGGGCAGTCAGGAGCCGCCGATCCTGGGCTCATTTAAGCTACAGGCTGGGGAGAGACTCCTATCCTACGGCCCCTGTGTCCTTTCCCCTCCCCATTTGTCTCTGTCCCTTCAGTACTTACTTCTTATAGTTCTGAGGTGGTGACCACTTAGAGGCAATAGCAGGAGAAGATCCTCTACAGAAAAGAAATCTGGTGTCAGAAGTCACCTACCATCTGCCTATTGGTGCCCTCCACCCCAAACAATCCCGAGTCGACCTCTAGACACAGAGCACAAGGCTGAGAGGCCTGGCCAGCTGCCAGCTGCCATGCTCGGCTAACCGTCACCCGTGTTGGCTTCTCACCTGGTCAGAACCTCATGGCACTGCTTGCAGACCTTCTGTTGAGTGTTTCCAGCTCGGGGAACTGCTGCACTGAAGCTAAGGCAGCCGGAACAGAAGGCCCGGCCACAGTTCTTACAGCCATACTACAAGAAACATGAAGCAAGGAGTCTACCTCTCACCTACCCCTGAAGGCTCCTCATGGAGACTCTTCGAACACACAGACACAGCAGACTGAGGCTGTGACCAGCTGCTGGGAGGAGGATGGGGAATGGGGCCCCTAAGGCCTGGGGAGAGATGGGGGGTGGAGAGCAAAGCGATTTCCTGTCTCCAGTCTTCTATTCAAATCTCATAAAGCTTCATGAAAAATTCACATGTTTTCTACTTGGTCTTCAATTCTCTGAAACAGGAGTGTAAATGATAAATAGGCAAAGTCCCATGCTTCAGGTCACTGACTCTTCAACAGAGCAGAGAGAGAATGCAGTGCCCATGCCTTCTCTGTTCTAGCAGAGATGGAAGGAGGCTTGACTCAGGATGCGATGGTAACAATAGCCTCCATTTATTAAGCATTTACTGTGTGAATGAAAAGTGAAAGTTGCTCAGTCATGTTGGACACTTTGCGACCCCATGGGCTGTAGCCTGCCAGGCTCCTTTGTCCATGGAATTATCCAGGCAAGAATACTGGAGTAGGTAGCCTCTCCCTTCTCCAGTGGATCTTCCCAACTCAGGGATTGAATCCACGTCTCCCACATTGCAGGCAGATTCCTTAACTGTCTGAGCCAGGCACTAAATTCAGTACTTAACATTCATTATTTGATTTAATCCTCAATTTATACACACTATCATACTTAATCCTGATGACAACCATTATCACTCTTATTTTAAACAGGATCAGAGAGGTTACTAGACTTGCCCAAACCAAGGTCACCCCTGTGAATGACAGCAGAGCCCCAATTTGAATTCTGACCACTTTGATTACAAAACCCAGGTTTCTGAGGGCTCCATGATCTGCTTCCCTACAGCTATTCACCCCGCCTCTCTGGTTCCTGTCTCCTGGTCACACTGAGGCAGAGGAAGCCTGCTGTTTACCATGGGAAATTGGCAGGTTTGTGCTGAGGACAAGTGAGACTTTGTTATGTTGCCCTGGAGACAGGAGAAAGGGCAGGCTGTTGATGGTGAGGGCTTTAGAGCAGAAAGAGTAAGGGGCATGGTGTAGTGCAGAGTGGTCACAGAGTATTAACTAAGACCGGGCTGCGGAGGAGCAGGGTGGAGGGAAAGAAACAGCCAGATTCTACAATTGGCGGACCGAAAAGCTTAGCTTTCCGAAAATGACAGGAGCCTGATTTACAGTTTACAGGGAACTCACATCCAGCACCTTAACCCCGAAAGCAAGGGAGTGTTAGCCCCGTTTTATAGAAATGTTAACTGAAGCTCTGTGGCTTCATCAAAACCGCACGTCTGGAGAGGGCCCATAAAACCAAGCCTAGGACTGCAAGTCCCGTGTATCTCCCTCCACTTCGCGTCCTCCCTCTAGCCCTTGAAGAGAGACTCGCCTCCTTCTTGAAGAGAGTGAACTTCACAGCGCACCCGTAGCATCTACTCTCCATCCTGTTTCCTGGTGCGGCGCGGCAGGATCCGCAGAGCGGACCTCTTGCGGGTCAGGTACGGGCCCCTCGCACCTTCACCCAGCCCCGCCCCTACCTACCACGCCCACTCGCGCGGGCCAGCCAAGGCCTCTGACAGGAGATTCACGACTTCACGACAGTCACCCCAGCCGGAGAGCAGCAGCGGCGGGCGCGAGGGCTGCCGGGAGTCGTAGTCTGTTCACCATTCAGGGGACTTGGAGCCGACAGTCCCCGGGAAGCCCCACACGCGCAGACTTTTGGGAGTTGTAGTACTAATCCAGTCAGAGTTGGAACCATGGCGGTGACGAAGGAGCTCTTACAAATGGACTTGTACGCGCTATTAGGTATTGAGGAGAAGGCGGAGGACAAAGAGGTGAGAACGGGGGTGAGGAAAGGCGATCCTGAGAGACCTGGCGGCCTCCCAGCCTTGGCGCCTCGCCTGAGGCGGGCACCACCATCTTTCCAGGTTCGGCTGGGCCCTGAGTGGGGAACGAGAGGCGGCCCAATGGCCTCAGAAGTGGGGTCTTCCCAGACCTTCCTCAGACCTCAATGGTCTGAGGGCCTCACGAAGAAGAAGGGGCACGAGCGAGAGGTTACTCCGCGGGGCACTATACTGTGCTCTCCGGTGGCCCCTGTGTAGCGCAGGCCGCGGGGTAAGCCTGGGAGGCAGCCCTGCCTTACTTCTTGCGCCTGCGCACTGTCAGCCTCTGATGCCCCTTCTGTCTAGACTGCTTCATTCTCTCTCTTGCCGGCTGATTTAACTATGTTAAGAACCTAGGGCGGAAGAAAGGCCAGGTCTCAAGGCTCCTCCATTCCTTTTTCATACCTTCCGTGGCAGTGTGACCTATGACTTTGCCATCTCTGTTTTCTTTTACACCCTAGCCCATTGACTCTTTTCTAGTAGCAGATGATCAGGTGTTGTTGCCCTTTCAACATGTGCTAGTGGCCGGAAGCAGGAGGGTCAGAAGGGTAGGCAGATGACCTGGAATTGGAGTTTCACAGGAAACTCCAGGTTGATAAATGTTCCAGAGAGTGGTACACTAATCAAGCTGTAACTAAGATTTCTGTTACTTCCACCAGGATTATGGTGGCAGTTGTAGCAATGTAGGAAGTGGAGGCAGATAAGTTATCCAGTGAAAATTAGTGCCTACAGATGCCCCTGTACTTCCAGGCTGTTCTACTCATTGTCTGAGTGAGCTTGTGGAAGGAGGAAGCTCTGGGACAGAAAAGCAGGGAGACCACAGGGCCCTTGAGGAGTGATACAGTCAGTTAGTACAGAACTGTTCCTGCAGCTGCAGCTGAAACCAGAAGTGGACTGTGGGGTTGTATACAGAGCACCAGAGACATCTGTTTGCACCTGTTTCATAAGTCTTAAATTTTCACTATTGGTTATGCATAACACCGATACAAGGGCTTCCCAGATGTTCAGTGGGAAAGACTCACCTGCTAATGCAGAAGATGCAGGAGATACAGGTTGGATCTTTTGGTCGGGAATATCCCCTGGAGGAGGAAATGGTAACCCACTTCAGTATTCTTGCCTGGAGAATCTCACGGACAGAGGAGCCTAGTGGACTACAGTCCATCATGTCGAAAAGAGTCAGACACGACTCAGCACAGCACAGCACCACCTATATAATACTGTGTGCTGGACTCTATTTTAAGTATTCTATATTTATAAATTGTTTAATTAGTACTTCATTATTAGTGGATATTTCACACTGGATCTAGCCAATGTGTTGGAACCTTGATGTTAAGAACTCCTGAGGAAGGTAGTTATGAGCCATTGATGTATATATTAATCAGAGAAGTGACATAATCGGATTTTAAAGAAAGTATTCAAAGTCAGTTTGCAGAAAGGACACAGTATGTCCTGGGTAAAGGAGCTGCCACCGGGGGATCAAGTGAGGCTGTTGTCTAGGCAAGAGGCTGAGGTCTAAGCAGGCCAATGAGGTTGGGATTCAGTTTTCACTCAGGTGAAGTAAGGGGTAGATGAGAAGACTGCATTGGCTGTACTGAAGGTTGCAGCACATAGGATCTTCATTGCATCATGTGGGATCTTTCACTGTGGCACACGGACTCTAGTTGCAGCAGGCAGGGGTGGGCACATGGGTTCGGCACATGGGTCGTTACAGCATATAGGCTTAGTTCTCCATGGCATGTGGGATCTTAGTTTCCTGACTAGGAATCAAATCTGTGTGCCCTGCAGTGGAAGCACAAGAGTCTTAACCACTGGATTGCCAGGAAAATCCTTCCATCTGTGTTTTAGAAGAGGGTAGAAACTTTTCCCTCAAACACCATTTGATTCCACAAACTTTTATTAAGTGTCTACGAGTGAAGAGAGCAGTCCCTGGAGGGTTACCTCATCATGTCTGTTTCCAGCTTCTCTGTCTCTTGTTCATCGTTTAGAAATGAAGAAATCAAAAGTTGATAATTCTAGAGGGTGATGCTTTCTAATCAGATGTGGTTTCCTAGAGAGTGTAACTTGTGTAGAAAATGACAGCATTTATAACTAATCTTAACAAGTGAGGCCAAGAATTGTTGCTTGTTACATCCCTGTATTGAGAATGGATGGAAATCGTAATACAGCATTGAGCAATGTTGGGATTGTAAATGTGCCTTTATAATCATTTTTGTACTAATCACCGCAGGCAGTTAAGAAGGAGAACTCGGGTCAGACTGTATGCACATTGGTTCCACTACTTACTTAGTTCATGACCTTGAGCAAACATTTAACTTCTGTGTACCTTGGCTTCCCCATCTGCAAAATGGGAATGATGGCAGTCCCTCACCGGCCTTGTTGTCTGGCTCAGTCTGAGCAAAGCACGTAGAAGGCGCTTAGCACAGACTCACTGCGAGTGCATTCATGCTGTTATCATTGTAGCTTCACCTTCCTACACTGTAAGCGCTGGTGTCCAATGCAGTCTCCCACAGCTCATGGCTAAGGTTGTCCTTCCCGCCTCACCCCTTCTCATTCGTTAAAGTCCCTGATTCACCTCACACCACACCAGTGATTCTCAACCAAGGCAGTGGTCAGAGTAGAAGGGAGGTGGGCCATCAGGGAGGTAGAACAAGATTGAGGATCAGCAGAGTTCACAAATGTTTGGGCATGGTGGGACTTCAGAGCTGAAGAAGATATCGCTTCTGTTTTCTGACAGCTCACACAATATAGTAAACAATGAATTCTGAGGTAGAGTGAAAGAGGTTAATAAAAGCATATAAGGAGGGCTTCCCTGATGGATCAGTGGTAAAAAATCTGCCTGCCAATGCAGGAGACAGGGGTGTGATCCCTAGTCCGGGAAGATCCCACATGCCGTGGAGCAACCAAGCCCATGCCCCACAACAACTGAGCCTGTGCTCTAGAGCCCAGGAATCACAGCTACTAAAGCCTGCATGCCCTAGAGCCCACGTTCTGCAACAAGAGAAGCTACCAGAATGAGAAGCCCGCCCGCCGCAACTAGAGAAAAGCCTGTGCAGCACTGAAGAGAGAGCAGCCAAAAATATAGAAATAAAAAAAATTTTTTTAAGCATATAAGGAAAATGCTGTCAGAATAAAGAGGAAGGCATGATTCCTGTGATTGGTAGGATCAACGAAGACTTCCCCTGAGGAGGTGTTTTTATGCAAGACCTTGAGGGGAGAAAGGAATATTTTGCAGCAGGGTTAAAAAAGATCATCATAGTCATTTACTCTCTTCATTTTATAGACAGGAGGATGGAGGTCCAGGGAGGTTATGGAACTTGCTGAGATCACCCAGTGAGTGAGTGTTGGGCCATATTGGAGCCCCAATTTAGTGTTCCTACCACTGCCCTGCACATATCAGTGGAAGCTGACATGTGAATTTCTGTCCTGTTTATAGCAGCCTTGCTTTTCATTTGAAGCCCTTTGTAGGGTACGTAACTCACTGTGTCTTGGCAGGTGTTACTTGGTAAAGCTAGGTGCTTGAAAATGTGTTTTGATCAACCCTTTGAAGACTCAATTTTTAAATGTATTTACCAGGAAAACTACCATGGAAACTTACTATTGAGCTTTTCGGGTTATATTTTATTATTGCTTTAAGGAAAAGGCTATTTTACCTGTTTGCTAGCTAATACTTGTATTTAAATCACTTGTTTCAGTTATACCCTAGAATGTGATGCACTGACATCCATTGTTTCTTACTGATTTAAGAAAAGTAAGACAGAGAAGGACTTGAAGGAATGGTATGAGGTTAAAATGCTTGGGCTGACAAGGATTGGGGCATTGCCTAGGATTTGTTGAGGATGTGGTGGGAGATGAATCTGAAAAATGTGGTATCTCTGGGGCTCTAGGCCCTTGGGTGGCTATACTTGATTTTGTGGGTGTCTGGGGGCCATTTCTGGATTTGAGGTGTGCTGGACTCAGTCCGCTGCCTCCAAATGGGTGCCTTGCCTAATGCCTCTTGCCTCCAGACCAGGCCCTGAGGCACTAAGGTTGGGCACTGAGCCTGGTTTCATTTGTCATTCGTTCATTTACTAAGGGCCTGACCGGCCTGGGTGGGACCAGGAGCCCGACCTCCAAGTCTTCTTGGTATCTCTCTGATTAACTCATTCCTGGGTTTGGCTGTCTGGCTGAAGCTCTGAAGTTACTTGGCTACCTAAGTCAAAAGGAATGATTCATTTGTGTTTGTAAGCTATTCATTAGTGTTCAAGATAATACCTCACATTTATATGACACTAAAGTGCTTTCACATAAATTATCTCATTTGATGTGATCTTCAAAACAAGCCTGTGAGATATGCAAGGACTATTAGCTCCAATTTATAGATGAGAAGACTGAGACCTGCATAGTTTAATTGATTTGGCCAGCATAAGGTGGCTAGTAAATGCAGAGCACCTGCCCAGACCTGCATTCTGTATGCCTCTTTCAGAGCTGTTTTCCATGACCCACAACTTAGGAGCAATTAGGGCAACAAGAGATGGCCCCAGAAAGCCTCTCGCTCCCATCCTTGACACAGATAGAGATTTGACTCTGTGAGTAAAGCTGCCCGGCCTGGGTTAACTTGAAGGATATTAAGCCAACCTGGACAACTTGAGGAAGTATTAAAATTTGTGTTAAAACTACCATAGTGGAGTTTTCATCTCAGTGAAGGTAGAATTCAAAATAATCTCTATTTGCATAACTGCTTTCCCTATTTTTGCTGCTCCTGAATACTTTTATTTGGTTATTATTATTTTTCTTTAAGTCAAGTCTCTTCTTTTTACTAATATAATTTTGTTTATGAAGGAAACCAATGCATTAAGGGGAAAAAAAAAATGAGATGTAGGAAGTACCAGGGCCCAGAAAGAAAGAATTCTGTGCCTAGGCAGAGAGAATGACTTTGGGGGTAGGGACCGAGGACATTAGGGGTTGAGAGTGATAGCAGGCCGTGGGGGTGAGGTGAGGAGCCGCCAGACCCAGGGTATCTGTCAGATCTGAGGGGTGGGAATCTCCAACCTGAGAGAAGAAGGCAGGTGAGGATTTTAGAGTCTGAGCATGAGGTAAGCCTGCTTAGGGTAAGGGTGGGAGGGAGAGCAGGCCTGAGAGAAGAGGGCATCTGAGGAGGTGGGGGTGGAGAAGGAGACTGGCTTCCAGATATAGACCGGTCTGGTTTGGGGACGTGGGCTGAGAAGGAGGGCAGGGCCGGGGTTAAGGCCCCGGAATGGGTACTGGGAGCACCAAAAGGAGACCCAGAGGTGAGAGCCTGAGGGGAAGGAGGACCAGAGGAATGACCTCAGGGGTGGGCTGGGGATCTGTATCCTTTAAGGCACAGAGGGGCAACATATGGGCAGAAGCAGCCAAGGCCCTGTGCATGGTCTTGGTTGGTTCAGGCAGCACAGGTCACTGTCCTGAGTCTGGACCATGGTTAGCAGACTGAGACGTTGGCGTGAGGTCCAGGTGCCCACAGAATCATCTCAAAGTACTACTGGCAGGCCTACATTTGGAAATGTTGAGCTGAGAGCACTGGTCTGGGCAGTGGCTGGCACCCTCTTTGCTCAGAGCCTTAGGAACAGTCCCGTTTCCACAGAAATTTGGAAATTTCTCTGTAGTGCTGTTGCAGTGTAGACCATAGGCTGTAAGAAGTGAAAGTGACCAATCTTTTAGGCAGAGGGGACTTCCAGGTAAGTGCCTAGAGCTCTGTGGTTTACTTCCTGCCTATGGCATCAGGCGGTCACATAACCTTTGGGGTTGTGGCTAGTGCAGGGTTGATGAGATATCTGCTTCCCATAGGCTTGGCAAGAAGATACTGCCCAGGCTGAGATTACTAACTATTCCTCCTCCTGGAACTGTGCCTGTAATGACTTCTAGCTGATTCACCAGCATGATTTGTTCATTCGGTATCTGTTGTCACATGGAGTGGCCTCCCTGTGTGTCCTCTGTATCTGAGTCTAACCTGTGAGTAGGGCTTTTGAAAACTGGACTTAATTACTTGTACTATTAATACTTACTTGGCTCCAAGTTTTATTATATGAAATGATAACAGCCTTCTAAAAAATAATGATCTCTTCTTTGTAAGGCACCTTTCTTTTAAGTTAATGATGGCTATTTTATATTTATGGGCCCCTTAGTGCCTGGCTTTTTTGTCTAAGTTGGGAATTCATTCCTTTCAAGAGGTGAAACTGGAGGCAGGTGGATTGTCAGAGGCCCTCCTGTGTGCCTGGCACCAAGCCCAATGGAGACGGCGGGAGACCCAGCTCCAAGCTCCTTTCCCTGCTCTGGGCTTAGGTTGCTGCAAGTGGCCAGTCCAGTCATGGAGCCCCCAGGAAGGGCTGGGCTAAATGCATAACTCATTCTTCCCCTCTGTGATGCAGGGGGATAACATTTAGTTCCCACTGTGGTTCTTTTATCAGTCTGTTATAGTGATTTCTTCTTAAGAGGAAGTGTTAGCAGGTAGAAGGAGAAATTATGAAATAGTGTGGGAGGATCTCCAAGGCTTGGAACAGCACCCACTTCCTTCTGCTCTTCAATAGGCCAGAAGCAATTGACGTAGTTGAGTTTTCCTAATTGTGTTTGGTTGAGAACAAATGGACGTTTGCCCCTTTCATTCAGAAGGCATTTATTGTGTGCCTACTGAGTGCCAGGCACTGCCCAGTGCACTGTTCTGGGCCCTGGGGATAAGGAGAACTCCCTGTCCCCTAAAGCGCATTCCCTTTATTTCTAAGAACCCCCATAATTTCCTATACCTGTGTGCTCTCATTTGAAGTACAATCACAACCAGTGTGTCTCTTTTTCCAGGCCATACCAAAAAAGAAATAGCATATTTATAAGCACTTCCAAAAATATGCTGGTATCTGGCACAGTCTAGTAGGGAAGAGAGATTTCTATAAAAGAGTAGAATGTAAGGGACTTCCATATTGGTCTAGAGGCTGTGACTGTGCTCCCAGTGCAGGGGGCCCTTGTTTCATCCCTGGTCAGGGAACTAGATCCTGCATGCCACAACTAAGACCCAGCTCAGTCAAATATACTTTTTTTTAAAGTAGAATTTAGGGTCATCATCACCTGAGGAAGGATAGGAAAAGCCTGACTCTGCCCTCAGTAGCATCTGAACATTTTGTACGGTTCAGTAGTTTATGTTCTGGTGATGATCCTGCATGACAGAAGACTGATCAAACTCAAGTAGTGTCCTAGGATGGAGAAGAGAAGGGAGTAATCTGTGGTATTTTTGAAAGGCATAAGGAGAAAAGACCACACTTTTGCAAATTGGAGTTTAAAGTCCTCATAGAGTTTAGGTTCATCTGAGATCTCTGTCATTCCAGGGCTGGGTCTTGGAGACAGCCTGGTTCTTGGAAAAATCATGATCTGGGCAGGGGCTTTGGGTGAGAAGCCCCTCAATTGTCACCTAGGTCCTTTCTCTGAAGTCTCAGGAAATGTAAACGACTATTTCCAAGTGCTAGGGAGACCTGAGTTTTTAGGAGAAAACTATAGGTAAAGAAGGAAAACTGGAAGTGTTGAGATAATTCAGTAGCTTTTGGCAACTTTCAGTGGCTGCTTCAACCCTCCCTGGGTGTCCGAGCACCTGCAGACTCCGTTTCGTAAAGGAGCTGCCAACCTTGGGATTAAAGAGTCCTGTCTCTCTCACAGAATAACACAGAAGTCGTTCTGTTTCTTTATTCTTCTGAAAGTTCCTCTTCCTTCTCAACTTACCATGATTAAGAAAAATATTGCATCTTTTTGCCTCTTGAGCTGCTAGTAAGGTGGAATTATTTCATAATAAACAATATTGACACAGAAGCTTTTCAGAGGCATGTTGTAGGAGAGTTGTGTTTATGAGATGAGAAATTTTTCAGGTACTACTCACTCCAGGAGGGCTGGGCGGAGCTGGGAGTCCTGTTTGTAGCACAGAATACCAAACTGCAGGCCAACTGATTCAAAGTCAGAATTGGCCTTCCAGGCTAGAACCCAGCAATGGGCCTTGCCCAGGGCAGGCTTAGCAGCTAAAGATTGTAATAACTAGTTAATCAGGACAGAAAGATTGTAATGACTAGTTAATCAGGACAGAAAGGTTGTAATGACTAGTTAATCAGGACAGACACACTTGACCAGCACTCTTAGGCCAGCTGGGGTTCTGTTCATGGCCACTCTGGAGGATCTCAGGCTGCCGCACTTTGCATGAGGGTAGCTCAGAGCCCCTGGGGGCTGACCAGGGATAGAGTTTGAGGACTGCCCCCAGCATTCCTGAAACCAGCCTTGTACACCTTGAGAATTCATACTGGATTGACCTGGGTCCTTTGCTGAGTTTCTGAAGTCAGGTTGGCACCATGCTGGACTGGTGTCACAATTTACCTCCCTCCCAGGAGTGGATAAACAAGAGGTTTGGACCTTATATTGAGTACCTGGTTTTGTTAGGTACTTCACATGGATTATTTTCTTTAATCTTCACAGTGGCTCTATGTGTAGGGGATACTTCCCACACTTTGTAGTTGAAGACCCTAAGGCTGAGTGAGGTTTGGTAATTTGCCCTAGATTGTGCTAATAGCATGCAGAAGATTCAAAATTTTAAAACATTATCTGTTAGACTCCAGGACCTTCTTTCTTTCAGTGAACCATGTTGCTTTCTAGCTTATAATTGAAAGAAACTAAACATCCCTGGTTTTTTGCTTTTTGTGTTTTTTAAAATATATAATTAACATGTAACATTATATTAGTTCAGGTGTACAGCATAATGATTTGATATATTTGAGATATATATTGTGAAATAATCACCAAAATAAGTCTAATTAAATTATATCCATCACTGTACATAGTTACGATTTTTTTTCCTTGTGATAAGAATTTTAAGATCTACTCTGTTAGTAATTTTCAGATATACAGCATGGGGCTTCCCTGGTGGCTCAACAGTGAAGAATCCACCTGCCAAAGCAAGAGACTCAGGTTCTATCCCTGGGTCAGGAAGATTCCCCGGAGAAGGAAATGGCAACTCATTCTAGTATTCTTGCCTGGGAAATCCCATGGACAGGGGAGCCTGGTGGGCTACAGTCCAAGCAGTCGCAAAGAGTTGGAAACAGCTTAGCAAGTAAACAACAACAACTAACTATAGTTGCCATGCTATACATTTTATCCCCATGGCTGTTTGTTTTATAACTGGAAATTTATACCTTTTAATCCCCTTCACCCATTTCGCTCCCCATTCTGCCAACTGCCTGCCTCTGGGGCAGTCTGTTCTCTATATCTGTGAGTTGTTTCTTGTTTGTTTTTTAGATTCCACAGGTATATGAGATTATATGGTATTTTTCTCTGACTCATTGACACTCAGCATAATGCCGTCAAAGTCCATCCATATTGTCACTGATGGCAAGATTTCCATTTTTATAGCTGAGTAATAGTTCATTGGGTATATCTATCTCTGTGTGTGTGTATGTGTGTGTGTGTGTGTGTGTGTGTGTGTATGGGTATGTGTATGTATAATCTGCATGAAATTAAAAGGCACTTACACCTTGGAAGGAAAGTTATGACCAACCTAGACAGCATATTAAAAAGCAGAGACATTACTTTGTCAACAAAGGTCCGTCTAGTCAAGGCTATGGCTTTTCCAGTAGTCATGTATGGATGTGAGAGTTGGACTATAAAGAAAACTGAGCGCCGAAGAATTGATGCTTTTAAATTGTGGTGTTGGAGAAGACTCTTGAGAGTCTCTTGGACTGCAAGGAGATCCAACCAGTCCATCCTAAAGGAGAGCAGTTCTGGGTGTTCGTTGGAAGGACTGATGCTAAAGCTGAAACTCCAGTACTTTGGCCACCTGATGTGAAGAGCTGACTCATTGGCAAAGACCCTGATCCTGGGAGGGATTGGAGGCGGGAGGAGAAGGGGATGACAGAGGGTGAGATGGCTGGATGGCATCACTGACTTAATGGACGTGAGTTTGAGTGAACTCTAGGAGCTGGTGACGGACAGGGAGGCCTGGCATGCTGTGGTTCATGGGGTTGCAGAGTCGGACACGACTGAGCAACTGAACTGAACTGACTGAATGTATAATCTCACATCTTTATCCATTCATCCATCAGAAGACACTTAGGTTGCTTTCATGTCTTGGCTACTGTAAATAATGCTGCAGTGAACATGAGGGTGTGCTGTATTTTCAAGTTCGTGTTTTCATTTCTTTTGGATAAATACTCACAAGTGGAATTGCTGGATCATTTGAAAGTTCGTTTTTATCTTTTTAATATTTATTTGGGCCACGCCACACAGCTTGTGGGATCTTTGTTCCCCAACCAGGGATCCATCCCTGGTCCTTGACAGTGAAAGTGTGGCGTTCTAACCACTGGACTGCCGGGAAATTCCTGGTAGTTCTATTTTTACTTTTTTTGAGGAATCTCTGTACAATTTTTTGTAGTGGCTGCACCAGTTGTATACCTGGGTTCACTTTCTACACATCCTCACATTCTGTTTTTTGATAATAGCTATACTAACACGTGTAAGGTATTAATAGTATCTTATTATAGTTTTGATTTGTATTTGCCTGATGGTTAGTCTTCCCTGGTAGCTCAGATGGTAAAGCATCTGCCTGGAATGCGGGAGACCCGGGTTTGATTCCTGGGTCGGGAAGATCCCCTGGAGAAGGAAAGGGCAATCCACTCCAGCACTCTTGCCTGGAAAATCCCATGGACGGAGGAGCCTGATAGGCTACAGTCCATGGGGTCGCAAAGAGTCAGACAGACATGACTGAGTGACTTCACTGACTCACTGATGGTTAGTCATGTTGAACATTTTTTCATGTACCCGTTGGCCATCTGTATGTCTTCCTTGGAAAAAATGTCTATTCAGATCCTCTGCCTATCTATTAATGAGATTGTTTTTTTTTGTTATTTATTTTGGGTCTTTTTATTAACCCCTTATCAGATATATGATTTGCAGATATTTTCTCTGATTCCATAGTTTGCCTTTTTATTTTGTTGATTTGCTGTGCAAAAGCTTTTTAGTTTGATGTAGTCCCACTTGTTTAGTTTTTGCTTCTGTTTGTTGCTTTTGCTTTTGCTCTCAAATCCAGAAAAAAACAAGAAATCATTGTCAGGACCAGTGTTAAAGAGCCTGATTTCCACGTATTTTGCTTGAAGTTTTATGATTTCATGTCTTACGTTCAAGTCTTTAATCCACTTTGAGTTAATTTTTGTGTATGTGTAGGATAGTGATCCAGTTTAATTCTTTTGCATGTGACTACCTAGTTTCCCCACAGTATTTTTTATTTTTAAAAATTCTATTGAAGAAAAATTTCAGTGGCACATAGTTGATTTAAATGTTGTGTTAGTTTCAGGTGGAGAGCAAAGTGATTCAGTTTTCCATACACATACATTTCTCTTTTGCAGATTCTTTAGCTGTGCAGGTTAGTATAGAGTAAGTTCCCTGTGCTCTGTAGTAGCTTCTTGTTGGTTTTTTTATGTACAGTATTGTGTGTATGTTAATCCCAAGCTCCTAGTTTATTCCTCCCCACTCCAAAACTATTTATTAAGGAGACTGTTCTTTCCTCATAGCGTAGTCTTGGCCATGTGTTGTAAATTAATTGACCGTATATGTGTTGGTTTATTTCTCAGCTGTCTATTCTGTTCCATTGATTGAGGTGTCTGTTTTTATGCCAATACCATAACAATTTTGATTACTATAGCTTCGTAATATAGTTTGAAATCAGGACGTATGATGCTTCTAGCTTTGTTCTTCTTTCTCAAGATCGCTTTGCCTATTTGGGGTGTTCTGTGGCTCCATAAACATTTTAGGATTTAAAAAAATGTTTCAGTGAAAATGCTCTTGGAATTTTGATATGGATTGCATTGAATCCATAGATTTCTTAGGGTAGTAAAGACATTTAAATAATATTAATTCCTCCAAAGCATGAGCTTGGAATATCTTTCCTCTTATTTGGTCATCTTCAACTTCTTTAATCAGTGTCTTACAGTTTTCGGTGTACAGGTTTTTCACCTTCTTAGCTAAATTTATTGCTAGATATTATATTCTTTTTGATGAAATTGTAAATGGAGTTGTTTTCTTAATTTCTCTTTTCTGATAGTTCATTTTTAGTGCATAGAAATACAACAGACCTTTGTGCGTTGATTTTGTATCCTGCAAACTTTACTGAATTTTTTTATTCTAACAGTTTTTTGTTGAACTCTTTAGGGTTTTCTATATATAATGTGTCATCTGCAAGTAATGACAGTTTTACTTCCTTTTTGATGTGGATACATTTTGTTTCTTTCTTTTTAAAAGTTTTCTTTATTTGACTGTTTTGGGTCTTAGTTGTGGCATGTGGGATCTTTGTTGTGTCAGGCAAGGGTCTTTCGTGGTCTTGAGTGAGCTCAGTAGCTGTGGTGCGCAGGCGTAGTCGCCGCACAGCATGTGGGATCTTAGTCCCCTGACTAGGGGTCAGCCCCACGCCCCCTGCATTGCACGGTGGACTCTTACCGCTGGGCCACCATGGAAGTCCTGGGTGCCTTTTATTTCTTTACCTTGTCCAATTGCTCTGGCTAATTATGTTTGTTTGTTTGTTTGAACAGTTTTTTTTTTCTTGATGTGATAAGTAATACAAGCTCACTGTGAAAAGTAAATGTCAATTATAATGCTCTCTTTCAGAAATATTTTTATATTTTCATCTAGTGAGTGTGAACTCTCTTCTTGGCCTTCTCTGACGCAACTCTGGCAAAAGGTTTGGGGTGCTTTGTTACAGCTGGTGAGGGTGGAAGTCCAGACTCCTTGTTCCTTCTTTGATGGCAGAGGGTGATTGGGAGCCACAGTTTTTCTTACGGTATATGGCTAGAATAGAACAGTTATTGTCTGAAATAATGATTGCATAGTTTTTCATTGAATGGATTTTCCGTATCATAATGATTGCTTCATTATGTCACAGTTTTCTCATTTGTAAAACGAGGATAATAATTTCTACCTCATAGGGACATGTTAGGAATTATGTAAGTTACTGGGACTTCTTGGTGGTCCAGTGGCTAAGACTCTGTGTTCCCAATGCAGGGGTCCCGGGTTTGATCCCTGGTCAGGGAACTGGATCTCTCATGCCACAGCTAAAGGTTGCTTGCCCCAACTAAGAGTTCACATGCCACAGCCAAGAGATCCCATATGCTGAAACTGCTGCTGCTGCTGCTAAGTCGCTTCAGTCGTGTCCGACTCTGTGCGACCCCATAGACGGCAGCCCACCAGGCTCCCCCGTCCCTGGGATTCTCCAGGCAAGAACACTGGAGTGGGTTGCCATTTCCTTCTCCAATGCATGAAAGTGAACGTGAAAGTGAAGTCGCTCAGTCGTGTCCTACCCTCAGCGACCCCATGGACTGCAGCCCACCAGGCTCCTCCATCCACGGGATTTTCCATGCTGAAACTCAGACCCGACAAAGCTAAATAAACAAAATGGATTTTTTTTTTTTAAAAAGGAGAGAAATCCTATTTTTAAAAAATAGAGTTAAGTAAGTTACTGTGTATAAAGCACTTCAAAAAGAGCTTGCTACATGGTAGATGCTAGCAACCATTTTGGAATGTAGATTATTTCTGACTTTTTCTTTTATAAATACGCTATAATGAACAGCAATGTTTATAAATACTGTATAAACTTCTAAGTATTTCTTTAGAAGAGGCCTTGCTGGATCAAAGGGTCTGCACTTTTCAAAGCTTCCTGATATATACTGCTAGATTACTTTGCAGAATTATTGAATAAGAAATTTCTTGGCAGTCCAGTGGTAGGGCTCTGCTCTTTTGCTCTTCTACTGCAGCGGGTGGGGAGCAGGGGTTTGATCTCTAGTCAGGGAACTAAGATCCCGCAAGCCACGGGGTGCAGGCAAAAAAAACCCAAACAGACCAGAATCATTGTGTTAATTTACATATTCACTACAAAGCTAAATAAACAAAATGGATTTTTTTTTTTTAAAAAGGAGAGAAATCCTATTTTTAAAAAATAGAGTTAAGTAAGTTACTGTGTATAAAGCACTTCAAAAAGAGCTTGCTACATGGTAGATGCTAGCAACCATTTTGGAATGTAGATTATTTCTGACTTTTTCTTTTATAAATACGCTATAATGAACAGCAATGTTTATAAATACTGTATAAACTTCTAAGTATTTCTTTAGAAGAGGCCTTGCTGGATCAAAGGGTCTGCACTTTTCAAAGCTTCCTGATATATACTGCTAGATTACTTTGCAGAATTATTGAATAAGAAATTTCTTGGCAGTCCAGTGGTAGGGCTCTGCTCTTTTGCTCTTCTACTGCAGCGGGTGGGGAGCAGGGGTTTGATCTCTAGTCAGGGAACTAAGATCCCGCAAGCCACGGGGTGCAGGCAAAAAAAACCCAAACAGACCAGAATCATTGTGTTAATTTACATATTCACTACAAAGCCACCAACATTAAATACCATC
Organism: Aepyceros melampus; assembly: GCA_006408695.1. Taxonomy (NCBI): domain Eukaryota; kingdom Metazoa; phylum Chordata; class Mammalia; order Artiodactyla; family Bovidae; genus Aepyceros; species Aepyceros melampus. Next base: position 168,258 of record SJXQ01009756.1, read on the forward strand.
CTTTGTTTTCCTTGTTGTCAACTGAGAGGTGAAAAAGACTTAATTTTTATGTGTGAGGCTGGACATTTTTCATGTCAGCCATTTATGTTTTATGATTCTCTTTTCATGTTCTCTGTTTTCTTGTAGTTTGTCTTTTTCTTGTGTGTGTGTGTGTTTTTTCTGCATGGCTTCTTTGTAAAGATATCATGCATATACTTCTCTCAGTTATCATTTCCCTTGTCCTTTCTTTAACTTCTTTTTTATATTTAATTGGAGGATAATTGTTTTACAATGTTATGTTGATTTCTACTGTACATCAGTATGAATCAGCTAAAAGTATATATATATACCCTCCCTCTTGAGCCTCCCTGCTACCCCCCCATCTTTTACTTTTGTCTATGATTTTTTGCTTAGATAAATAAAAAAATTTTCATTGTAAATCCTTCATTTTGTGTACATATACCTGTGTGTGCATGTATGTGTGATTCCTTCCCTTGCTTTAATGCTTAGGAATTTCTTCCCCACACTAAAAGTAGATTAACAGTCCCATCATTTTCTTTCTTTAGGATCTTTTAGTTTCTTTTTTTGTATTGAGTTTTTTTTTTTTTAATCTATTTGGAATTATTTTGATATGTGGCTTGAGATGAAGAACTAGCTTTTTTCACTCATTATGTTGGATTTTAGTAATACTTTTTACCATACATTGAATTTTTACATTCATTACTGTTTGTTTCTTGGCCATGCTTATATGTTCCATTAATCTTGTCTTTGTGCTTTACGAGAAACTTTCATTAGCTCAAAGAGAACTTTGGGGTTCAAGTTCTTTAGGCTTAGAGACCCCTAAAGCCTCTTTAGTCATTCATCCTGATTCATTACTTTTGATCTTAGAAGGCTTTCCACATCTGGCCCTCCTCTTATGCACTGTGGGGCTTTTCCTTCTAAGTGGTCCACTCTCTGTTTTATGAATCACACACACCTTATGAATCATGCTAAGTTTCTTGTATTTTCAGTGTCGCACCTGAGTTACCTTTAGCTCTTTCTCTTCTCAGGCCAGTTTTGCATTTCTTTGCCTTCATGTGTGCCCTCACTCCCTAGCATTTCTTCATCACAAGTTTGTGTTTTTAAAACTTGTTTGTGTGAATTTTATTCTTTTCCTGGTTTTCTTCTGTTACTTTTCTTTGGTCAAAGGTTTTTTTTTTTTTTTAATTAAAATATTCTTTGACAGAAACATTATTTTTACTTCCATGTTTTATTGCAAACACGTCTCTGCTTTTTCATGTCCTTTTCTGTTCTCAGTACCTTTTTCTCATTAAAGGAAAACATATTTCTCCTCTGAGCTGGTTTGGGGCTTGAAGGGAAGTCAGGTTCTTCCACACCCTCTGTCTTGAATGCCCTTTCTGGCTCTGCTTGGAAAACTATTACTCACCTTTCAGATCCAGCTCAGATGTTATCTCCTATGTGAGGCTTTAAGGCTAAAATTAACCCCTCTCTCTCTCTTTTTTTTTTTCCATTCTTAAGGACCTCACTTACAGGCATCTTACAACTGTAGTATAATTCATTGTTTTCACAGCCATTTTCCTTGCTAAGCAGTGTCCTACCTCTTCAGTGTCAGAGAAATTCCCGATTTTTCTCTGTATCCCCAGCTTCAGCTCAGTGCTTCTGTATCCTCCATGCTCCATGAGTGGACCCAGGAGGTTGGGTAGATTTGGGGCTGTACCAAAGGGCTCTCAGAGAGCTCCCGTCCTATCTGTAGACATTGCTCTCTAAGAATGAATACCAGCATGACCTTGACTTTCTGACCTCACCTCTCCCCTTACTCACCGGGCCACTGCATGAGACTGGTAATTTTTTCCAATAGGATTTTGAAATACAGAATGTTCAACTCTTCACACCTTTAAGGGGTGATTTGGAAATGGAGGCCCAGGCTAGGTCTTGAGGGGATAGGGATCCAGGATACATCAAGTTGATTGGGGCAGTTGTGTTTGGTTATAGATGTTGAGTGTGTGGGAGGCTGGAGGGATGGGAGTAAGATGGGGGTCTACCCAGATGGGGAGTGAGGTGACCTTGGTCTAGTTATACTGTTGCTTCAAATGAAATCTGATGAGACTGTTAAAGACATTTGTCGAAGGAACATATTCTGGAAAGAGAATTGATGAGAAAACAAATATATGTAGATTAATTTCCCATTATTATATAATTAGTTTTTTTGTTTCAACAATTTTCCTTTTTAAGTTAAAAAAAATTTTCTGATATAGAGCATTAAAATGAAATATAAAACAGAAAGCTATTTAATATCATTCCTTTAGAATAAAAAACTATAAAGCATTTTCTAAAGAAAGAAAAGAAAATGAAGAATGTTCTACCACCTAGCCCCCTCTTGCCTCTTATTTTGCTTTCCTACTATTCCTTCTTACTCCTTCCCTCCCTCTTATTGTCCTTTTTCACAATTACAAAAAAGAACACATAACACTTTAAAAGAGCTCCATGTACAAAAGAAACCATCTTCCACAAAATTCAGCCTTTGTAGGGCATGCCTGCTAATCCTGGTCCTGAGGGCATTGTTGCAAATTGAGGCAAAAGACACCCTGTTTTCCCTTCTTCTTCCTCTCAGCCAGTTCAGACACAGTGCCTGGGATCAGAGAGTGAGGAGAGGTGGGGGCAGAGAGGCAGAAACAAGATCCCAAAGACTTCTGTTTGTTAGAATGATCAGGGGGAAGATTTTTGAAAAGAGGGCTGGGGAGCTAGGGAAAGAACATTAGCTTTTTAGTTCTCTCTCTATATATATATTTTTGTATTGTTTTACTTATTGAAAAACAAAAGACACTTGGTCTCCTACATTGGCAGGCGGATTTTTTTAACTGCTGAGCCATGGGGGAAACCTGCAAATATAAAGAATATATAATAAAGGCTTGGTTTAAAGTAAAAAAGAAATAAGGCCCTAGGCATAAATGGAGAAGGGAAAAGAAGGAGTAAAGGGAGGAGTGACAAATGACAAGCTGCCTCAAGAGTAAAAGATGACATGTCAAGTGTAAGACTGTACATGAAACTATCACCTCCTCTTCCCTTATTATGTTTTAATGAGAAGGGGACGACAGGATGAGATGGTTGGATGGCATCATAGAGTCAGTGGATATGGGATGAGATGGTTGGATGGCATCATAGAGTCAGTGGAATATGGGTTTGAGATAGTGAAGGACAGAGAAGCCTGACGAGCTGCAGTCCATGGGGTGGCAGAGTCAGACACAGCTGAGTGACTGAACAACAAATAGAGGGAAGAAAAGCTGGATTTTGTTATTGTCATTACTTATTGTTGGTGAAGACCTAGGTTGGGGTGAGGAGGTGAACATAGGTGGGCTGTTGGGAAGGTTAGGGGGCAGGGAGGGACTTTTACACTTTCAGCCCAAAGCCTGTGCTGGGAGTGGTTCCTGCTTCCTCAGGCTCAGCCAGGAGAGCTATAATAGATGGGCTTGCTTGCCTGGGCAAGTGAAGGTTTGGTTCCAGCTCTGGCCAGCAGGTGGCAGCACACCCCAGAGGTCCTGGGCTAGCTGTAGCCGAAGGTGCAGGGCACTGGGCCACAGACCCTCCCCTGGGGTGCTGGCTGCTTGCCTCTGAAGGCCCTTTTCTAGCACACTTTGGATTGAAATGTTTATTGATTCCCCATAGGAAGCCTGGAGAGCCAGTCTGCTCAGCTACTGGTAGAGGTTCTGGGCTAGAGGCTTCTCCTCCCAAGAGATTTGAGCAGTAGGTAACATATACAGGCAGAGTGAGGGCAAGGCCTCAGAAAGCAGAGGATTTCTGGGTTTTATGCTGTGAGTGGGGAATATTCAAAAGAGAACCTTGGTAGCTATGTTTATTTATTTTTACTAATATAAAAAATAATACTTTCTTTTTAATAAAGAGGTACAAAGATGAAAACTAAAAATAGACCATAGCTTTCCCACCAAGATAACCCCTGTTATCAATAAAAAATAATAATAATAAAGACTAGTTTAAGGTTTGAAAAGTAGAACTACAGAAAAGTATACAATGAGAAGTGAATGTTTCTTTCCCCTCCACTTTCAGCTTCTCTCCAAAAGAAACCACTGTTTCTTGTGATTGCTGTGAGGGAAAAAAGGAAAACAAAGCCTTACACATGCTCGAGTGTTTCTAACTATTTACATTTCTTTTATTTTTGATTTATTTTTAACCCCCAAATTATCATATTAATATGTACTGTTCTAAGCCCTGTTTGTTTAATGCACTGTACCTTGAAGATACTTTCTTTTTTTTAAGTTGAGGAATAATTGACACATCACATTGGTTAGTTTCAGGTGTAGAACATGATTTGTTGTTTGACATCATACCTAATCAGTTTTCTTTCTTGTAATGAGGGCTTGAAGATGTTTTTGGACAGCACAATTAGACTTTTGTCTATGGTGATTTCTTAAATGAGTCTCGTTGTTGTTGGAGATTTTGGTTGGCTTTACTTTGGGGCTTATATAAACTATGTTTTAGTGGGCATCCTTGTTTATTTATTTTGGCATGCTTCTGCAGTTCAAATTCCATAATAAGTCAAAGAGAAAGTACATTTAAAATGTTGATGGCTAAGTTTCCCTGTGGAAATGTTGCCCTGGCATACATTACATTACACTAAGACTGTGTGAGTGCCTGTTTCTGGGTGGCTAGAGGGAATCTGCCCCTGCCAGGAGCCTCTGACATCCACAGAGGTGAGACTGGGCGCTTGGCAGGAAGCAGGCCCAACCCTGCTGCTGGGCAGCCTTCAGCTTCCTCCATAGCCCTTGCTTCCACTGAAGATCTCCACTGTGGTGGTGAGATGACTGTCTCAGTGTGGCAGCCTTCCTGTAACAATGCAGAGCCCTCCCTGGGTTTCCCTTGTCCCATTACCAGTGTTTTCCTGTCTGTCTTGGGGTGAGAGAATGAATAACCCAATCTTGTCTCTTCCAGGTGAAGAAGGCATATAGACAGAAGGCCCTCTCCTGTCACCCAGACAAAAACCCGGATAATCCGAGAGCAGGTGAGCCTCTCCTAGGCATGGGGAGGAGCCAGCCCACCTGGGTGTGATGTGAGTGCCATGGAGGTCAATGCACGCAGCCTGACTT
>SJXQ01009756.1:173498-196886 GCA_006408695.1 Aepyceros melampus
GACTTTGGGCACTGGGCCCGTGGCTGCACTTCACACATTCAGGGCGTCTGATCAATTGCTGATATACTCACCCTCCTTTGTTGGCTGGGCATCTGTTGATGTCTTCCTTCCCAGCAGCCTGGGGCTCCTCTGAGGTGCTTTTCTGAGGGAGCACCCCGTCACCAAGGCTAACTTTACTTTTCTCCTCTCTCTTTTTTGATCTCTATGTTTAGCTGAACTCTTCCACCAGCTTTCTCAGGCCTTGGAGGTACTGACCGATGCTGCCGCCAGGGTAAGCACATCCTCCTCTGTCTGAATTGTCCCCCACATTTAGAGACCGCTGTGTGCTTCATCCTCTATACTCGGCCATGCTCTCCTCGCCTGGAGACTGTCACCAGACTGCCTCACTAGCTCTAGGGCTAGTGGCGGGGCCAGTGAGGAGGCCTGGTGCTGTGTGTGTTACCCCGTTGATTGCTCCTGTGTTCCTTCCTTCTGCCAGGCTGCGTATGACAAGGTCAGGAAAGCCAAGAAGCAGGCGGCAGAGAGGACCCAGAAACTTGATGAGAGAAGGAAGAAAGTAAAGCTCGGTAGGTGGCATCGTGGTGCTGGCACCCTGCGGTTTGCCTGGGTTGTTTTCATGCAGCTCTGCCACCTTTGCTCCTGTAGCTTCAGTTCCAGCCACTCAGTCCTGGGCAGAACCCTGTTCTCAGGGGTGGCTCCTGAAGGACAGTCTTGGGAATAATAACAATGACTAGGTGTGCTGTTAGCTAAGCATTGTGACAGATGTTTTACTGCCTCCTTTAATTATCACAGCTATCCAAAGAGCTGGGTGTTACAAAACCTATTTTTATAAACAAAAGAAGCTAAGGCACCAAAAAGATAAGAACGTGCTGGAACCAGGATTTGAACCCACACAGCACAAGCACAGTCAGTGTCCTTGTTGGCCTTGCTGTTGTTTATCTGTGTCATTTGTCCAAGTTCCACACAGATTTCTCACTCTGAAATCCCCTCAAAAGGATCCAGAGAGAGCCAGACATTCGCCTTTGAAAAACAGCTTTATTGACATTATTTTGTATATCCTATTGTCCACCCATTTCAAGCGAACAACTCAGTGATTTTTAGTAAATTTAACAAATGGTGCTACTATGACTCTAAATCAATTTTAGAACATTTTCATTACCCCCACAAGATTGGTTCAGGCATTCTTCACTCAATTTTTCTCCCCTTCATCTTGCCTGTTTCACATCCATATATTTATTATGTACATATACCATCCCCGTACCTCCATCAAAAACAAACAAACCTGGAGTTTAGGTAAGTAAAGTGAACAGAAAAGAAAGCAGCAGGTCCCAGACCTGAGAGAAGCATTTGCCGCAGCAGCTGACCTGAGACAGAGCTACAGGCAGGTTTCTCTTGGAAGGTGGGAAGGGCTCCAGGCCCTGGGGTGATGTCCTTGCATGGATGGAGGCTGCTGTCTCTGTAGCTGGGTCTGCAGTGAGGCTTGGTAAATGTGAGTTGAGGGGCAGGTAGAGGAGACAGTGGAAACTCAAGCCCAGTGGTGGGAAAGAGCATCAAAGCCAAGGCAAGGTCGCAGGCTGTGGTGCCAAACCGCAGGAACAGAGGCCAGCGGCTCCACCCACTGGCAGCCCTGACCCATGGCCCTGGGCTGCTGACATCAGCACCCACCCACACCTTCTTCACTGTTCAGAGAACCAGCTTGGTCAGCGGGAGCTGCTGTAACTCTTCCAGACCCCAGCCATTCAGCTGGAGCCTATACTCTTCCTTGTGACAACTTTTCTCAATGGAAATGAATCTGGGAGCACATGGGCATGGAGGGAGGGGGCAGAATTACTGGATGGGTTTATGCTACATGAGACTTTGGGGTAGCAGCAAGAGCCAGGTGGGCTGGGGCCACGTGGAAACTGCTTAGACCAGACATTGGGTCATTCAACCCTTGTGCCTAGACCTGGAGGCCCGGGAGCGGCAGGCCCAGGCCCTTGGCAGCGAGGAGGAGGAGGAAAGCGGGAGCGCCAGGACACTAGAACAGGAGGTGAGCGTCCAGGCCTGCGACATCCGCAGGAGGAAGAGGCCGGTGGAACTAGAGGCTGCTGTGGATGGGGCGGCCGTGCCCTTCCCACCTTCCCCTGTGGGATCTGGGTCGTCTGTCCCACCCGCAGGTTGCTGAGCCTAGCTTGCAGGTGGAACGTCCCAGGGACCTTTGCAAGGTGAGCCAACCTGAAATTGGATCTGCACAGAATTGTCACCCTCCCCAACCCCCGCTCTGCAGATCGAACGCCTGCGAGAAGAGGGTTCCCGGCAGCTGGAGGAACAGCAGAGGCTGATCCGGGAGCAGATACGTCAGGAACAGGAGCAGAGGTTGAGAGGTGAGAGTCCAGCCCCCACCCCAGCCTCCCACTCTGAGGTGGCTCACAGCGGCCACACTGGCTGCTCTGTGAAGTTGATCTGGAAGCTTCTACCTGCTGGAACCCTCTGGGTACCCTACTTGGACACATGCCACCTGTCCTTTCTTACAGTTCTCTGGGGCTTATTGGCTTTCCCTCTGCCTGAGATCTCCTGGTCGCATTTATGTTGGCTCTATTTTTGGAGCAGATCACCAGGGCAGGGCGGGGAAGGCTCTGGGACACTTTGTTTCAGTAGAACTGTGAGGCCTATACCTCTGTCTCTTGCCCCCAGGAGGCATTCACAGCCCTCGTGGGTGGAGTGCTGATCATGGCCTCCAGCAGGCAGCTGGGCTGCTACCCTAAGGTGGCAGCTGGGGGTGAGGGTAGGATTGCTCCTACTTGCCCTGCCAGGCCCCACAGCAGGGCAGGGCACTTCCCTTGGACAGGAGTGATCTTTTCCAGGTCGTGTGGCCCTAGACTGTGTCTCCCCTGGGGGAACCTCTCCATCACATTCTACCTTGCTAATTATCCTAAATTTTCTAGGAATGGCAGAAAATCCTGAAAACAAAGAAACCCCCAAGCTAAAGGTGAGCCCTGCAGGGTCCACAGGCCACTTCACACTGCATCCTCTCAGCAAGAAGAGATGCTTCTGGGGACACTGGGGCTTGTGGTGGGGACACTGGATTCTGGAAGCCACACCACCGCCCACATGCCATCCTTCCGTCGTCCCAAGGCCTGGGCGTCAGGATGGCCCATCAGAGCTGGCTGTGAAAGGCTGCTTTTAGCCCTGAAGGCTGTAGGGCAGCCCTCCCTGAGGCCCCTTGAAGGGGAGCATCTTATAGGCTCTATAAGAGCCCTGAGACTGTGGCTGAGCAAGCCTCCTGCCTGTCCATTTTCCAAGGGGAATGCATTTCTGGGGGGTGCTCCCTAGATCACCATTGCCTTGAAGACCAGAGGAGTGTCTGCTCAGGTGCAGGGTCTGGTCCTATTGAGAAGTCAGTTAGCTTCTTTAATGGTGGCCCCAACTGCTGTCTTTTCAGCTCAAGTGGAAAAGCAAGAAGGAAGCTGATTCACAAGGTGGCTATTCCAGAGATGTCCTCCTACGGCTCTTTCAGAAGGTCTGCTCTGCTGACTTCCCTCTTACCCATCATCTCAGTCCCCACTTCAGCCCAAACCTCAGGATCTCCAGGCCTAACCTTCCTTCACATCTCTACCTACCTTTTTTTTTTTTCTGTGCCATAAACTAGGTGGTAAGTCATTTCAGTTGGGTCTCTTTCTGACCCTATTTACTGGAGCCTGCTAGGCTTCTCTGTCCATGGGATTTTCTAGGCGAGAATACTGGAGTGGGTTGTTGTGCCCTCCTCCAGGAAATCTTCCCCACCCAGGGACTGCACCCTTTTCTCCTGCGGCTCTTGCATCGCAAGCAGATCTTTTTACCGCTCAGCTACCAGGGAGGCCATAAACCACAGGATAGTCTAAAGACTTCTGCTCGAGCCGTGGCCCTCCAGTCACTTGTGTGGCCATGTGCCTCCTCCAGCCAGATCCAGCCCTTGTCATCCTTAGTAGTGAGGGGCTTGGCTGGGAGTATGGGGAGAGAGGAGTTGGGTGTCTGGCACTAAAGCTCAGTCCTCTCCATCTCTGTGCGTCTCTGCTGGTCTAAATCCCCACGTCTGCCCAGCTCTCCTTTGCTGTCTCCTGCATTCCTGGAAAAAAAACAACAAACAAAAACCTTTCTTTCCCATCTCTGATATCCCCTCTCTGGGAACCTAGCAACAACAGGTTATCCCCAACCCGAAATGACCTGGTTGCCTCTGGGTGGCCTAGGCTTATCCCCAGTGTGAGCTGGGCTGTCCTGAAGGCTGGGCCGGGCTGACCGGGACCACTTATCCTCACAGTACGGAGAGGTGCTCGACCTGGTGCTCTCCAGTAAGAAGGCAGGCACTGCTGTGGTAGAGTTTGCAACCATCAAGGCTGCGGTGAGTGCTCTGTGGGGCTTTGGGGGCCACCAGCAGCCCTGCCATTCCAGAGGAGGAACTCAGTTCTGTGGGCCCTCTGAGCTTAGGTGTCCCCACTCCTTGGGCCAGCTCAGAGCCAAGATTTTCCCGAGGCCCACAGGTCCTGGGAGAGGAGACACAGTGAGTGAAGGAATGAGTAGGAGAATGTTCCAGGGATGGTGTCATTTCCTACTGCCTGGCTCCATACCCCTCACCTTCCCCTGGAAGCCAGTGTGCCTTCAGGTTGGGACCCTCACAGACCCTTCTCCCCTCCCCCACTGCCCAGTCAGAAGACTCACGTTTCCCATGAGGAGGGTCAGAGCTTCAGCACACCATCGCATGAAGGCTGCTCCACTTTGCTTGGAGCATGAGAGGGCTGGTTCTGGTTCTTTCTGTAGGGGTAGAGAGAGCCACTGTGTAGCTGACTGGAATGATGGGACTGGGACTGGCTGTTGTATTCGACAGGAGCTGGCTGTCCAGAATGAAGTGGGCCTGGTTGATAACCCTCTGAAGATTTCCTGGTTGGAGGGACGGCCCCAGAGCACAATGAGCCGCAACCACCCAGGACTGTCCCGGGTAAGGAGCCGGGCCTCACTGTCCTGGGCCTACTCAAGCTTGGGGTATCTCTTCCTATCTGGGCTCTTCTCAGGGCCCTTTCCTCACAAACCCGTCATCAGGACTACAGAGAGATTGGCAGGTCTGCTCACCCAAGCAGGAGGACTGTGATTCCTTGCTCCCCTTTCTAGGCTGACTTACCCTACCCACAACTCTTAGACCTTACTTTCTGTGTTCTGGTCTCCTTTGGGAGCTCTCAGCATCATCCAAAGGTGTTGCCCTGGCCTGTGGGTCGCTTGGTTGCTGTGTGAAGCATTTGATGCAGAGATGACCCGGCGCCTGAGGGAAGGGCTAGTGAGGAGGGTGGCTGCCTCCTTCCCCAGCTTCCTTCCAGGTGTGTCTGTGGCTCTCCCAGACAGGGACCTACTGTCAAGAGGCAACATCTCCTTTTTAGAAATAATACTGGCTACCCTGCCGACACTGAGGTGCTACCTGGTGCCCAACTCTTGGGGGGAAGCACAGAACTTGAGCTGACACGCCACATACCAGCTGTTAGTCCCCACGGCCCTACGAAGGCTTGTGTTCACTCCCCCCCCATACACACATATATAAACACACACTCGGCCCAGGTCATACCTGCCCCCGCTTTGGTGGGGCAAGAGCTCTCCCTTCTCTGAAGCGTCTGGGGGTCTGTGCCTCAGGCTAATGTGCTCCAGCCCCTGTGGGGGGAAGAGTCCCCCTCAGCAGGTCAGCAAGGGCTCTGCTCCCACTGCCTCTGGCATGTTCCCTTGCTCTCTGACATGGCCCTCACCCGTGAGGATGGGGTACTCTCTGGAGTGTGTCCCAGACCCTGGACAGAGGAGGAAAAGGAGCTGCTCTGAGCCCGACCTGGGACTCTTCTTTAGGGACTGTTTCTCTCCCTCCCTCACCCCCATTAAGTCCCAGCATTTCACAGCCCCAGATGACACGCCATAGGCTGTGTGATAAAGAACTTTATTTATCATCTGCACCCCCAGGGAAGCTTTCCAATCGGCACATGCACACAGAGCAGAAACGGGGAGGCCATAAGGCTTGCATCATGGAGGCAGTGTGTGCCAGACCACATGCCGCCAGCCAGGCTCCGGCTCCAAGTCTTCTGGCCAGGCATCAGGGCAGTGCTGCAGCCCCCATCATCAGAGGCTTTGAGCAAAGCTCCTTGGTCCGGTGGTGATTCTGGAGACCAGCTGTGCCTCTTCACTGTAACAGCCTTGAGCTTTGTGTCCGTCCCCTGATCAGACCTCCCATATTCTCATGGGTGTAGGAAGGAGGAAAAACTACACTATATTTCGTTGCATTTCCCCAGGGTTCCCATCACACATATTTCCAAGAATTCCCCAAAGCCTCTCTTCTGAAGCTGTCTGTGCCTGACATCCCCTCGAGTTCCTTCCTTGGGCTCCAGGGAGTGCTCCGGGCAGCTGTGTTGGCATTTTGAGTCTCTCATGTCCCCTTTCCTGCTAGTGATTTCTTTGGACTTTTTCCTGAGTTACTCTCTGTATCTCCCCCAGCCTCACTCTTCCTACCCCACAAGCCTCTCCCTTCCCTGGCAGGTCCCATTTGCTTCCCTTCCCCCCACCAGGCTATGGTCTAGGCCTGTGTGGCCCAATAGAACTTTCTCCAGTGACATTAACGTTCACCGTTTGCCGTTCAGTGTGGTAACCCTTAGTCATGTGTGGCTGCTGAGCACTTGAAATGTGGCTAGTGTGACTGGGATGACTTTTTTATTGTATTTAGTTTTAATTAGTGTGACTTTAAACAGCCACATGTAGGAGCTGGCACAGCACAGCCATCTTTGAGCCCAGTCTGTGTCCTCCACTCTCGTCCCTCTGCCTCCACCCAGGCCTCTGCCTGGCCCCTGTGACTGCAGGCGTGGCCTCCCTTCCCAGCCTAGCTAGCTGTCTTCAGGGCTCCTGCCAGCAGGCGCCCCCCTCACATTTCTGGCTTGCCTCTATACCTCTGTCCCTCCACCCTGGGGTGACTCAGACCCCAGAGGGTTGGGGAGGGGCAGGCAGGGACCTGGATTTCTATCTCTATCTTAATCCCCAACTGTCCCCCTCCTTCTCTGGGTCCCCAGGCTCCTACCTCTTTCAGTCACCCCACCTCTGCCCACCCTCCTCCCATTCAGAAGCTGAGCTCACTGGGAAATTGCTCTCTCAGCATCTGCAGAACCTCCTCAAGAAGTGAAATCCCAGGTCCACTTTGAAGGAGAAGAAGGGATCGCTAAGGTCTGGAGCAGGTGTCCTCTGGAAGGGGGGCGTGTCCGTAAGGTCCTCCTCGGAGGATCGGTGAAGGGTGTCTGCCACGGAGAGCGCGGAGGGCAAGGTGGCAGAGTAGGCGGCAGTGTACTCTGCGGAGGGGGCCTCTAGGATGTTGGGGCAGCTGAAGCTTTCCCGGTAGAGACGCGGGGGTTTGGGCGGGGCCAGCAGGGTGGCCCGGGGCTGCTCGTCCCCCCACAGTGGCAGGCGCCGGCCATCCGGTCTCCCTCGCAGCTCCCGGATGACCTCTCGGTTGCTGTACTCCTCATGGTCTCCCCCAGCCGTGCTGGCCTGGCTGAGCACGCTGCCCTGTCGCTGGAGTCTCCGCGGCCGCCCCAGGCTCAGCCGCTTGAAGAAAGAGGGGCTGCGGAAGGAGCCTTTGCGCCAAGTCTCCATGGGGCCCTGGGGAGCCCACAGACCAGCCTGGTATCTCAGAGGCCCGGTCAAGGGCAGCTGGGGACCATCGGGCCCCTCTGGCGCAGTGAACAGCGAGAATCAGGCAGCCCTCGCGGGCAGAAGCAGAGGCCTCCGGGGTTCTGCTCAGCATGGAGCATGGGCGAGCATCCTGGATGATGAGAGGGCGTGCAAGGCAGTCCAGGAGAGCCGAGAGCTGGGAGTGCCTGGCGATAGGAGTTTCCCAGAGGAGCAGGAGTGGCCCGGTTACTCGATAGGATAGTGGAAAAACCCCAGGAGGAGGAAACGGCACTTACGGAGCTGGAGTTCCGGCAGCTGCGGTAGATGAGAGCTGCATTGTCTCACGTGGGTCTGGGCTTCTCCCTGGCTCCGCTGGCTTCTCCCTGGCCCTGGCAGGGGACCGGCCTCTCTGCTGGTAGCTCCCAGACTGTGATTAGTGGCCTGGCTGTTTGTGACTGCGTGTGGCGGTGGAGATGTTTTGTTGTCTTCAGTTGAGTCAGTCAGGTGGGAAGTCGCGTTCAGGCTCTGAGGTAATTGCAGCTTTGCAGGCTGGGGTTTGGGCTGCGCGGCCAACGCCCTGGGGCACCAGGAAGCTGAGGATTTCTCTGGGGACTGTCCCGGCAGCCCTGCTCTGTGTCACCACGCTGCCTCCTCTTCCTCCACAGCCCCAATGCTCTGGACCCTGGCGGGCAGCCTGGCTCTCCAGCTTCTGGTTTCTGAAGTGAGGAACTCAGAGGTGGGAGTTAACTGAAAGGCATGTGGAATGACTGTTGGGGAAGGAAGGGACCTGTCACTGGTGTGGGTGACTCAGACCTGGGGCCCAGTGACAGGCCCTCATTAGCAGAACCCGCGGGGATGGGGAGGAGGAAAGAGGCAGAGGGTGTGTTAAGGGTGAGCAGCCCTGCACCTATAAAGCGCTGGCTCCTCCAGGGGGCGTGCCAAGGGTGACTTCAGGTTTTCTCAGCACAGCAGCATTACCTTGGGGACGGGAGAACTGACCTCCCCTTGGCCTGACATCAAACCAGGCTGCTGTTTCCTCACCCTTCCTTGATTTACCCAGATGGCCTCAGGGCAGGAAAGGACAGTTGAGGGCCAGCGTCCTACCTTCCTGTCAGGCTGTGTGGACCTCATCTGGGGTCTGTCCTCTGGGGAAGGGGCTGGGCCAAGCCTAAGAGGTGGGCCTAGCAGAGGGCAACTCTCCTTGAAGTTGCTGCAGCTTGGGAGAGAGAAGGCGTGGGGTTGTTGGGAGGAACAGGGGGATCCGGGCTGAGTAACACTTCCTGGTTCCGTACATCCCCGACTCCAAACCAGTTGGCCAGGGCCTCGCATCTTAACCCTAGCCACTCCCTTCTAATTTCTTGGGTCACTGACCACCAAACTTTGTTCTTGGCTTATTCCACGAAGGTGCACCAGCTTGGGGTACTATGAGAAGCTCTCTGCTGTGCAGCCCCCTCTGACCTGGCTTGCTTCTATGCCACTTCTGGTGGGCTTCACCCATATTCACACAGCTTCAGCTGCACGGAGGGAGGAAGTGGATCTAAGACCCACTGCAGACCTTATCAGGCATGAGGTCGGTGGCTTGGGGCTCTCCTGCAGAGCCGCCTCTCCAGCCCACAGCCTTGGCCTACTGAGGTGGTTGTTTATTATTCTTTTGATTATTAAAATACTGCCCTCTTTAATCTCTCACACTGTGCTGGCAAGATCATAAAAGAAGTAGCCAGGGCCCTTCCCTCCGGGAGCCCCGGTGTGTATTTTTAGGAGGCAGGCTGGCCTCTTGTTTCCCTCTCCTCCTAGGGTGGGGCTCCCTCTGTGTCTTTAGCAGGAGCCAGACCACAGGAAGGGAGGGCATCTGGGAGGGGGCAGTGCTCTCACCTCCTCCTGGCAGAGCCGGTATATTTCTGCACCTTCAACAAGCCCTCTTCCCTGGGAACTGGTGGAAGGCAGAAACCATGGGGTGGAGGACAGACCAGGGCCTGGCTAGAGCTTGAGCAAGTGAGTCACCGAGCTGCCTGCAGATGTGAAGGGCCTGGGAGAGGGGGAGGCGGGGTGGGGTGGCAGCTGCTTGACGGGAGGCAGCCGAGCAGCTGGCCTGGCACCAAAGGCCTGCTTGCTGTGAGGGAATTTGGGTGGCTTGGGGTTGTGAGATGTTCCAGCGTCCTCCCTTTCCCGGGCAGCCTTCTCCTTGACCATTGGTGGCAGCTCTGCCTAGGCCCCGCTCTCCAAGCCTGGAGTCTGTGGGACACTGCCCTGCCACCCTGATCCCTCCCTGTCTCCCTCTGTCCCCAGGGCTCGGTGGTGTCCGAGAGGGACTACGAGAGCCTCGTCATGATGCGCATGCGCCAGGCAGCTGAGAGGCAGCAGCTGATCGCCCAGATGCAGCGGGAGGACCAGGCGGGGCAGCCCACGTAACCCCCTGCCTCCAGCCCTCCCCTCCCACAGCCCTTTTCTTAAACATCACCAATAAACTTTCTGTTTTTTAAGAGTCTGCCTCTATTGCATATATAGGTATAGGGTGTGGGCCTACCCAAGCGTGGCCCTGGTTTCTGGGCTCCACCCAGGCCTGGCTCTCCCTCCCAGGGAGTGGGAGACCCCAGGGAGGCGCTCCACTTGGTGAGAGTCAGTGGCCAGCAGAGCAGAGGCGCAACCTCTCATCACAGCCCTTTATTGGCTTGGACTAGCTATGCAGGCCCCACCCACCCAGTCCGGGAGCCATGCTCCACAGGGGCACCCAGCTCCCTCTAGGGGCAGCCTGGCTCGTCAGCCCCTCAGTTTTTGACAGAATAAGACCTCCTCCAGGGCCTGCACCTGGCCTGAAGCTGGAGAGGCAGCTGAGGGCGCCAGGGCCAGGAGCCCTACCCTTCCACACTGTCTGAGACAGGTTTCAGAGAAGGCCATTCACTGCCCAGTGGTGCTGGGCCAAGGAGAAGGACGATTTGGAAAGAAGGGACAGGGCGGTGAACAAGGCAGGGTCCTGGGGTCAGGGCCCATGGCAGCCACTCCAAAGAAGGGGTGACTGGCACTTCTCAGTGTGGGAGGGTCACTCCTTGTGCAGGCACCACACCAGCGTCTGGCCCACCCCTGTCATGCTCAGCACACGGAAGCCCCTGCGCTCCAGCTTGTCCAGGACTATTCGAGGAGGGTCATTCACGTAGTACTCAGAGCTGCAAAGAGAAGGAGAGTGGCATGAGAGGGTACACAGCACAGCCCCGCGTACAAACCCAGTATCTGCTGCAGACTCGGCCTGGTCATGAGTGCTCCTAACAGGACTGCTGTTTGCAGGTTGCCTTCTGCAAATGTTCCCTGCCCCGTCACCTGCTTAGCTCTTTGCATCATCTCATTTATTCCTCTCAACAACCTAAGGGAAGTGCTGTTATCAAGAGGGGTAAAGCAGCTTTTCTGATGTCATGCAGATAGTAACACCTCTGTTAGTCTGAAAATAGCCCACATGCCCTGGGTCACTGCCAATTTGGAGGAAGCAGCCTCCTTTCCCAGGGCCATCCCCCAGGCCTCTGTCCTCTTGCCTGACTGTCCTGCAGTCCTGGAGCAATAAGGTTGGCCTTCAAGGGCTCCTGGCTATGGGTGCCGCCCCCTAGGATGGAGAATGCTTGTTTCCCTTCTTTCAGGGTTAACTGATTCTGAAGGTCCATCAGGTAGATAGCTCAAGCCCTAGGCTGGGCATCTCAGAGACAAAAGCCTCATGGCAAAGGGATGGGGTTGGCTTCAGCCCTCCAATCCTGACCAAGGGGCTAGGGCCAGCTCCCCTCCTCTTTCCTTTCTTTTAACTGGGGTACACTCTGGTGACCTTTCTTAGGAGGTCCAGCCTGTGTAGATAGGATTCTCCCTGTCCACTGGGTAGGAACGAATGAGGGGCAGAAGAGGAATTAATGATCACTGTAATCCGACTTCCCTGGTGGCTCAGATGGTAAAGCGTCTGCCTAAAATGCGGGAGATCTGGGTTCGATCCCTGGGTTGGGAAGATCTCCTGGAGAAGGAAATGGCAACCCACTACAGTATTCTTGAGTGGAAAATTCCGTGGACGGAGGAACCTGGTAGGCTACAGTTCATGGGGTCGCAAAGAGTCGGACATGACTGAGTGACTTCAATGTCAATGTTTAGACTTGGAGCTGGGTGAAGGATGCCGAGGGAAGTGGTTAAGTCCCCAGGCAGCGGCTGAACTGGAAGCAGGACCCAGGCATCCTGTTCCTAGGGCTGAGCTTTGTTACTCATTCAGCTCTTCAAGCCAGAGTCTTTGTGCCTGCCTGATGGGATTCAGCTTAGAGATGAAAGGGTAAGGCAAGAAGCAGTGTACTAGCAGAAGTCTATACTCAGGGGACTGGACTCTGTCCTGGTTCCTTGTCCAGGGGCTCCCTTGTGAAGGGAGGGCAAATGGAAAAGCTCTCAGAGCAAGTCTGGGGGGCTGTGGTGAGGCTGCAGATGGGACCCACCCTACAGAGGACAGATCCTCAGGATGCAGGCAGAGGGGTCCTGAGGCTGAGCAGGGGCATTTTCTTGTGTAAATGGAACAAGGACAGGCCTCGGGGCTGCGGGGGAGAAGAGTCTTAGGAATGCTACTACTTACAAGTTGTTTCCCAGGACACTTCTTTTTGAGGCCCCCAGATGCTGCATCAGTCTGGATCTGAGTGCTCATCACCCACCATGGTGGGGCCCACCTCCTGCAAGGTAAGCCACAGAGGCTGCTTGGCTGTCTGCCAGGTTAAGGTGTGCAGTTAGCCTTTATCTGAGCTCACTTCAGTTAAAGGCTGGAGGGAGATGGAAGGAATCTTGGGGGCTAAACACAAGCTGGGAAGGGGTGGTGTCCATCATTCATCAGACTGAGCAATGTAAGGCCTCCTTGGCCCCTCTAGGCTGGACCGAGCAGTGCCCAACACTGGCACCTTCATGCCAGGCCCCACTGCGTGTATCTGTGTATCAGAATCACCCAGAGAACAGAGAAATGCAAATGTATGTCCACATAAAAACTTGCACAGACAGTAGCATTATTCATAGTAGCCAAAAAGTAGAAACAACCGAAATGTTTGTTAACTGATGAGTGGATAAATGAAATGTGATATAGCCTTTCAATGGAGTTTTGACAATAAAGAGGGATGAGTACTGATGCATGCTACAATACGGATGAACCTGGAAAACATCATGTAAGTGAAAGAGGCTAAAGACCATATATTATGATGAAAAATAGGCGAGTGGTTACCTAGGGCTGAGGGGCCCAGGGGAAATGAGTGACAGCTAAGGTTCAGGGTTTGGGTATAGGGTTTCTATTTAAGGTGACGAAAATTGTTCTAAATGTTCTAAAATTGTTTATGGTGATGGTTGAACAATTCTGAATAAGCCAAAACAAACCAAAACCCACTGCCGTTGAACTGTACACTTTAAATTGGTGAATTATGTGGTTATATGTATCATATACCAATGAAACTGCTAGTTTAAAAAATTGCTTCAGGAGCACTGAATTCCCAAACTCCAGGCTTACAGAGTGCTTCCGGAGATCTGGGAAGGGACCCAGGAGTCTACATTTTACCAGCTGCACAGCTGACTGGCTCTTAAACCACTGCCAAGACTTCTCCCATCCAGTGGAGAGTTCATCTGCTATTTCCTGCATCTCTAGGGAACCGTGTACGTCCAGATGGATCACCGAGCACTGGAGAGGTAGGGGGCAGACGAGCGTCCTGCTGCCCAGGTTGGGGAACCAGTCATATTCTGAGCAGTCAGCACCTCCTTTTTGCAGAGGAAACCGTGCCCAGGGAAAGGGGCGTGGCTTTACTGTTGAATGGATGTTTTCACACCTCTATCCCTCCTGGTCGTCTCCGGGTTCTTTCTTTTCTAAGGTCTCAGAAGAGCTCTTCCTGGAAGTGCCTAAGGGCGCAGGTCGTAGCTGTAGGCGGGCCACTTGGCACAGGGGTCTCAGTGTCGTAGCACATGCTTTTCTTTTTCAAACCTCTTTTCCTTAGGTTAGTCCACTCCTCCCACCCCTCACTGCCCGGCGGAGCGGGTCTGTGTAGGGCAGTGGTTGCTGCACTTGAGAGAGCAGGACTTTCTGAGTCCCTCTCAGAGGCTTCGACCTCCCGCATGCAGGTAGGACCTGAGCCGCAGGCGCCCGGAACTCCTGGGTGGCGGGGACGCACGCACGTAGCCCCCCTTCCCGGCGCTGGAGGGGCCCGGCGGCCGGAGCTCCCTAGTCCCTGGATTCAGGCAGGGTCCGAGTTCCAACCTCCCTCTCCGCAGCCCGCGGGGGGCGTGTCCCAGGCGGCTTCCGCGTCCCGGCACCCGCAGGCGTCGCCCGGGAGGGAGGCGCCAAGGCGCGGCCGGCAGCGTTCCCCCGCCTGCGGCCCAAAGCCAACTCCCAGGGACGGGCAGCGGGTACTCACCATGCGTATCTGGGTGCTGATGAGCAGGTAGGGCATGGTGCGCGCGTCCCGGCCAGGCTCCTTCCCTGGACTTTAGGTCGGGCGCCGACGCCAGCCCTTCAGGCTTCGGGACTGCGACCAGCAGCCTAGAGTCCAGTTACTCCGACTCTGGCCTCAGGTTGCGCCAATCCCTGAGCTCCTGGTCCGTAAGCCCCTCGACCGGCCAATCAGGAGCGGCCGCCCTTGACCCGCCCGGAGCTCGGTGATTCGAGACCCGCCCCCAGCCCTGGGGCAGCTCACTGGGATCCTGTTTGTCACCCGCCGCTTCCGAGGGTCGTCCGGCGGCGAGGAGGGACCTCTGTTGGGTAGTGGGGGGATCGCTCCCGCACCGAAGCGCCGGAGCTGGGAGCGGCCTCCGAGCTCTCTCTGCTGGCTGCGTTGGGCCGTGGCGCCCAGCGCGCGTGTTGACCTTGCACCTCGTTACTGCAACACCTCCAGTAACAGGTTTCAAAGTGCTGCTGGCCCCGTCCCAGGCCCTGTGAAGCCCAACAGGAAGCAAAAGGCGACCCCACTGAGGTCTCCCAAGCTTCTGCCCACCTCACCCAAAGACTCCTCTAAAACGTTTATCGGGTCCCTACTTCCCGACCCGACATGTTCTCCGGAGATTCCTTAAGCGCACAGAAGACAGGCAGGAGACCCCCTCGGTGCACTGCGCATTCCTGCCTCCCCGACTGTAGTTCCTAGTACAGCGGCGGAACTTTACATTTCTGTGGCCTTGCAGATAAGTATGTAAGAGAACTGAGCACTTTGCTGAGTGCCAGGCCAGAAACCAATGGAATCTGGCCGTTCAGAGAGCTTTCCATGAAGCTGGAGAGACACGGCACACGTGCAGGAGACCACAAGGTAACACCTGGGATAAAAGAAACTTCCCCGAACCAACAAACCACCAAAGAGAGCGGCGAGTTCACCTCCATGTGTTCACTCCCTCATCTGGATGTATCAAAATCTGACAACATTCTTTATCTTCCTTGTTGTGAAATCTGCCTTGTTGCGATTGGTTTTTAAAAAAAGAAAAGCAAAACAAAGGCAAACTGTAACCTTCCCTCCTGGGCTCTTGAAAAATCTTCACTTCACTGAAGGGCACATACAGGGCTCTCTCTGTGCCTCCAGCACTTTGACTGATGAGAGAAATACAAGGGATAAATAGCAAGTTGTAACCCTAAAGAAGGAGCTTCCCTGATAGCTCAGGGAAGTGGTAAGGAATCTGCCTGCCAATGCAGGAGATGCAGGAGGCTCGGATTCAACCCCTCGGTTGAGAATTTCCCCTGGAGAAGAAATGGCAACCCACTGCAGTATTCTTGCCTGGGAAATCCATGGAGAGAGGAGCCTGGCGCGATAAGCCCGTGGGGTCACAAAAGAGTCAGACACGACTTAGCAACTAGGCAACCCTAAAGGATCCTTCCTGGTCTGATCTATTTTTCTGTACTCTCTTTCCCTATTTTCTACCTCCAGGACTAGAGGTTCAGCTAGAGAGATAAAACATATTTATGCTTAACAAAGGATTTGTTAAACTAAAAATTAATGCCCAGGATATATAAAGAAATCTTACAAATTAGGAAGAAAAAGAAGAAAAATGGGCAAATGACTCGATTAGGCACTTTTCAAAAGAGAGAGTGGAAATAGGCAATAAACATAAAACATGATGCTCAATATCATTAGAAATTCAGAACTGCACATTAAACCACAACGAGATAATGCTTTACAGATATGAAAAAAAATCAAAATGTGTGAGCATCATGTATTGGTGAGGATGTCTAACAGTTGAAGCATGAAACATTACTGTTGGGATTACAAATTGTTATGATAGATACAATCACCTTGGAAAACAATTTGGCATCATCCAGTAAAGCTTAAGATGTTCATTACTGTGACCCACCAAACCTCTCATCGATAAACCTAGGAAAACTCACTGACTGCATCAAGAATATTAAAAAGAATATTCATAACAGCACTGTTTGTAATTAGCAAAAAACTGGAAACAGTCTTTATTGCCATCTGAAATAGAACAAGTTTTTGCTTGATTCATACAACGGAAACTATAGCAATAAAAATGAATGAAAAAGCAAACATTGGGGAAAATACAGAATAATTCTATTTACCTAAAGCTCACAAACATGCAAAAATAAACAATTTGAAGGAAATGATAAATGTAATATTCAGGGTAGTGGTTACCTCTGAGAGAAGAGAAAGGGATAGAGCAGAGACAGAAATGCACGGTTCTTAAAAGACAAAAGTGATGTTCTCCTTCTTACACTAGGATGTGGGTAAAGAGGACTATAAATGGGGCTTCCCTTGGGTTCAGTGGATAAGAATCCGCCCTCCAATGCGGAAGACACAGGTTCGATCCCTGGTCCAGGAAGATCCCATATGCCCCGGAGCAACTAAACTCCCACCCTGCAACTACTGAGCTTGTGCTCTAGAGACCATGGTCCACAACAAGAGAAACCACTGCAATAGAGGCCCACGCATTGCAACTAGAGGGTAGCCCCCCACTCACTACAACTAGAGAAGAAGCCTGTGCAGCAATGAAGACCCAGCACAGCCAAAAGTAAAATAAATAATAAAAAAAAGAGGATTATAAATGTACTCAGTTTTTATACATATAAGTATTATTTTGTAGCATTAAATATTTTGTAAGAACGATCTTTTTTAAATGTCAAGTGTCTTAGAGGTAAGACCATTATCCCAAGGCACATGTCAGCTCTCTTGAAAGAGCCAGGTACATAAGGCTCTCATATTCTGGGCAGAGACCAGAACAGGGATTTGGGGTGTGCTCTACTCTCAGGCTGGACTGTGGAGGGGTGGGGAGGAAACAGGAGGGCTGACTATCTCAGACTGCCAGGGATTTATTAAATTTGCAAAACTGGTCTGCAGATGCAGCATAAGATAAGAGTGCTCCATCCAGCACTCTACCCCACTGCTGATTGCCCTGTCAGAGGCATGTACACCAGATAACATCTTTAATATCCAGGAGGAAATGAATTCCCTTACTTGGTTTTCCCGTCTGGCTTCACCTCTTTGCCACAATCAGTTTATCTGGCAGATCTTCCTCCCATATAAAAGGAGGAGAAATTGTTCTTCTAAACAACTCAGCTTTTCATTATGAAAATCAAACTGTGTCCACAGGGTTAACAAAGGCTTATGACTAGCAAATTATTACCTTGTTTGACAGAACAATAGATAAGAAACAACTTGTTAAAAAACTCCCTCTGCTTGTAAACTCCCTTCACTGATTAAGCTAGCTTTTTTAAAATAAGCTAGATTTAATTTGTGTTTTATTTCTCTCTCTCTCTCTAATTTCATACCCTTCAAGCATCCATAGCCTGCATAATATATCACAAGACTCCTTAACCACCCCTACAGATAACACCTTTGAAGTGTGGGTCGCTATAGCAACGGGAGCTCAAGTTGTTTCTTAGGAACTTGGAATTAGTTCATGTTCTATTCAAGCTAGCTAAGACTGGTTGGGAACACTGACCCTAAAACTGGGCCCACACAGGTGTCCAATGAATAGCCTTTTGACATAAGAGGGTCAAAACTCCACCATCAGATCATGCTAAGCGCCTGCATTTTTAAACATACATCCCATGAAGAAGTGTATAACCCAGATATGGCCACACAGAACACCAATACCTTTTCCTATCTCTAATCACCTTCCCCCATGCCTAAGATCACCCTGTTTCTTTCTTTTTTTTTTTTTTAAACTTTGGCTGTGCTAGCTCTTGTGGCAGTTGGGATTCTCCAGTTGTGATTAGAGGGACTTAGTTGCTCCCCAGCATGTGGAATCTTGGTTCTCTGGCCAGGGATTAAATTCATGTCCCCAGCATTGGAAGGCGGATTCTTTTTTTTTTTTTTTTTTGCGAGTTTCTAAAAGGAAGATTTATTTGACAAGTTTCACTTAGCGCAATATACCTAAAAGGAAAATCACAATACAATGAAAAATTTAAATCAAGGCCTCAGAATTTCATACAAACACCAAGACCAAAATCCTAAAGTATTGGTATTGCGTGTCAAATTTCCCCCATTAACTTAAAAAAAAAGAAAGCTTAAACTTACGTGCCATAGAGGTATTAAATGAAACTAGAATTAACAAACATGCCAAATGTTTCACTTTTAATTGTAGACACAGCTCCTATATTGAGTTTTACAAAAAAAAGCATGTCTTTCAACATGCATCCAGACAGTGTTCAATGTAATGTGATGTAAGAGCAACATTTAACATAATTCAACTGCTTTAACCTAAATATACTTACTGCTTAAGCACATCCTACAATAGAACTGACTTGAGAAAAGCTGAAAATTATTTAACAGTAATAGTTTACTCAACCTAGTTGTTACACCTAGATGAATGTGTGTTCAAAAATACTGAACCTTAAGTCTTTAAAACAATCCTGATTTCCACTTAGAGTAAGCATAAATTACAAGCTTGTATTGCAAAACTGTTAAAACTTAAGTTTTTCTTTTAAAAAATGTTGACCAAGAGTCAGTGATCAGGATCAGTTACATTCCCCATCCACCACTCATACTGGACATGCTAGACATCCCTCCCATTCCGTTCACTCCCATAGATGTTCAGCTTCCACTGCTGTAGTAGCTGCTGTTCACTGCTCCTTGGCTGCCTATGCAATGTTTGATTGAAAATCACTGGAGTTTTCCTGTAAAACTTGGTCGTATCAACTCATGCTGCTCTGGCCACTATAGCCGCCGCCATAACCTCCACTCAATTGCTGGCTGGCTCGGCCGCTGTAACTGGACTGGTTTGACAAGCCCATGCCTCCCATCATTTGGCTACCATAAGCACCACTGCTTGCTCCTGCTGTAGAATTCAAGAAGAGTTCTACATATCTGTGTTGCATATTTGCTTTGTCTTTTGACATAGCTGTCACAGCATCTTCATGAGTTGCAAACTTGACATCTGCTTCACCAGTTACTCTGTCATCAGGACCAATTTCAATATGTACTCTCACAGGGTTTAGTGGTGAAAAAAAATTATAAATGTCATTGTCAGTAGCTCTGTAAGGCAATCTCCGCATGTGTACACAGTGTCCTGTTGTACTCTGGAAAGTAGAGCCACCATCCCTGTATCTGTGATCAGACATTCCTGAAAAACAATAATTGAGGTCTCTTCCGAATCTATCTGACCCAAATCCATAGCTATCATTATAGCCATTATAATCATAATCATCATAGCCTCCATAACCTCCACCATAAGCACCACGCCTCATCCTTTCAAAGCCAGCTCCTCGTCCAGTGCTGTTATACCCTCTGCCAGCCCCAGGTCTGTCATAGGGACCTGGTTGCTGCATGGCCATAAGTTTTCATGGTGGATCATAGTGAGTTCTAACTTCAGCTCGACTGCTCTAAAGATTTAGGTATACCTGTACCCTATTCTTTCTTTGTGTTTCTTTAGATCCTTTTCAGCTATTTCCTGTGAAGCAAACTGCACGAAGGCCTCCCCTGTACTCCTCCCCTGGAAGTCCACCGGCAATGTTATCCCATTTGGCACGATTTCCAACCCTGAGAACTGAACAATTTCTTCCTTGCTACATCCAAAGGGGAGTCCTCTAAGCCGTACAAAGCCATCATTGGCCGTGTCAGGACTATTTGGACCAGTATGCTTCAACACCCAATCCATTTCAACGTTGTTTGACTTGAATACTTCAACATATCTGTGTCCCATAGTTTCTCTGTCTTTTTTCAGGGCCAATTTGACTTCATCTTCAGATTCAAGTTCAACAAAAGCCTCGCCACTCGGTCTGCCTTCTCTGGTGTAGATGAAACAAATACCTTGAGCCCCATTTTGAATTTTGCAGTCAGAAAAAAACCGATGCACTTGTCTGCAGAGCAAGACCAAGGCAAGCCCCAGACCTTCACCATGAACCCCTCACCGCCTTCGGTGCCCAACATCATGGTCTCCTAGTGGGTGCTGGTGTCGAATCAGACTGCAAGATGGGGGACGGCAGTCAGACCTGCAAACACAACTTCGGCGCGGCTGAGACGAAATCGGAAGGTGGATTCTTAACACTGTACCAACAGGGAAGTCCCCCACCCTGTTTCTTTAGATCTCAAGCCTTCAGAGAGGCGGATCTGAGATTTGTTTTCCTGTCTCCTGGCTTGGCTGCCTTGTCAATGAATCCTTTTTCTGCTGCAAACCTCTGCGTCTTAGCATTTGACTTGCCATGTTTTGAACAAATAAATCTGGTTTGGTAACAAAAGCATTATCAGTGTGGCAAGGGCTGGATATTGGTCATTCTTTATTTCCTTTCTTCCTCCATGCAGCTTTTATGGATGGTCTTTGCATTAGAGCTGTGCTAGGCATAGGGAATGGATCAGGCATGAACTCCATCCTAGAAGAGTAAGCAGTCCGGTGGGTAGAGAGTCTAAAAGCAAATATTTATAGAACCAATTGTAATAGAGGTAACCAAGCCTCAAAGACAAAGAAAGAACATATTAATTCCACTAAGAAATTAATTAATTAAACAGGTTTCTTTTCCCTCCAAAGCAAAAAAATTTTTTTTACTACAGAAGAAATACATGTTTATTTCAGAAAAATGAGGAAAAATATGGAAAAGATATTAAAAGCATTCCTTTCTCACCACCAAGACAACATACTTAATCTCTTAGTGTATCTCAAGAGGTACTAATACTAATGAAACTGAATCCTTAAAAATGAGTAGCTGGAAAAAAAAATTAGTAGCAGATATTAGTGAAGTTTTTTATCTAAAGGCCTTCACCACAGCCTCTGGAATTTTTTAAAATTTTATTAATTTTATTTATTTTTGGCTGCACTGGGTCTTCATTGCTTTGTGAGGGCTTTCGCTAGTTGTGGTTAGCAGGAGCTGTTCTCTAGTGCAAGCTCAGTAATTGTTGCACAGGGCTTGGCTGCTCTGCGGCATGTGGCATCTTCCTGGACCAGGAATTGAACCCATGTCTCCTGCATTGGCAGGCAGATTCTTAACCACTGGCCCACTTAAGGAAGTCCCAAATGTACTGCTATATGTGTAAAATATCTCACAATTAGAAAGTAAATAAATATAATATCTAATCAAGGATTTTGGAGGACTGGTTTAGATATTTTGACTCCCACTAAACTAAAATTTAACTTTTAAGAAATGCTGACAATAAAATTAGAACCACAGTCCAGAAAAAAAAATCTTGTCTTTAATTTTTTTCAAATATTTATTTATTTATTAGTTTTGGTTGCATCTTGTCTTAACTGGGGATCTTTCCTTAAGATGCATGGGCTCTGTAGTTTTGGTGTGCAGGCTTAGTTGCCCTGAAGGCATGTGGGATCTTAAGATGTTCCCTGGCCAGGGATGGAACCTATGTCTCCTGCATTGGAAGGCAGATTCTTAATCACTGGACCACCAGGGAAGTCCCTATATGTTGTTTGCTTTTTAAGTAATAATTTTTGACCTATACTGCTGGGCTTGTGGGATCTTAGTTCCCTGTCCCCCAGTCCAGGGGTAGAACCTGAGCCCCCAGCAGTGGAAGCACAGAGTCCTAGCAACTGGACTGCAGGTGATTCTCTTCTTTTTAGCTTCTAAAACTACAAGTTGCATATAATCACAGGAGTAAAATAGATTTATAAAAGTACAGGTCACAGGTGGTAGAAAAAATGATTAAAATCGGAAATGCTATCAACCAATTTAAGCAATCAGAGATCAACCCAAGTTTCAGCCTCATACAAACATTTAAAATGTTATCATTAGAGGAATGAATTTAATTTTCATTCTGGATATTAAAAACAGTTTTTATAAGCCTGTCCTGTTTAATGTTTAAATTTTTTTTAAATGATGGGGTGTGCATCTACAGTGTAAGTTTTTCAGATGTCAACTGGCAGAAGCTGGCTCTGGGGACTCAGGACCTGTTGTGGATAACCAACAATTTACCTGTTTTAACTTGAATTGCCAAAGGCACTATTGTGTTGAGCTTAGTAAATGATTTGAGTAAAAATACGTAAACAAATTGAGCTGAAATCAAATAAAGTCTGAGTTTTGACAGAGGGTCAAGGAAAGGTGGAGAAGGGTGGTGTTTTCCAGGCAGGAGTTCAAGACAGAAAGAGCAGTAGTGGAAAAGGTAGAAACATTGAGTATGCGGAGCATATTCCGGGAACACTAAGTAATTTGGTGTGATTGAGGGGAAATGGAACCTCAGCTGTAACCTGGTGTGATTGGAGGGAAATGGAGCCTCAGCTGGCCAGACCATGGAGTTACTTCTCTGAGCATCCACTCCAGGGAGTCTCTCAGCTTTCCCTCGTTTGTGCGTGCTAAGTCGCTCAGTCGTGCCCGATTCTGTGCGACAATATGGGCTGTAGTCAGCCAGGCTCCTCTGTCCAGGGGATTCTTCAGGCAAGAATACTGGAGTGGATTGCCATGCCCTCCTAGAGGGGATTTTCCTGACCCAGGGATCGAACCCGCGTCTCTTCATCTCCTGAATTAGCAGGCAGGTTTTTTATAACACTAGCGGCGCCAGCTGGGAAGCCCGGTCCACCTTTTCTCGGTTTCTAACCCATTCTCGGTTCGCCTTTCCAGATCCCTGCTGGCTCCGCCCCTCTGGTAGTGCCTGTGGGCCCGCCCCCTAGAAAAAAACCTGGCCAAGAGGTGGAGTCTCGAAGGTCCGCTCACCCCCCCGCCTTCTTATAGGCGCGCGAGGCTGCTAGTTGGCACCATTTGATGACGTCACGGTCATTGACAGAGAAGCCGCGGCCTTCGCCACAGTAGCTAGCGGTAGTAAGAGTCTGAGTTGAGGTCCAGACAGCCTGGGGCGCCTTCAAAGGGCTCGGCGAGAAAGCCAGGGGTTTGTAGCCAGGGCGGCGGGTTTGTGGTCTGCAGTGTCGTGAGGCCGGGGGAGGAGTTTGGAAGCCCATCGACCTGACTCCGGTATCAGGGTTAGGGGGCGTGTTGGAGGGGAGGCTGCGAAGGGCCGGGTGGGCGGCGTGGTAGTCAGGCCTGGGGGCTAGCAGAAACCTTAAGGTCGGGACTAGGGTGAGGGTGGCGAATGCTCGGGGTCTGGGCAGGGAGATTATCTTCAGGGGTTCGGCTTTGGCGATGGGTGGACCACACTCACGAATCTCTCTCTTCTTTCGCCCGCTTGCTCCTGGTGGCTCACGCGGGCCGCAGGTGTAGCATGTCTGGTCTGGGGACCTTGGGTGGCGCCCGCGCCGGGCTAGGACTGTTGCTAGGCACCGCCGCGGGCCTTGGATTCCTGTGTGCCCTTTACAGCCAGCGGTGGAAACGGACCCAGCGCCGCGGCCAGAGCCTGAGTCGGTCCAACTCTCTGGACTACACGCAGACTTCAGAGCCTGGACGCCAAGGTAGGAGCGGGGCTA
>SJXQ01009756.1:197074-331527 GCA_006408695.1 Aepyceros melampus
TATTGAGGCCTCAGTGACTGTTGAGGGGTGGGCGGGGTTATTGAGGCCTCAGTGACTGTTGAGGGGTGGGCTTGGGGCTTGGGGTCCTGTCCTGCGGGACAGGACAACGGAGGAAAAATTAGAGGGGTGAGTGCGGGGCCCGAGAGTTTCAAGTTTGGGGAAATTTTATCGAAAAGGAAAAGCAGTCTTCCTCTTCTGTCGTCTTTTTCCTGTAATCCCAGGAAAGTATATAGTGGAAAGGCTTAGCTTTCACTTTTAGTTCTGGCCGCAGAAGTGCTATGTATGTATTAAAGTTACTTGCTTAGTGTGGTTGAGGTGTTTAATAAGTAGAGGAAAGGTCCAAAAGAAAGTAAAAAGAGAATAGTCTTGGAGGAATTAAAATTTTGGGGGGCTTATGTATTAAGTTAGGTTAACATTAACATTCGAAGACACCTTGGAGACTATATAGTTTAAGTTGCTTTTTTTTAATCCTTCTTATGAGTAAGTTGAGATTGAAAAAACTTGTGTAACTTTCCTGAGGCTATCACAGAGCAAGTAAGTGGCAGGATTGGGCCTGGTCACCTGGTCCTGTGGACTTCCCACAGCATGGTGCCGTGAGTGCACTTACTGCAGTTGAGGCTGAATATGGCAGGGAGCCAGCCACAAATGGTTAGTACTTTCAGTTTTGGAAAACTTTAATGTTCACCCATTAGAGCAAAGCATCTAGGGCTTGTCCAAACCACTCCCCTCATGTGTGTGTGATAGAAGAGCATTCAAGTCATCTTGCCTCATGTTCATGGGGAACACCTTTCCTCTGATGACCAAATACCAGATGGTTCAGAAAAGTTAGTTTCTGAAGAGTCTTAAGAGTTTTCACCTTAGATTGCAATTGTTTGTCAGCATGTTTAAACTGGTAGTAACATAGCGCTGCAAGTGTGCTTGCCCTTCCTTTCTTTTCCTTGTATTTTATTTGTTGGTTTGTAATTTCTTAGCTGTAATCTTTCTTCTCCTGAGGTTGGGAGGTGGTAGCCACATTCCCAGGGTCTTTCTTGCTTTACATACTGGAACATTGTTGGGTCTGTACAGTAATCCAGCCTTTATTGTTACTAGATTTCCTTTAACAGCTTTATGCTTGATTGGACTGTGGGTCCTGCCTTTCTGGTTTCTTTCCTGTTTTTACATTTCCCAGTCCGCTTGTCTTAGGTATCAGTTTTCTAGTGTTTTAGAGTTTACTTAAAGCTCAATTCAGGGCTTGGCGATGATGTTTTTTCCCGGGGGGTTTGGGTGGGTTTTTCCCGGTATACCTTTTCTCTCAGTAACTGCCCCTGTTTGCCTTGCCACTTTCTGATAATACTAAATGAAGCTCTTGAGAGGAAAGAATGTTCTTTGCTATTCTTTGTGAAGTGCAAGATCAGAATGAGTGAGCTCAGTTTCCGTTTTGCTGTGTGGTAAGTATTGACTGCCTGGGATTTGGGCAGCAGGGCAGCTACCCTGCCTTCTAGATATCATGCTCTTGCGAGCATTCTACATTATCTGCCAAGGTGTACAGTGCTCATGAAGGGCCCTGGGTGCAAGGTTTTTGGAACAGAGGGCTCTTGTGGACTTTTGTTTTTTTTCCTTTGGCCATGCTTTCAAGATCTTAGTCCCCCAGCCAGGGATTAAACCTGGACCCTTGGTAGTGAAAGCAGGGAGTCTTAGCCACTAAAGCGCCAGAGAATTCCCTGGAGAGCTCTCATTTAAAGATTGGGACCTTGATTTTTTTTTTTCCTCCCTGGTTTGTTACCTGGGACTTGTGAATATCTGAGCCTCAAAGATCTTTATAAGTTGAACTCCAGTGAGAAGTAAGAAGAGTTCTTGAGTTCTGGGTGCAAGATCTTCTCATCCCTCTAGCCCATGGGCATTGCTGTCTCCTGTCCTCCGTCCTCCAGTCAGGCCGTTGCGGGCAGTCCCGGGTGAGGCTGGCGATGCTGCAGTGCTGCCACACCTTCCACGAGGACAGGAGGTGGTACTGGACCGCCTGGAGTTCGTGCTGACCAGCCTGGTGGCGCTGCGGCGGGAGGTCGAAAGCTGAGGAGCAGCCTGCAGGGGCTTGCTGGGCAGATTGTGGGGGAGGTCCGGTGAGTACTGCAGCCTTTCTTCCTGCCTTGGCCCCTGCACCCTAGCTTTTCCCTGCCCCGACAGCTTTCTCAGCCTTTGCTATCTGTTTGTAAGGACACAGCCAGTTTTCTGGCTTCTCACCTCACTGGCAGGGAAGCCGTGTGCTTGATTTCTTGCCTTGCCTGAGTTCTTGCTGCCTTTGGGCCCTTGGGGTCTGTTGCAGCAGCTGAAATACTTTGTCCTGTTTAACCTGGTCTGCTCTGTAGGCTGGGTCCCGCCAGCTACCCTTCTTGCTCTCCTGAGGTCAGAGACCCCAGAGTTTCTCTGCTTTGGGCCCTTTAATGAGCAGCAGTAGTAAGAGGCTCCCTCATGGTGAGGGGAAAGGCAGGCTGGAAGGGCCTAATGGCACCCTCTGGAAAGGAGCTTACTTTTCAGATCGCATATGGAAGAGAACCAGAAAGTGGCTCGGCGGCGAAGGTTCCCATTTGCCCGGGAGAGGAGTGACTCTACCGGCTCCAGCTCTGTCTACTTCACGGCTGCCTCAGGAGCCACGTTCACGGATGCTGAGAGTGAAGGCGGGTGAGTCATCTCTCCTGGAGACAGCTGTGGCTTCAGCCAGGTCACACTGTGTAAAGGAATGTTTAGAATGAAAAATTCACACCAAGCTGCTGTAAATAATTTTTAGAACAAGGTAAGGGTATAAACAAATGAAATACAAAACAGCTGAAATAAAAGCCGCCCACCACATGTCATCCTGACAGATGAAGTGTTAACAGCAGTCAGTGTTTGCATCTGTTATTTTTCTCAGAGCAGGTTTGCTTTTTACCTAGTTATTAGATCCTTTATTTTTGTTTTATTGTAACGTCGGTTGGGTGGTTTCCTGTTATCAGGAGGACTTTGTAAGCTTTGTCTTAACGGCCGTATTTCCTTCTCTGAGTGACTGGGCCAGGTCTACAGAGCCGTCTAAGCACGAAGCACGCTCCCTGCCTCGGAAGTTCTCTTCCCACGGGGAGATCTGCTTGCGCGCCCTCGCCCTCTTCACAGGTGGGCGGTGACTCACCGGAGTAACTGGTGGGCCAGCAGGTCTGGCCATA
Source organism: Aepyceros melampus (assembly GCA_006408695.1). Lineage (NCBI taxonomy): Eukaryota > Metazoa > Chordata > Mammalia > Artiodactyla > Bovidae > Aepyceros > Aepyceros melampus. The sequence goes on from SJXQ01009756.1 coordinate 200,245, forward strand.
GGCCTTACTGTGAGACAGGGCTGCAGGCAGGAGTCTGGTGGAACACCCAGGTTGGTCAGGCTGAGAGCTTTTTGGTTTTAAACCACTGGTGCCATTTTGAAACTTCTGTCCCACGGATGGAGTCTGCATGAACATCTTTGTTGCAGTGCTGTTAATAGCAGCAGCTGCCCTTGTCTGCTTCGAGGCCCAGTCATCCAGGTGGCCCGTGTGAGGTCTAGAGGCTGGTCTCTTTGTGGCCTTAGCTGATCTTTTTTCCTCTTCAAGGAAGAGGCTGGTGAAGTGAGCAGTCAGGCCTGTCCTGTCAGGGCAGAATGACTGGTGTAGCTGCAGACATGCACGTGGAAATGAGAAGCTGAACCAGTCTTTCATGATGATCTTTGCAGCATGCCCCTCTTCAGCTGAAACACTCATAATGTTACCCAGTTTATTCCTCTTTGTGACAGACATGGTGGAAAGCACTTCAGAGGTATTTCCTGAGTCTCACAAAGGAGAGAGAGGAGCATCTCTAAGCAACCCAAGGAAGCCAGTTACTTGACATTTGAACTTTATGAGTGTGGAACATAAGGACAGGTCACAGCTCTGCCCAAGACTAGGATAATAGAACTCAGACCCCTTCATGATGATTTTAAGAAATTGTACAAGCTTCTGGGGGCAGCACGAGCTAGAGTGATTAACCAGGGAAGTTTATGGGTGCTTCATAGCTTGGGGTGCTCACTGGGGCTCCCAAAGCCATACAGGGCAGGACAGGGCTGCCAGCGGCCTGTAGCAGCTGGAGAGAAAGGGTGGCTTCCTTAATAGCAGCTCCAGCAGGCTCAGCCTTGTAACCGATCCTGTGGCGTGTGGAAGCCGATGGCCGTGCATGGTGCAAGACTTTGGTTTAGCCGACTGCGGTCTGGAGTGATGGCCATGGTGAGTCATTATCTGGTCACGGTCAAGGGAGAGGAGACCAAGCCTTGGAAGTGGCTTTAAACATGTGGGCCCTGGGGAAGGAGAGCTGCTTTGAGGGATGAAAGAGTAAGACTATTTGATGGGCAGCTCTGCTCCACTGAAAGCTGTGTTCTCGCTTTCTTCCAAATAAAACAGCTCCCAGGGCATCAGCTGAATGTGCCAGCGTCCGAATCACCGGGTGGGTCAGTGAGCTTGTTCCCAGAGCCTTGTTCCAAATGCAGCTTTACGTCCCTCCTTGCAAAACCCAACTCGCCCTAATACCAGCTCCCCTGGCAAACCTGCCCAGGCATTCCAGCCAGGAGCCACTGCCTGCAGCCTCACTGCCACTCTTCCTTGGGTGTTTGCTTATCACCTCGTTCCTCTTGGTCTTATCTTCCCCACCACTGTGGGGTCAGGGCCCAGGCCTGCTTGTCTTTGCCTCAGCTCAGCACCTCCTAGCAGTTGGAGGAAAGAAATGTAATTGCTGGGAGGGCTGTGTGTGTAAGAGTCCTTGATCCCTGACCGGGGGGCTCTCCTTAAGAAGCAGAGTTGGCCTCCTTGCCTCTAAGGGAGCCTGGAGTCCTTGCTCCACAGTGGAACAGTGTGTCTAGCCTGAGTGCACAGGACCGAAGGACCTTTTCAGAGGTCTGTACTCATCTCAAAAGCCGTGGGGCATGTTGAACAAAAGGGCCACCCCTTTTTCTCTGGTGGATTTCACCAGTGGCTGGGTATGTGGTCCAAGAAATGTGGGAGAATGCTGTGACACCAGCTCTCACTGGGTGGCAGCAAGGTCCCCCGACCTTTTCCTTGCCCATGTGAGCTCCCCGGCCTTTAGGGCCCAGAGGGATCACAGCACTGAAGGACTTTTCTCCCGGCTCCGTTCCCTGGAGACTGCGCTCAGGCAGGATGAGAGCAGAGTTCTCTCCTTCAGCTGAGCCGGGAATGAGTGGGGTCTCCTTTTTGCAACGTGAAGTGATGAGACTCAAGCTTGCACCCGCCAAAAATCCATTTACCATTTTGCCTCTGGGCCTGGTTGGGCTGAGTAGGGGCACTGGTGGCCACTGATTTGACTTTCTGGATGGGGCAGGTTACTGTCTAAGCCTAGGAGCCCAGGAGAGTTTCTCTAGGCTGCCCCTGTGTGGTCTTGCTCACCACCACCCAGGTTGGTTGTGAAATCTGATACCACTTTTCCTTGTCCTTTTAATTTCTTAAGGATTTACTGCAAATTGCTTGAGGGGGAAGATACTTATATAACCTTTATAAAAAGCAAAGTTAGGAAGGTTTTAAATACTTTACAATTTCTTGTAATAGATGTTTCAGAAGCCCCTTTGTTAAATGCATCTGAAAGCTTTTCTATAAAGAAATAGGACGGACGGATTGGACCCCAGGTCTGGTTACTCACTTGCTCCCTTGTCCTCTGGCTTTCCAGATAAGGAGGACAGCACTTGGGCCTGCAGTAGTCAGACCCCTGACCTTAGGCTATCTTGTGACTCTGTTTGTGTGTCTCCTTCAGGTCTGATTTGCTCCAGCCACAGGGATCCTACCTCTCTTTAATTTCAGGACGGAGGAAGGCTCATCCTAAGTGAATCAAGGATCTTCCCTGTGTCTTAGAACCTGCTAGCTCAGACAGAACCTGCTTTTCCTTCACTCAGCCTGGGGGCTCTTTGGTGTCTGGTTGTGACCCCTGGAAGCCTTATCTTCTGCTCTGCTCAGTTTTTGTCTGACTCAGTTGGCAGCTGGGGAAAGCAGTATCATTAGCTGCTGGTGGAGGCACAGATCCAAGAGAAACAGTGGATGCAGTCAGAGTTGGGCTCCCCAGGAGACACCTGGATGGCGGCCCCACAGACAGCTTCCTAAGGGATTGCTTGCACCTTCTGCCTTTCTTGCTTCCAGCTGCAGCCCTCCCCCTCGCCCCCCGCCAGTTCCCAAGGGCTACCCCTGTTGTGGTTGAGGTTTGGTTACTGACTTGGGACAGAGGTATACACTGAACTGACAAAGAAAATATGTATATCTGTGGCCACCCACTGCCACAGAGCTGGCATCCACCCATGTTGGTTCTGGCAGGTGCATTTGGCTGATAAAAGCAAAAATGATTGACAAACCCTTCCCCTCATGAGCCATCGAGCTCCACCTACGTCTTAAGGTTTTTATCTTAAACTTTTATTACTTTACTTTCTTATAAGAATATATGCTCCCTAAAGCAATCCCATCGAATACTAAAATCTAGGGGGGATATTAATTCCTCTGCCCTGAGAAGTCTACTGACATTTTGTTGATACCTTTCTAGGCTTTCTGTTTTCTGGCAGACGTGGTGGTAGCTAAGCAGAGGATTCTCATACTGGCCTCTGACTGTCACAGGGCTCCAAGTTGGTCACTCTTCCCCTCCCAGATCATTTCCCCATGGTTCCCTAGGAAGCATTCTCTCAGGACTGAGTATCCCCTCAGTGAGGGACATGGCTCATGGTCAGTGCTGATGGCCGCAGCGCCGTGGAGAGCCCCTCTTTGTGGAGGAGGCTAGACCCCTGGTGATCTGAGGTTAAGTAATCCCCTCCCTTGACCTGGTCACTTTGTTTCCCCGCCACAGTTACACAACAGCCAATGCTGAGTCTGACTATGAGCGGGACTCTGAAAGGGAGAGTGACGGTGAAGATGAAGTGAGCTGCGAGACCGTGAAGATGGGCAGAAAGGACTCCTTGGACCTGGAGGTGGAGGTGGCTTTGGGTCCAGAGCCTGAAGCCCTGGAGGCTGGAGGCTCCCCTGGCCAGGAAGATGTGCTGCCGCTCCTGCAGCAGGCAGACGAGCTGCACCAGGGCAGTGAGCAGGGCAAGCGGGAGGGCTTCCAACTGCTGCTCAACAACAAGCTAGCGGTGAGGCTCCGATGGCCCATCTACCCTCCTTCCCCCTGCTCATGCCCACGAATGTCAATGGCCCTGCCGGGTGACACAGGAAGGGAAATGAGGGTGACACGGCGAGTTTCTGTATCTACCCTCAGAGTCGTACACCCTTTTCCAGGGAGGCTGAGTGCCGTCCCTAGGGGCCTGTGTACTCACTGCCCCATGCTTCCTCCCCCACCACCCCCTGGGTAGTTGGCTCTGGCAGGGTAACTGCAAGAGCTCCTCTCAGCATAGGGAGAAATGTGGAAAGAACTGGAACTTTCCCCTTTTATTTCCCTGAGGCAGATCCACAGCTGCTTGCCCCATTTGAAGTTTTCATCACCAGTGACAGGTGTGTGGTTCACTCAATCACAATTCCCTTCTCAAGTTCACTGCCAGAATTCATGCGGAAAGACTGAAGGCGGGAGAAGGGGACGACAGGATGAGATGGTTTGGTTCGGTGGCATCACCAACTTGATGGACATGAGTCTGAGTAGGCTCCTGGAGTTGGTGATGGACAGGGAAGCCTGGCGTGCTGCAGTCCACAGTGTCGCAGAGTTGGACGCGACTGAGCGACTGAAGTGACCTGAGCTATAAATGCCCTCAGTTAGCATTTCCCTTTTCCTGGGCCTTTCCACACGCTCTTGCTGTGACTCATTACATGCTGGAGTTGGCTGGAGTTGGCCTTCCCTCCTCACAGCATTGGGAGGCTGGGATGTCCCCACTCTGTGGGTTGTGCAATCTACTGACTAGAGACAATGTCACCAGCTAACTGCAGGTGAGAGGCCATGTGGATGGCCTGATATGTATTTACGACACATTCACTGGTAGCGTGTGGGGAGAAGTTCAGGGCTCCAGTTCTCTGCAGCTGAGAGAAGGGGCCCTCATCCCTTTCTTTGGGTTGCAGCATGGAAGCCAGCAGGACTTTCTCTGGCGCCTGGCCCGGGCCTACAGTGACATGTGTGAGCTTGCCGAGGAGGCGAGTGAGAAGAGGTCCTATGCCCTAAGTGGTAAGTGCTGACAGCCTCCTGGTGCAACTGACTGATTCTGAGGGTGGAGCCAGCCCAGCGGCTTGGGGCCCAAGGGACCCACCAACACGCAGGCTATCAGGGCAACTGGGGCTCAGGGACTCACCAGGGACAGACTGTCTCCTGGAGACACAGAGCAGGCTGTGCTTTTCTGCATGGCATGGGGCGTGAGTCACACGGCATATGTTACTGTAGTACAGCTGGCCTTGAACATCAGTGATTTGAGCGGTGCAAGCATGCACACAGTCCATGATTGCTTGGGCCTGAGGATTTGTTGTTGCTTAGTTGCTAAGTTGTGTCCGACTCTGCAACTCCATGGACGTAGCCTGCCAGGCTCCTGTCCATGGGATTTCCCAGGCCAGAACACTGGAGTTGCCATTTTCTTCTTCAGGGGACCTTTCCAGCCCAGGGATTGAACCCTCGTCTCCTGCACTGGTGGGCAGATTCTCTACTGGTGAGCCAGAGGGCTGACTCTAAGTTACACGTGGATTTTTGACTGGGCAGAGGGCTAGTAACCCCTGCGTTGTTCAGGGTCAATTGTAGTTGTTTCAGTAGCACTATTCTTTGTCCTAATTCTTTAACTACAAAGGGCAAAACCTTTCTTAACCTGAGGAGGGTTTTTTTTTGCTGTTGTTTAAGAATCTAGTTTCAGTTATGGAGCCTATGGGGTAGGTGTTTATAATGAGTGGAGTATGTTTGGTGAGTGCCAGGAAGGAGTAGTTTGGGAGAATACCACTAGCCTACAAGTCCCTGAGGTCTCCTTAGCCAACTCTGTTGTCAAAATCTGTTCCCGGGGCCATGTAGGGTGCGTCTAACTTGTGCCAGGTCCATGGCCTGTCCTCTCCTGTCGTGAAGATTTGAGAGACTGGTTTTACGGGGAAGCTGACGTGTCCTGCCTTAGCTGACACCCTCTGAGTCAGACACCGCCAGTGGGCTTCCACATCTCGTAGTCCAGTTATCCAGTTAACTGAACTATCTGCCTCCCCACTTCTATAAGCCTCACAGACATTGAATTTTTGATAATGTAGAGTCTGACAGTACCTCAAGGTCATTATTCTATAAACTGTTGTAGAATTCTGCCAATACAGAAAGGTCAGTTGAGCTGAATGTTTGATCTTCAGAAAAATCCTGGAAGTTGTAACTGAAGGTGCTTAATTACTGTTTCTTTCTTTTCAAAACAGTTTCTGCTACCTTTTCTGTTTTCAGGTGGGATTCTGACCAGCATTTGGGGCTGGTGTCTGGACTCTTGGTGGCAACAACCACCTTTCCTTTTGATCATCTCTTAGTACTAACAGCCAATGTGAACCCTGGAGATGGAGCAGTGGTTAGAGAAGCAGCTATGCCCATACTGGTCTGGCTCCCTGTAGCACCCCCACACATATCTGTTCCTTCTGGAGGTCAGGGGACCATGGAGAGACTTTGAAGGCTCTGCTCTGTGATTCTAGCTTTTTAGGACCATTGTTGGTGGATCTAAAGTTCATTTTGTGTTGCCTCTAGAAGCTGGACCATCAGGAGGCTCCAGGAACTGGTTGCCTCATTCTTCACCGTTATTTCCCTAGTGAGTGAGTGCTTTGAAGTGGGCAGAGTGAAGTCCCCTAAAAGACAGTGTCCCTCAGTGGTAGAGCCATATGGTTCTGCTTGGATAGGGGAATTGTAGGGTTCTCAACTGTTCTCTTTAAATGTATTTGTTGCATATACAAAGTTATGCCACGATTATTATCACTTATACACGAGGAAACATTTCAGATTAGCCAGCCCATCACCTCAACACATTACTTTTGTTCCATTCTCTGTGTTCCCTCTCAAGCCCTCACCATTGAAAATTTTTTTATTATTTCAAATTTTTATTATATAGTTGACTTAACAATGTTTCAGAGGTATAGCCAAGTTATTCAATTATACATAGATATACTTTGCAGATTCTTTTCCATTATAGGTTATTACAAGATATTCAGTATAGTTCTCTGTGCTACACAGTAGGTCCTTGTTGTTTATCTATTTAATATATAGCAGTTCATATCTGTTAATGTCGAATTCCAAATTTATCCCTCCTCTTTGGTAACTAGTTTGTTTTCTGAGTCTGTTTTGTAAATAAGTTCATTTATATCACTTTTTAAAAATATATTTCACACATAAGTGATGTATTTGTCTTTCTGTCTTACTTATTTCACTTAGTATGATCTCTAGGCCTGTCCATGTTGCTAAAAATGGCACTATTTCATCTCTTTTATGGAAGCCCTCTTGATTCTATATAGATGTCCCATTTCAGTGTTCTGTTTTCTCCAGTGTGTAGGTGTAATGGTTCTTATCTGGAGGGCTCCAGCTTCTTGATGTTCTAGGGGACCCTTGTCAAGAGCCTGCATGTGTTTAGGCCTTGATTTGTTAGTTTTGGTGCCTGGAAAACTTGGGTAAGGACTACATGAAAGTCATCCTTGGTCAGATACCAGGTCATTTGGCTCTAGTGAGGAGTTCTGGCCCAGAGCCATGGTTACTGTTCCTAGATCATGGTCCTCTTGAGAATTCCATCAAAGCTGTGGACCTTCTCAAGATGGACATACACCTAATATTTCAGTGGGATTTCATGAACACTCTAAGGCCTGTCCACAGACCCCAAATCAAAAACTCTCCAGGTAATGATCTACTAGGGAAACTGTGATTGCTTTTGAGTCCTTTTATATTTGCAATGTTCTGAGCACGTTGGGTGGGTGTTGTATAACTGGGACAGATGATGACAGAGATACGGAAAGCAAGGCAAAGGGGAAATTATCCTTGAAAAGCTATTTGCAGCTCTTCACTCTGCTCAAGTGCATAACTATTTATAAGTCCTGCTTGGGTGGGAACTGTGAGAGCTAGAGCAGTCCATCCTTCCACAGCCTTTTCCATGGAAGGGTCACGGGAACCCGAGTCAACTCTGGATCACCTCTGTCTTACAGGAAAAGAAGCAGCTGAGGCCGCTCTGGAGAAGGGGAATGAGAACGCGGAGTGTCATCAGTGGTAATAACACCCTGCAGGGGCCCAGAAAGAGCCAGCATGGGTTAGAGTGGAGCAGAGCCCTTTCTTTTCTCTGCCCTGGCCAAACAGGCATTTGCCAGAGGCACCAGGAGAGGAAGCTCTGGCCTTTATTTTCACATGTCCCATCCTTCCCCAAGCCAGGGACCCAGGGAAGTTTCCTTTGGGAAGTGCCTTGGAGTGAGACAAGGGAGAGTAGTACAGCTTCCTATTGAAACTTGGAGAAATGAGTAGCTTGTTATAAGTCATCCCTGGCTTCAACCTTGAGGCTCCTGGCTCCTCAGGGAGGTTGGGACATTGGCAGTTCCCCTCTCCCATTCAAACTCTTCATTCCCCTAGCTGCGATCCCTGGCTGGTGGTGGACTTTGGCTTCTTTGCTTTGCTGGCATGAGGAAACAGATGTGAGCTCACCCCCAGGAAGTCTGGCAGTCAGTATTAGTCCACAAAAGCATCAGCCCTGTTTGTGATCTCATGTGGGCAAAGTCCTGCCACCTTGTGTGGGTCAGGGCCAACCTGTGGCCTGGAGGCCTGCTTCTAGCACCTCGGTTTTAGTCCAAGTGTTCCTTTTCCACCTCCCTGCTGCTTTCTGTAACTCTGCCCTCAGATTGTGAGCTGGAGAGGCCTTGTTTCCCCATCTGTTGCTGAAACTTGGCAGTGCCTCTTTTTAGAGGCCAGGTCACTGTTTCTTAGACTTTTGTTTTTGAAGACAGAAAATGGGAAGCTGGATGGCTTTGTTCCCCTGGGAGGGTGTGGAGGAGAGGGCTGAAATCGGGGAGGCCTTTTCTTCCTCTGCTTCTGTTGGTAATTCTAGAGTACACCCTTCCCAAACAGCTTCCCAGTGATGTACCAGTATGCTTGCCAGGCTAGCAGACATAGTGTATTCATGTCTCTTACACCTTGATGCTGATTTTGAGAGACCTGCTTAAGTTTTTAATGACAGCTATGGCTCTGCTGATCATGAGGGGACATTTGGATTGAGACCTTGTCTAAATTTTAAGTATAAAAGAGCCCACCTTTTTTGTACTCAGTGTACTTTGGGGAACTGTGAACCTACCACTGTATCTGCTAAAGAATTGGGACCATCGGTCTGTGAAAAGAGGAATTATGTACAGATGAAGTATTGGGCAGTGCCATTGGCCATGGGTGGGAAGTCCCTTCCTGGCAGGGATGGTCCTCAGTCTTGTGCCTGAGCCTGCCGCTGCTTCCCCCCTAGGTATGCAGTGCTTTGTGGTCAGCTGGCTGAGCATGAGGGCATCCGAGGCGCATCCAGAGTGGCTTTAGCTTCAAGGTGAGAAAGGCTTCTCTTCCTTCCCTGGTGCTGGTCTAGTGCAGATTATCTGCTCCAACCTAGCTCTTTGCAAAGGTGTTCCTACCCTACAGCTCTGTGACTTGGCTTTCTTCCCTTAGTAACTCTGCTTTCTGATGTTAACTTGTTTATATTTCTGCTCTAGGAACATGTGGACAAAGCCATTGCTCTCAAGCCAGAAAACCCCATGGCTCACTTTCTCCTCGGCAGGTGGTGCTACCAGGTGAGCTAGATTTCAGGGCTTGACATAAGGGCCCAAACTGTCCTGAGACACTGATCACCTTGCAGGGAAGATCAGGGTCCTCAACATGGTCTGGCTTGGGTCATTCCCTGCAGACAGTCATGGGTCATGTAGTGGTGACTGGATGCCGTCCTGTTTGGCCCCTTTTTCTTTTTTTTTCTTTAATTAATTTTTATTTTTTAGTTTGTTTTGCTTTACCCCTTTTTCTTTCAGTACAGAACATTCATTGTTCTTGAAGATACTTAAGTTTTCAGTTACACTTTCATCTTTTGATGGCAGGTCTCTCACCTGAGTTGGCTAGAAAAAAAAACCGCAACAGCCTTGAGTGAAAGCCCCCTTGGTGCTACTGTGCAGGATGCCCTCTCAAGCTTCCTAAAGGTATCAGGGAGGGAAGGGAAGTGTGGACAGCAGCCAGAAAGGCCAGGGTGACCTTGTTTTCCCTAGGGACATTAGTGTTTTGGGAGGAGTTTCTGGTAGAGGGCAGTTTTATGTGTGCCTGTTCTGTGGAAAATGAGAAACCACTGGAAGGGCTTATTAAAAAAATGTAGACTCACTGAATCAATCTCCAGGTTGGATACTGGAACTCTAATAAACTTTAGCCTGACTTGGATTTCGGAACCTCTTACTGAAATGCATTCTCCGTTCTCTAGGCTGAAGAACTACAGCCAGGATTTTCCAAAGCAGGAAGGATATATATTTGTAAGGTAAACTCATCTGCCCATTTCAACATAGTGAAATATATGTATGTTGGTATTTTTTCTTGAAAGCATACACTCATTGCCTTCTAGTCTTCTGGTGGTATTTCTCCGAGGTTTTCACTGTTGTCTCTTCTCAGTGCTACAAAGAACTAGGGAAAAACCCTGAAGCTAAACAGTGGATGAAGTTGGCCCTGGAGCTGCCAAATGTCACTAAAGAGGTAATACTTAAGAGCTTTTCTTACAGGGGGTTCTTTCCCTGAGTCATTGTGTGACTTTTCAGGAAAGAGTATCTTCCCGTGGTTTTTATTTCCCTCCAGAAGAGAGTCTGCACTTTGCATGTGGGCTTTTTCATATACATCTCACGTGGGGAGGAGACAGTTCGTAGGTTCCAGGTTGTCCTGGGAAAGTGGGAAAAAGACTGGTAATAGCAAGGAACCAAAGGGCCCATTCTCAGGTACCAATGGTTTAAATGTTGGCTTGGATTTAAAGTCCTAGTCTTATTCTCTTGTCTTCCTAGGATTCAGCTTTCCAGAAGGACCTGGAAGAATTGGAAGTAATTTTAGCAGAATAATCACATTTCAATGGGCTTCATGACTCAAGGAAGGAAAAAAATTAAGTCTTTTCCCCTTAGGTCCTGCTTAGATCAGGAAACTGAGCAAGACTGCTTAAGGGAGTGTCTTGACTCCTAGGTCTGACTGCTGCTTGCTACAATTCCCCAGTTTCTTCCTACTGGTTAATTTATTCTAATCCCTTACCTAATCTGAAATTGGGGAAGTACTTGAGACCTGGGTTTCTATTACTTTTTCCATAAAGTGACTTCTCAAAAAATCAAGACTAGTATACACCTGCCCTAGGGTAAAGTGTGGATAAAACACTGAAGGCTGCCTTTCAGCTGCTGCTGAGGCGGATGGACTCCAAAGAGCTATAGGAACAAAACAGACTGTGCACTCTCTAACCTTTTTCACTGGTTAATATTCAGAACCAAAGTGTATAGTCCTAAGAGCACACACCCAACCTACCAGGGCAGAAGGGGAGTCCATGGGTACTGCCTCTGCTAATCTATCATGTGGATCATAACTACTCCTGGGCTGAGGGCTGGATCACCTGACTTCCAGAATCCTGGCAGCTTTTGGAATAGCAGTGCATAAGGCTTATGACTGAAAATGATGATCTGAAGAGTTGCCTGGAATATATTTTGGTACAAACTTGAAATAAATCCAAAATTTAAACTTAACTAGAAGTGATTATAATCCCCTTTCTGTTTGTTTTCATCTCCTTATTCTTTCTTGGGACTTAAATAATTGTTTCCTACTGTAAGACTATTGCAGACAAGTAGAAAAATACTACCAAATAGTTCAGAATAAGCTCTTTGGTTAAAGAAAACTTGAGACAAGTTTTTAGGTCAAGGTCACTTAAAATACTTTATAGGTCTAAAAGATTGAGATGCTTTTATATAAGAACCAAGCTTTCATTCCAGAGACTGTCACTGTGGGTTTAGTACATCATTCCAGGTTTGTTTTGTGATGGAAAAAAATGAAAGAAGACTTAGGAGGCACTCTGGTCTATAGTCAGGTAACAACTTTTTAAAACAAAGTTGCATTAAATTTTGTCCTCCTATCTCCTTACATTTAGTAGGCTCAACAGTGGCAACAGCTGAGATTTGCACTGCCTCTCCACCCAATTCTAGCCAAAAGGCCCTCTGAAAGTGGAAGAGTTGCTTAAAACTCATGCTGAGTAGAAGTGAAGGGGAAGGAGTATCTCAGAGCCCTAAAAAGCAGAATAATCTGGGCAAGTACCAGATTTATACAGTACAAACCTTAATAGAAACAAAGGCCACAGGAATGTAATGGAGTAGCTATCTTACAATATTTTCTATGAGTTTAAAGGAGAATAAAGGGAATCACCTGAAGGTGGGACTTCCCCTTTACATTTTCAGTTTTAAAGTAACAGAAACTGATCATTCCTTCCCAGAACCAAAACAGTATTATGCAGGCCCTATGTTGAAATATTCAGCTTGTATCAGGATAACTCCTATAAACAGCACATTCCCTACAAATAACTACTTTATTAGCAGCCCCCATTGAATCTACTTAAAGAGCTTCTGAAATGAGTATCCTGAATTGCTCTTAATATTAAAACAAAATTCTTACATAAGCTAATTCAGACATACAAACTTAAAAACCTGCTTTTGATTTAACAGTTTTTACTGATGGAGGGAAAAGAACCTGTGAGGCGACCCACTCCATTTGCTACGTAGCTCAGGTCAGGTATTTTTTCCCAACATTAGGACAGAGAGGTCAGGTCTCTCCAGCTTTAGTTCTCTTGGGGACATGAGAGTGGCCAACAGCAGTTAGTTCTGAGTCAATCCCAAGGCACTGTGATGTCAAAGGTATTTCACACCTACCCCCCAAACCAAAGAATTCACATAAAGGTTAATATACTCTAGAAGGAACAGACACTTCAGGTCAGCTTGTGGCTACCGACCTGTCTCGTGTTTACACCGTAAGAAAAGGTGATATAATAGCTGTTTTCCTGAAAGCCTTTTTCTGCAGTCACAATAGGAAGAAGCCTGTGAAAAACTCCAGGGAGCAGTCCTTTCCATTAGTCTACAGCGCTTAAGGTTTATCACAGGAAAAAAAACAGCAATTCAGTCTTTGGCATCTCCCACTCCATCTGCATTGATGGCAAACATAGCTTCAGCTTCAGGAAGACAGGGAGAGTCATAGATTTTGCAGATTCTGGTTTCCCCTCTTCCTTTTCTCAGGTACAGTCTACGGCAAAGACACAGACCGAAGCACCAAAATTATTATCATTAAAAAATTCTACTCTTGATCTATTGATGGTAGATCTAAAAAGTTTTTAGACTAAAATCCTTCCTAGAAGGATTTTAGGGGATCTTTCTGTATTCCTTAGGGCACTTCTAATCCAGAGAAATCCATTTCTGTTCACCCCCTGCCCCCAGTGGATTTCCTATATTGAAACCTTTTTGAAAAAAATGATGAGACATTATTAATTCTTCAAATGTATTCTTCCACACTTGAGCTTTTAATTCCTTTGTGAACTAAAAGCAAACATTAGTTTTAACCAGAGCATGACAAGTGGTTGAGCAAAGGCTCCTGTGTCTAATTACAGACTAGTGGCTTTAACAAGGTTTAAATGGAAATGTTATTTTCATGTCTACCTCACAGTTAATATGACATTCCACAATGAAGCACCTATCCCATCACTTTACCTTGTTGTTGAGGCATGAGCAATGATGTTTCCTCCAATAGGTTTTTTAGGATCTGCAGCAAACATGGCTGCTCCATCCACTTGGGCTACCACCTGGTTGGTGATTACCACTGCTACACCAAACTGACAGGGAAAGGATAAATGTCATTTTTTGTGGTCAGACATTCCAAGAACCTTACTGCTGCCACTCCATCCCCCACAAAGCAATGAATGACTAAAGTCTCTATATCTAACTGATATCTTGATACCAGACTCCAGTATTCTGGCCTCCTGGCAAGGCTACTAGAATTCATAGCTCCTGAAATTAGGCATTCTCTGTCCCTACCCCAAAACTTACCTCATCAGCAAGTCGCAAAAGCATCCGCAGAAACCTGGCCAAGTGCATCTGCCTGGCTGAAAGCTCACCTCGACCCGAATAGTCCGTTCTGTAGAGGGCAGTGGCACTGTCTACAATTAGCAGTGCATACCTACAGGGAACACAGATTCTCTGAAGCCTGTTTCTAGATGCTTATGTCAGATTTTGCTCCCTTTTCCCCTACCCTAACATTCTATATTTATGGCTACGCTTATTTATTTATACAACATGCATTGAGTTATCCTATAACAAAATTTCCAACAAGTTCAGGTGAATTATAGTTTCATATTTTAACAGTGACTTGACCTAAATCACAAAGCAAGGGTGTCAAAATAGGAACTAAAACTTGAATCTCCCCATTTCTAATTCAAGCTACTATCAAATTTGCCACAGCCTGTACAAGATTCAAGCCAGGGGCTCTGGGAAAACATGTTCAGTGTCTTCTCCTGCCCACATACCTGGACTCTACCATCATGGCTGACGCCTGATAAAGGAGCTGGGTCTGGTGGTCTGTGTTGAACCCTCGGGCATATGCTCATTATCCAGGACATCGCTGCCAGAGAGGCCGTATCTAGAAGAGAGAACATTTTGAGGCTGCACCCAAAACTAAGGCAGTGAAATGACCTGAATGGGTAGGTGAGAAGTGATAGTAAGAAGGCTGCTGCTGCTAAGTCACTTCAGTCGTGTCCGACTCTGTGCGACCCCGTAGACGGCAGCCCACCAGGCTGCGTTGTCCCTGGGATTCTCCAGGCAAGAACACTGGAGTGGGCTGCCATTTCCTTCTCCAAGTAAGAAGGCTAAAGAATATAATTCCATTTCTATTAGGAAGCCCAGGGAAACTACAGAGAAAGAGATAACAGCAACTGCGTTAGTGTAGATCTACCTGGCAGGACTTCAGAATAAAGCAACTTATTCTTTGAGGTCTCCTGAACTAGAATGAAAAATTTCCAAATATAAGGAAACAATCAATGTTCTCCTGGAAAAACTATGACAGATTTAGGACTGAAACAAAAACAATCACTCAAAGATCAATGAAACAAAATCATATAAACTGTTGTATAGGAATAAAACCTCCTAAATTAAAAAACCTAAGGACTCAAAACTGTAAGAGTCCTATACTTAAGAGAAATAAGTATACTCCATCTGTTCTCCCCTTTTTCTTGCTAGTAACAAGTCACAGTTATAGAATCTGTGACATGGATCTAATATGGTTAAATAAGTAATACCTTAATTCATCTTATATTTCAATAATAATTTTTCACCTTTGCATTAAAAAGTACCTTTCTTAGAACAACTTATATTTTCTCACCTTTGTAACTGCTACCTAAGACATAAAGACTCAAGATAGTTTAGATAACTTGTCATTCAGTTCAGTTCAGTCACTCAGTCATGTCTGACTCTTTGCGACCCCATGAATCGCAGCACACCAGGCCTCCCTGTCTATCACCAACTCCCGGAGTTCACTCAGACTCACATCCATCGAGTCGGTGATGCCATCCAGCCATATCCTCCTTCGTCATCCCCTTTTCTTCCTGCCCCCAATCCCTCCCAGCATCAGGTCTTTTCCAGTGAGTCAACTCTTCGCATGAGGTGGCCAAAGTACTGGAGTTTCAGCTTCAGCATCAGTCCTTCCAAAGAAATCCCAGGGCTGATCTCCTTCAGAATGGACTGGTTGGATCTCCTTGCAGTCCAAGGGACTCTCAAGAGTCTTCTCCAACAGCACAGTTCAAAAGCATCAATTCTTTGGCACTCAGCCTTCTTCACAGTCCAACTCTCACATCCATACATGACCACTGGAAAAACCATAGCCTTGACTAGGTGGACCTTTGTTGGCAAAGTAATGTCTCTGCTTTTTAGTATGCTATCTAAGTTGGTCATAACTTTCCTTTCGAGGAGTAAGCGTCTTTTAATTTCATGACTGCAATCACCATCTGCAGTGATTTTGGAGCCCAGCCAAAATAAAGGCTGACACTGTTTCCCCATCTATTTCCCATGAAGTGATGGGACCAGATGCCATGATCTTCATTTTCTGAATGTTGAGCTTTAAGCCAACTTGTTCACTCAACTCTTTTACTTTCATCAAGAGGCTTTTTAGTTCCTCTTCACTTTCTGCCATAAGGGTGGTGTCATCTGCATATCTGAGGTGATTGAGATTTCTCCTGGCAATATTGATTCCAGCTTGTGCTTCTTCCAGCCCAGCATTTCTCATGATGTACTCTGCACAGAAGTTAAATAAGCAGGGTGACAATATACAGCCTTGACATACTCCTTTTCCTATTTGGAACCAGTCTGTTGTTCCATGTCCAGTTCTATCTGTTGCTTCCTGACCTGCATATAGGTTTCTCAAGAGGCAGGTCAGGTAGTCTAGTATTCCCATCTCTTTCAGAATTTTCCACAAGTTTATTATGATCCACGCAGCCAAAGGCTTTGGCATAGTCAACTTGTCATTAAATGTATCTTAATAGGATCTCATTTCTTCAAAAGTGGTTTTATTTATTCATCTATCAAGACTCAGCTAAATGCCAGTATGTTTATAAAAGCTTCCCTGCATCTCTTGAATAGATGTGACTCCCCTTCTTCGCACTTCAAGAAAACTTGATTTAGGCCTTTTTATGGCACTTGTGAGGAGCTACCTGCCATTCTTTTACTAGACTAAAAATTCCTTGAGGGAAAAGACTGCCTTTCCAACTAGCACACTTTTTTTTATACCTAGTAAACTCTGAATAAACATTGTTGAATATGAAGTTTTTAACCGTAATCCAAACAAAAAGAGAATCATATGTCATCACTTTAACTCAATATTTTCAGATTAAGGTTACCTAAAATCATTATAGTTCAAAAGTATAGTACTGACTTCCTTATGTAACAGTTCAAAAGATAATCTGTTGAAATAAAATCTATATGCTATAATTTCTCGAGATCCAGAAGTTTCTATGCTTAAGAGTTTATCTTTTAAGAGAAGCAATCTATTCTATGTAAAGATTCTGATCATTACAAAAGCATATACTATGTTAAACCTACTCTTCTGAGACTTAGCTTTAGTAGTTTTCCTACCCAAAAGAACAGAAAAACAAAAGAATGTTCTAGCACTTGAAATAACCCTGCAATAAGATGAGCCTCAATATCAGGAGATCCCACTCCACCCAACTGAATTTTCTACATCTTACAATGGATTCATCATATTTGGCAAACCCAGTCTTTGCACTTTCCTGGACAGTTCACCAGTTCTTCTTTGCTATTATCAATACAAAGGGAGGTTCAGCTGTTTTGTTTTTTAAAGTGGATTGATGATGATAAATTTGTTGAGTCTAGGCATGGAGACAAGAAAATGAAGTGAAGACAGTTTTACCTTAGGATCATGACCAAATGGGGATAAAAATATAAAATTTTCTGTATTTAAGTCATAACTATAAGATAGAAAAAAGACTGAAGAGGCCTAAGTACTATACTACATAAACCTTCTAGTTTTGCCTCAAGAAACATTGATATAATCTACTATCAGGAATGGAGACTACCTTCTGCTGTCAGAATACAGATGTTACTATAAAGACAGAGTCATCCTGGCCTTTCTTTCAGCAGAGTTCATAAAGATGATTATGGGGTCTCTGTGCTTATATTCTTGAAGTAGTAGAGAATTTTCATTTCCTACAACTTGGAAAAAGCTGGCTGGAAACCAGTATTACTAATCACGAGGGAAATACAAATCAAAACCACAATGAGTTTATCACCTGATACCTGTCAGAATGGCTATTCTCCAAAAGAAAATAAATGCTGCCAAGGATGCGGAGAAAAGTGAACCCTCATGTGCTGCTCGTGGGAATATAAACTGGTACAGTCACTATGGAGAATAGTGTGGAGGTTCATCAGGAAACTAAATTATCACATGATCTAGTAATTTCACTGCTGCGTACATATCTAAAGAAAAAAGACATTCAAAAAGATGTATGCATCCCAATGTTCATAGCATTATTCACAACAGCCAAGATAAGGAAGCAACCTAACCTACCAACAACAGAGGAATGGATAAAGACGTGGTATGTAGAGTCAATAGAATATTACTCAGCCATAAGAAAGAATGAAATCTTGTCATTTGTAACAACATGGAGAGACCTGGAGGGCATTATGCTTAGTGAAATAAGTCAGGCCAAGAAAGACAAATACTGTATGTTATCACTTATAGATGGGACCTAATAAATAAATATAACAAAACAGAAACAGACTCAAAGATACAGGGAGCAAGTAGTTACCAGTGGGGAGAAGAATGGGGGAGGGATAAAATAGGGGTAAAGGATTAAGAGGTGCAAACTATTATACATATTGACAAAATAAATAAGCCACAAGGATATATTGCACAAGTAATATAGCCAATATTTTCTAATAACTTTAAATGGAATATAATCTATAAAAATATTAAATCAGTATGTTATATACCTGAAACTAATATAATATTATAAATCAACTATATGTGGGACTTCCCTGGAGGTCCAGTGGTTAAGAATCCACCTTCCAATGCAGGGCACACAAGTTCAATCCCGGGTTGAAGAACTAAGATCCCACATACTGCAGGGCTACTGCGCCCCTGTGCCACAACCAAGACCAGTTGCAGGGACTTCTGGTGGTCCAGGGCTAAGACTCCGATCTCTCAATGTGTGGGGCGTGGGTTTGTTCCCTTGAGATTTAGTCAGGGGACTAATAAATAAGAATAAAATGAGTTCCATCAAAAAGCAAAAAAGACCAGATGCAACCAAATATAAAAAAAAATCAACTATACATCAAGTATTCTATACACACATAAAAACTTATATAGTGCTGTATGTCAATTATATCTCAATCCAACTGGAAGAAAACAATGGGAATTTTCATAGTAAAAACAAAAAACCTCAGGTGATTAACATGTAAGTTTTAAAAATTCAGCTGTATTGCCTCAAGGGAGTTCTGTCATTCTTTCTTTCATAGTATTTTAAATACATTTCAAAAAGGTAGGGACACTATAGCAAGCAATTGTGGCCATGGTTCTCCAGCTTCAGCAAGCATCCCAATCACCTGGGGAGCTTGTCACACCACTGCTGGACCCTATCCTCAGTCTCTTGATCATCTCTATTTCTGTAGATCTGTAGTGCAATCAGAGGAAAGTGAAGTCGCTCAATCGTGTCCGACTCTTTGCAACCCCATGGACTGTAGCCCACCAGGCTCCTCCCTCCATGGGATAGGCAGATGCTTTAACCTCTGAGCCACAAGGGAAGCCACCAGGGAATCAGAGGATCTGCATTTCAATTTCCCAGGTGATGCTAATGCAGTTATAGGGAGAACTAGAGTCTTAGAGAAGGCACCCCACTCCAGTACTCTTGCCTGGAGAATCCCATGGATGGAGGAGCCTGGTAGGCTGCAGTCCACGAGGTCGCTAAGAGTCGGACACAACTGAGTGACTTCACTTTGACTTTTCACTTTTATGCATTGGAGAAGGAAATGGCAACCCACTCCAGTGTTCTTGCCTGGAGAATCCCAGGGACGGGGGAGCCTGGTGGGCTGCTGTCTATGGGGTCACACAGAGTCGGACATGACTGAAGTGACTTAGCAGCAGCAGAGTCTTAGAAACCTCTGAGCTAGTCACCTGAATGTGGGTTAATATTCTTCAACAGAACATGGAAAAATTTATCAATAAGGGTTGTTCTCTTGTGGAAGGAAATTAGGTATTAATTATCTTAGGAGACCCTGTCCTGTAACTTTCTCAGAAATATAAATTTAAATGCAATATACGTAAATATAAACTCAGTTATAAAAATTTTCCCGATAGAAGTGATTAAAATGAATTAAAGAAATTTCTAAACATTTTTCTTTTAGTTGACAAAACAGCCATAAACATGGCTCTAATAAATATTAGTTCATTAACAAACATCGAATGTGCTGTTCTAGGGCTTAGGGATACAGTGAATGGTCAAAACAAAGTCCCAGTCCTCATAATATTCTACTATCTCATATATCCTATCTGAACACTCATTTATATTATTGGACAAAATCTTAGTGACTTTATCCAAAAGAACTCTTCAACTAAAAATAGTGTACTTAAAAGTGTTTTCTGGAGAACACCAAAATCAACTTTGGGAAGGAATATACATTTCGATATACTCATCTCTAGTAAACTAAAATCAGGTTGCAAGAAAGTGATTCTTTTTTCCTGACAGGGATTTTGTAAGCAGCAGCAAAGGGCTACAGTTATTGTTCCAGCCTAATTTTATGCCTCAACAGTGTACATCTGATGACTTGGATTCCTCCAGTTGTAAAATGGGAAAGAGAATTCTGTTATAAAACTAGAGAATTCTCCTTAACTTAGCAAGGCAGGTTCCAATGTGAATCTAACATCTAAACATGCAATTAAATTTCATTTACTCATCACTAGGTTTCAGTAAAATGTGTGGTAGGAATCAAATTATCATATTTGACCGCAGACAAGGGAAAATTAAGGAAAATAATTTTGAAAGTTTATTTGAAGGCTGTATTAGGGGATGTAGGAAAATTACAAATTCCTTTTTTTTAAATAAAATAAATTATTACTTATTTGGCTGCACCGGGTCTTAGTTGCAGAATGTGGGATCTATTAACAGTTCCCTGACAAAGGATTAAACCCAGTCCCCCTTGCATTCGGAGTGCAGAGTCTTAGCTACTGGACCCTAGGGAGGTCCCCAAAAAATGTACAAATTCTTTACCAGCTTTTCTGAGGTATAATTTATATACCATAAAACTGATGTGTTTTAAGTATAAAATTCAATGACTTTAATAACTCAATTTTAGAATATTTCCATTGCTCAGAAAGATTTCTCCACTCTCTCTGCAGTTGCTTTCTGTTCCTACTCCCTGCCCCAGACAGCCATGCATACTGTCTCTATAGATTTTCCTTCTGGAAATTTCATATAAATGGAATTATATTTGTTTTTTTTTCTGTCTAGCTTCTGTCATTTAGCATGTTGTTGGGGTTTATCCATGTTATAACATGTATCATTACTTCACTCCTTTTAGCTGTTTAATAGTATTCCATTGTATGGATATGCCACATTTTATTTATTCATTCATCAGTGGATGGACAATTAGGTTGTTCCTAGGTTTTGGCTATTTAATAATACTTATAAACATCCACAAACAAGTCTCTGTATGGACATGTTTACATACCTCTGGGTACATAACCAGAGTGTAATTGCTGGGTTATATGGCAAATTTATGTTTAAATGTCACACTGCTTTTATTGTCGACTCTCGATTCTATTCCAGTGATCCATATGTCTGTCCTTAAGGCAGCACCACACTGTCTTTGATTACTGTTGTTTATAGTAAGTTTTAAAATTGGGAAAACTGAGACCTCCACTTTTGTTCTTTTATTCTCCTCCAAAAATGTTTTGGCTATTCTGGGTCCTTGATATTTCTATATTAATTTTATATTCAGCTTGTCAGTATCTGGAAAAAAGGTTGGTGGAATTTCAGTAGGCATTGTATTGAATTTGTAGATCAATCTGAGGGATAATTACCATTTTTAATAATATCACATCTTCCAATCCAGGAATGTGAAATGTTTCTCTATGTAGATCTTCTTCAGTTTCTTTCAGCAATGTTAGCTATCAGTGTACAAGTCTTGTACTTCTGTTAAATTTATTACTATTTCATTCTTTTTGATGCTACTGTGATGGAATTATTTTCTTAATTTTGAACTGTACATTGCTAGTATACAGAAATACAATGGATTTTTGCATATTGAGATTGCATCCTTTGAACTAATTTAGTTCTAGTAGTTTTTTTTTTTTTTTTTAAGATTTTCTACATATAGGACCATGTCATTGATTAATGAAGATAGCTTATATTTTCTATTCCAATCCAGATGCTTTTTATTTCATTTTCTTGCCCTGGCCGGGACCTTCAGTACAATGTGAAATGTAAGTGGTGAGTGTGGAGATCCTTGCCTTATTCCCAATCTTAAGGAGAAAACATTCAGATTTTCACCATTAAAAATGATGCCAGCTGTAGGTTTTTGTAGATGCTTTTTATCAGGGCATCTGATAAATGCTCTATCCATTATTGAGAGAGGTATTAGTCCCCAGCAATTATGCACATATTTTGGGGCTCTATTAAGTGTGTATATATTTGTTATACTGTTTGGATGAACTGACCTTTTAGTTATAAGATGTTCCTCTTTGCCTCAATTACTACTTTTTTTTGTCTTAAAGTCTATTTTGTCTGGTATTAGTATAGCTACTCCAGCCCTCTGTGGTTACTATTTGCATGCAATATTTTTTTCCAACTTTTTAGTTTCAGCCTATTTGGGTCTTTGAATCTAACTGGTTCTCTGGAAGGCAGCATATAGTTGATCTTGTTTTTTATCCAGTTTGACAGCAACTCACAGGTTTTTTTGACTAAAGAAGCATGTTTTTCTCTAAGGTTATTCTTTTGAAACACACATACAACTTTGGGATATGGAGCAATAAGAGAGTAGAAAAGACACCCTTCAGCCAGACTAACCCTGGCAATCATTACAGTGACAGATGGAGCCATATTTCTCTTGTCTGATCCAGTAACCTACCTCTCAGCCACTGCTAGCAGCCGTTCTGGCCTAAAGGTACCTTCGGTGTCAATGTACATGGCCTTTCCTTCACCTCCACCTCGGTCAATGGGAAGCTAGAGAGAAAAAGAACAGTGGAAATGACACTGTACTTCTGATATAACTGAACAATTCCTTCTGAAGGGCCTATAATTGCTTCCGCTCCCAGTAAAGTAAAAGGAAAAATAAAGTGACAATAAGGTCTAGGGAGGAGACACTCACTTCTGAGACAAGTATATCTAGTAGTAGGTATGGAGGTCAATGTGAGGCTAGAGTCTGGCCAGAGTTGCAGAGTGCTTGGAAATATATACCAAAGTAGATGATAAAATTCTTTAAACACATATACTTCTTCCAATTAAAAAAAAATTTCTATCATTGTATACCAGCAAAAGACTGATCAAGTCTCTCAAAGCAATTTGGAAGATCATTTACTTAGCTTTAATAAGCAAGAGACTCTGATCCAATACCCAATTCATTTTATCATATCCAGATCACACTTAAGTGAGCAGAGCTCATATTTACCGAGTAGAGTTCATTCCTTTGGGTTGCTGAAGGAGACTGGCAAATACCCCAGGGGCATCCCTAGCACATTTAATAGGTGTTTGCTCCAATAGGACACAGATATTGAAAATAAACAAACATAGAAATGGAAAAATAAGCAGAGTTTTTTAAAAAAAGAAGATGGAGGAATGCCAGGAAAACTGTCTCATGAGCTGTTCAGGGAAATCTGCTCTAGGCTCCCTATCCCATACCAGATACTGAGTTCTACAAATTTTAAGTGAATGTGGCTAAATGGTAGCTTCCATCCTTGAAATCTACTTTGGAACCTTTAAATTCTGAGGAAAATCCCTTACAATGGTTTACATAAAGTGCCTGGTAGTGCCAAAATTTTGTCTTTTCTGATTTCTGAGAAAAAGGATTTTTTTCAAAATTATAAAAGTACTACATGCTTGTATTAAAAATTCAAGCAATATAGAAATAAGTAGAGTGAAAAAAAAGGAAAATTTCTTTTAAAAATTCCCATCTCCCAGATCATTTTCTGTGTATTTTCATACAAACACTTTTTATATATGTGATTCTGCCACTTGCTATGTGACCCTGAGAATATTAATTCTCAGTTTTTACATTTTGTGTAATATGTAATTTTTGAAGGTAGATAATTCATGCTAAGTGTTTAGCACAGTGCCTGATATATAGAAGGCATCTGGAAGACTCAAGCTATCCTCCACCTCTAGGGTACTGACTTTAGTATATACTCAATTACAGAAGGCTTTGTTAATTTGGAAAGGGGAAAATGATTATGTTGTCATTTGGTAGGCTGGCAGATAAAATTTTTCAAACCATAGGAATTTGTGGAAAGAGCAAAAGATATATATATACAACAGAAGAATGTCTTCAGAAAGCTGAAACTGCCTCGGTTTTGGGGGAGGAGAAAATCTTGACATTCAGGGGCCTAAGTCCATAGGAATTAAAATGAATGAGGTTCTCCTTTCTCTCACTTTCTTGTATCTTTAGTACTAGCATGAGTTCTTTTCCAGCGAAACAGACCTCCTTGGGCAGAAGGGAGGCCACAAGCGTCTGGACAGGGCATTGGTAGGCAGACTGAGGGCAGAGAAGCGGACTGCTTGCCTGCTCACAGGGGGATGGACTACGTGCTGTACACCCCTGCTCATTTTGTCTCCTCTGCCTCACCCTTCCAGTGTCACCTCGGCCATCTCGTGTTGCTGGGCTGACCACCAAGGGAGCTATTTGTAATAACTGCTTAGTACCATAAGCAGAGACATCACTTTGCTGACAGAGGTTCATATAGTCAAAGCTATGGCTTGTCCAGTAGTTATGTATGGATGTGAGCGTGGGACCATAAAAAAGGCTCAGCGCTGAAGAACTGATGCTTTTGAACTGTGGTCTTGGAGAAGACTATTGAGAGTCCCTTGGACTGCAAGGAGATCAAACCAGTTAATCCTAAAGGAAATCAACCCTGAATATTCATTGGAAGGACTGATGCTTAAGCTCCAATACTTTGGCCACCTGATGCAAAGAGCTGACTCACTGGAAAAGACTCTGATGCTGGGAGAGACTGAGGGCAAGAGAAGGGGGTGACAGAGGATGAGATAGTTGGATGGCATCACTGACTCAATGAACATAAGTTTGAGCAAACTCACAGAAATAGTGAAGGCAGAGAAGGCTGGCGTGCTGCAGTCCATGAGGTTGCAGAGAGTTGGACACGACTTAGTGACTGAACAACCACAACCATACTTTCATCTTATTTCATAATGATGCAAGCTGTTTCGTACTTGCATCATTTTATGATGCTATGGTGTCAATTCTTTCTACATATATTCTTGATTGTATGTGAAAAGGTTTCTAAGACACATTTTCTGTCAAGGGCATGTGCATTTAAAATTGGTACTTAATACTATCCTCTCAGGATTTTAAAATTATTCTAGTACTGTGAACAAACATGGGCTATTCATTTTTATAACCTAAGTATGACTCTTAACTTTATATAAATCCATTATTAGACAGATCTGATACATAACACGGTTTCGCTTCATTTGTTCAGAATCTGAACAAATAAGAAGTGATAACAGTTAGATTTAAATACTAATCTAACAGCCTCTCTATACCTCTGGTTCCAGCTCTTAGGCTAGTGACATGTAATCCTTTCCATTACTAATGAATTAGAACTTTTTTTCTCTGACAAAAATATCAAAGATCCAGTTATTCAGCCAACTGTGAATGTTCAGTTGTTTTTATAGACAGGGTATGTTTTAGAATTTTGCTTCAGTTTATTGTAAACAGGCATTATCTGACTAATAAACATTCCTGAGATAGGAGTCTGTACAACTTAAGAGCATCAGCATGCTATGCTGAGTTGCCAATGGCAACTACAGATATCATGTAATGTACTCTAAATATTTATTCCACGTGAATCCCTGTCAAAACAACATAGGGAAAACATTTCTATTTATAAAGGTCACATATCATATCAGATGACCCATATCTGAGTGATATTTTAAATAGTTTTATTTCCTTTTAGCTAAAATTTTCTAATGGTGCTTGAGCAATAAGCTGTATCTCCGGCAGCTTGACTGTACCACTGTTTCTCTTCTCAATGCTTCCCCTCTATCCTAAAAGTTCTTATATTTCCCTCTTCTCTCCTTGGAGTTATTTATGAGATGAGCCAACATAGCTTATTCTACTTCATATTGGAATCCTAATGTGGCTGTCACGTGGTGACATTTTGGTTGCAATGGAAAAGATGAGTGGAGTTACTGAGAGAAAGACAATCAAAATGAGAAATGAGAAAGGAAAATGATGAGAAAAATAAGAGACCAAGTTGGGCCTCTTGTTATTAGATAAACTTTTATTCATGCAGAATGAAAATATTTTCCTATCTCAAGAAATGGTATTGACCACTTCAAGAGAGTAGTGTTGACTGACGCACATTATCTGTAAAATGAAAAAAAAAAAGAGATTTTCTTGGGTGACTTGAGAGAATCAGTCTCATAATATAAGTCTCTGCAGATATATGTGTTTCACTAAATGTGAACTCTATCCAAGACACAGTCCTAACAAAATCCATATTTTTTTAATGGCACATACCATTTTTATAACACAGCACTACAGTGATGTAACAAACATTTTTATAAAGTGCTCTTAAATACAAAATAAATTATAAACAGTAGTTCATAATTTGTTTCAAAAGGGAAAATATACAAAAGAGAACAATTTATATTTGATGTTTAAATTTATAAGTTCAAGAATGAATGTTATTTTGTTGAGAGGATAAGAACTCACATTGGATGGTAAGATACCAGGAAGTCCCCTCTGTCATGGTGACTGAAGAAGGCAGATTTCCTTTCAGTTATTCTCTAACTCCATTGGTAAGTTGTGTCCTTTGGAGAAGTGAGTGTAATCTATCTAGACAGTTTCCAACTTAACTATGGCTTGATTTACAATCCTTCAACTTTACCATGGTGTGAAAGTGATACAAATTTAGTACAAACCAAAACTCTGAATTTCGGTCTTTTCCCAGGTGAGTCATTTGCTGTACAACACCTTCAGGGTACTGGGCAACCACACTGCGCTCCCAGTCAGCCACTTGAGCTGGAGGGCAAACAGCTGGTACACTTACAAACATTCTGGTTCTCACTTTCAGTATAGTATGCAATAAACTACATATGAGAAATTCAACACTTTATTACAAAACAGGCTTTTGTCAGATGATTTTGCCCAACTGCAGGCTAACGTAAGTGTTCTGAGCATGTTTGAGGTAAGCTGGGCTAAGCTACGATGTTCAGTAGGCTAGGTGCATTAAATGCCTATTTAACCTGTAAAGCTACCACACAATTGCACTCATCTCACACGCTAGCAAAGTAATGCTCAAAATTCTCCAAGCCAGGCTTCAACATACGTGAACCGTGAACTTCCAGCTGTTCAATCTGGATTTAGAAAAGGCAGAGCACCAGAGATCAAATTGCCAACATCTGTTGGATCATCGAAAAAGCGAGAGAGTTCCAGAAAAACATCTATTTCTGCTTTATTGACTATACCAAAGCCTTTGACTATTGTGGATCACAACAAATTGTGGAAAATTCTTCAAGAGATGGGAATACCAGACCATCTGACCTGCCTTCTGAGAAATCTGTACCAGGTCAAGAAGCAACAGTTAGAACTGGACATGGAACAACAGACTGGTTCCAAATTGGGAAAGGAGTACCTCAAAGCTGTATATTGCCACCCTGCTTATTTAACTTTTATGCAGAGTACATCATGAGAAATGCTGAGCTAGACGAAGCACAAGCTGGAATCAAGATTGCCAGGAGAAATATCAATAACCTCAGATATGCAGAAGAGCCTCTTGATGAAAGTGAAAGAGAGTGAAAAAGTTGGCTTAAAGCTCAACATTCAGAAAACGAAGATCATGGCATCCAGTCCCATCACTTCACTGTAAACAGATGAGGAAACAATGGAAACAGTGACAGACTTCATTTTTTGGGGGCTCCAAAATCACTGGACATGGTGACTGCAGCCATGAAATTAAAAGACACTTGTTCCTTGGAAGAAAAGTTATGACCAATCTAGACAGTATATTAAAAAGCAGAGACATTACTTTGCCAACAAAGGTCTGTCTAGTCAAAGCTATGGTTTTTCCAGTAGTCATGATGGATGTGAGAGTTGGACTATAAAGACAGCTGAGCACCGAAGAACTGATAGTTTTGAACTGTGGTGTTGAAGAGACTCTTGAGAGTCCCCTGGACAGCCAGGAGATCCAGCCAGTCCACCCTAAAGGAGATAAGTCTTGAATATTCATTGGAAGGACTGATGCTGAAGCTGAAACTCCAATACTTTGGCCACCTGATGCGAAGAGCTGACTCACTGGAAAAGATCCTGATGCTGGG
Source organism: Aepyceros melampus (assembly GCA_006408695.1). NCBI lineage: Eukaryota > Metazoa > Chordata > Mammalia > Artiodactyla > Bovidae > Aepyceros > Aepyceros melampus. The sequence continues at coordinate 227,898 of SJXQ01009756.1, forward strand.
AAAGATTGAAGGCAGGAGAAGGAGACGACAGAGGATGAGATGGTTGGATGGCATTACCAACTCGATGAACATGCGTTTATAATAATTATATCTCAGCTATCCTTAGCTCCTGCCTCTCCTTTCAGTTCATTAAACAAGTTGCTACCAGAATATTTCTGAAAATTTGCTCATGCTTCTCTTCTGTTGAAAAATGCTGAATGATCCCTACTCTCTATAGAATCAAGTCTGTACTTCTTATATTTTGGTCAAGACCTTGTAAAATGGTCTTAATGTGTCCTTTTCAAAGGTTTGTCTCCTACAATTTGTCCAAATACAACTTCTGAGCTAGGTAAATGGACTTATTTTGTCTTATTATGTTATGCTTCCCTGTCTTTGCCCTGTTCATCCATTCCCTATAGTTTTTTAGTTTATTTACCTGGTCAAATTTAGCATTCTTCAGGATCCTGGTCTAATCTCTTTTTCCCATAAAGTATTCAATGATTACTCTAGTGTGATGGAATCCTGTTTCTTCCTTAAATATTTATGCTACTTCCTCTGTATTTTTTATTTACTAATATATCAGGCATGCCTTGAGTTCAGTCGCTCTATCATGTCTGACTCTTTGCGACCCCATGAATTGCAGCAAGCCAGGCCTCCCTGTCCATCACCAACTCCCGGAATTCACTCAGACTCATGTCCCTTGAGTCGGTGATGACATCCAGCCATCTCATCCTCTGTCATCCCCTTCTCCTCCTGGCCCCAATCCCTCCCAGCATCAGAGTCTGTTCCAATGAGTCAACTCTTCACATGAGGTGGCCAAAGTACTGGAGTTTCAGCTTTAGCATCAGTCCTTCCAAAGAACACCCAGGACCGATTTCCTTAGAATGGACTGGTTGGATCTCCTTGCAGTCCAAGGGACTCTCAAGAGTCTTCTCCAACACCACAGTTCAAAAGCCTCAATTCTTTGGCACTCAGCTTTCTTCACAGTCCAACTCTCACATCCATACATGACCACTGGAAAAACCATAGCCTTGACTAGGTGGACCTTTGTTGGCAAAGTAATGTCTCTGCTTTTCAATATGCTATCTAGGTTGGTCATAACTTTCCTTCCAAGGAGTAAGCATCTTTTAATTTCATGGCTGCAATCACCATCTGCAGTGATTTTGGAGCCTCAAAAAATAAACTCTGACACTGTTTCCTCATCTATTTCCCATGAAGTGATGGGACCAGATGCCATGATCTTCGTTTTCTGAATGTTGAGCTTTCAGCCAACTTTTCACACTTTGTTGGCAAAGTAATGTCTCTGCTTTTCAATATGCTATCTAGGTTGGTCATAACTTTCCTTCCAAGGAGTAAGCATCTTTTAATTTCATGGCTGCAATCACCATCTGCAGTGATTTTGGAGCCTCAAAAAATAAACTCTGACACTGTTTCCTCATCTATTTCCCATGAAGTGATGGGACCAGATGCCATGATCTTCGTTTTCTGAATGTTGAGCTTTCAGCCAACTTTTCACTCTCCTCTTTCACTTTCATCAAGAGGCTTTTTAGTTCCTCTTCACTTTCTGCCATAAGGGTGGTGTCATCTGCATATCTCAGGTTATTGATATTTCTCCTGGCAATCTTGATCCCAGCTTGTGCTTCTTCCAGCCTAGCATTTCTCATGATGTACTCTGCATAGAAGTTAAATAAGCAGGGTGACAATATACAGCCTTGATGTACTCCTTTTCCTATTTGGAACCAGTCTGTTGTTCCATGTCCAGTTCTAACTGTTGCTTCCTGACCTGCATACTGGTTTCTCAAGAGGCACGTCAGGTGATCTGGTATTCCCATCTCTTTCAGAATTTTCCATAGTTTATTGTGATCCACACAGTCAAAGGCTTTGGTATAGTCAATAAAGCAGAAATAGATGTTTTTCTGGAACTCTCTTGCTTTTTCCATGATCCAGGAGATGTTGGCAATTTGATCTCTGGTTCCTCTGCCTTTTCTAAAACCAGCTTGAACATCTGGAAGTTCATGGTTCACATATTGCTGAAGCCTGGCATGCCTTAGGACATCTACTTCAATCATCTCCATTCATTCCAGTATTTACTGAGCACTGACTTCGGCAGTAGCAATACAGTAGAGAACTAGTCAGTTACTACAAGCCAGGTAATACTTTAATGAGTTTTAAGAGCATGGGCTCTGAAGTTGGGTTTGATTCCTATAGCTACTACTTAAATGGGATATGAATTGTTTATGAATTGCTTAGGAATTGTTTAACTCATTGTGTCTGTTTCCAAATCCATCCTAGCAAAGCAAACAAGAAGAAACAGAAGGAATCTAGGGAAGTTTTTTCCCTAATGTAGGAGATCCTGGGCATGCTTGTATAACAATGAAAATAGTTTAATAAAGAGGTAGACCAGAAAATAGAAGGAGCAGAGTCCTTGGAAAAGTGGCAAGGCATGGTAACCAGATCACAATGGTAGGACCTTTGAGAGGAAAAGAGACACTCTTTATTGTAACCCAAGGTAAGAAACGGTGGCTATAGATAGATGGATTTACCTCACACCAGTCAGAATGGCCCTCATTAAACAGCCTACAAATAACAAATGCTGGAGAGGGTGTGGAGAAAAAGGAACCCTCCTACACTGTTGGTGGGAATGTAAACTGGTATAGCCACTATGGAAAAGAGTATGGAAGTTCCTCAAAAAACTAAAAATAGAGTTATCATATGCTCCAGCAATCCTACTCTTGGGCACATACCCAGACAAAACTTTAGTTCTAAAAGATACATGCATCCCTGTGTTCACAGCAGCACTATCATAACAGCTAAGACATAGGAGCCACCTAAACGTCCACTGACAGATGAATGGATAAAGAAGATGTACATATATACAATGGAATACTACTCCATGAATTAGTATGCAGATATACAATGGAATACTACTCAGCCATAAAAATGAATGAAATACTGCCATTTGCAGCAACATGGATGGACCTAGAGATTATCACACTAAGTGAACTAAGTCCGAAAGAGAAAGACAAACACCATATGGTATCACTTACAAGTGAAATCTAAAATGTGATACAAAGTAATTAACCTCCAACTAAAATAAATTTATATTTAAAAAAATAAATAAAATGTGACACAAATGGACTTACCTACAAAACAGACATAGAGAGAAGGTGGGGGGATGTTGGGGATGGAAAGACTGGGAGTTTTGGATTAGCAGTTGCAAAGTATTACACAGAATGGATAAACACCAAGGTCCTACTATACAGTACAAGGCACTACATTCAATGTTCTGTTACAAGAGACTTCCCTGGTGATCCAGTGGTCAGGATCCACCATGCAGTGCAAAGGGCATGGGTTCGATCCTTCACTGGAGAACTAAGACCCCACATGCTGTGAGGCAGTTAAGCCCCTGAGCCACAACCAGAGCCCGCATGCTGTGGAACCCGAGCAATGCCACTACCTAGCCCGTGCGCCACAACTAGAGAGTCTGTACGCCACAATGAAAGACCCTGCATGATGCAACAAACAAGATCCCGCAAGCTACAGCCACGACCTAATGCGGCCAGATAAACAAATAAGTAAAATCCTGTGACAAACCACCATGGAAAAGAATATGAAAAAGAATGTACTTATTAGTATAACTGAATCACTTTACTAGAGAGCAGAAATTAAATAACATTGTAAATCAACTATACTTCATAAAATAAAATTTTTATAAAAGCTATGTGAGTTTACAGTTTTGAAGTGAAGAACAGTTTAGATTAATTTGGCTAAGAGTGAGGCTGAAGAGAAGCATGAAAGTTTGAGGAAAAAGGACAAATTACGAGATTCTTACAGAGTGGAGGAAAACATTGCCTGAATGAAAAATTATCAGGAGATCTGCCAAGCAGTACTGAATGTAAAAGCCTGTCATCTCAAATTTAAAGTGAGGTCAATCAGCTTTAAGATTTTTTTCTAGTATGACCAGCTATTGGGGAAATCAGGCACTGAAAATATAGATAGGGTTCATCTAAGAATGGCATCTCTTCAGATAGGGAATGTTAATCTGAGGGTATCTGTAAAGGAATGACTTTAATGAAGAATCATAAATCTAAACTAGTGAAGAGGGCAGAAAAAGAAAGGAGAGGCCTAGTGGATGGCAAGAAAGAATGTGAAATTAATAATCTGAAAGTTTCCGAACTGTTTGGAAGTCTTACAGTAGCAATCTGTCTTCTAATTAGCTATAGCATTCTTCTTTTTTGGCTGAGTCATGCAGCATGCACAGGTTCAATACCCAACCAGGAATCGAACCCGTGCCCCCTGCAGAGGAAGTTCAGAGTCTTAACCACTGGCCCTGCCAGGAAAGTCCCCTAGCATTTCTGAAGACAGAGAAAGTGCTCTTTTGGTCCATGCTAACAGATGCTTGCCAGTAGCAGGAATCAACTCATTCTTGCTGCTATGACTAGGCAGAGCCCCAGCAGCTCACCTGGCATGTTACAGCCAACGTATGACAGATCTGAGTCTTCCCAGTTCGGAATTCTCCAAACATCTCTGTGATGGATCCAGTCTCGATTCCTCCTAGAAAAGGAAACATCTCTCAGCACAATACAAATGTTAGAAACATAACCACAGAAACGTCCCAGGAGCTCATCAGAAAGATGTTTACATAATTTAGAGACCCAATCTTCAACAAGCAGTAATTTTAAAAATACTTCATTTGGAAATAATTCTAGATTCATAGACAACTGCAAAGAAATATAGAGGTTCCATGCATTCTTCATCCAGCTTCCCCCAGTGTTAATGTTTTACATAATTATAGTATAGTATAAATATCAGAAAATTGACATCCATACAATCCACAGAGCTTATTCTGATTTCTCCAGCTATATACACACTCATTTGTGTGTCTGTGTAGTACTATGCAATTTATCACATTTGTAGCTTCAGGTAAGTATCACCACAACCAATATATAGAACAATACCATCACAAGTCAATAAGCAGTCATTAAAAAAATAAATTATAGATAATATCTAACATTTACCAAATATTTTTTGTGTATCTGTCACTGTGCTATCAATTCATTTAATTCCTATAACTTATAAGGTAGGAAGCTTTTTTTGACCTCATTATGAGGTCAAAGACCTTATCTTCTTCAATAAGATAAGAAAATTGAGGCATAGAATATAATAAGTAATCTGCACCATGTAATATAGCCAGTAAATGCTAAGAGGGGGAACAGGAGGGAAAGCAAACGCTCAAATCTGAGTGTGACTCCTGAACTCATGCTATTTTGTGCCCCCTCCCCAAAAAAGAAACTTAAATGATCAAATATTTGGGGAAGCAACAAGAACCAAATGCAACACTAAAATTTAGGACAGCGATGCTTTCAAAATTCAAAAACTTTACAGCTTTCCACCAAGTCCTGAAAATTAGCATGCACCACAATGTACTGATACCACAATGTAGTATTTTAACCAGCCATCAGGTTTCCTACCTTGTGGTAGAATAAAAGGTTATATTATTTCTTTAGGCAGAGGGAGATGACTCTCAATAATAGAATTATTAATTGGAGATTAAATTATTGAATTGGCAGATAATTTTAGTATTTTTAAAGTCAGCCTCACCCTTCAGTCTTACTGAATACTTTCCTTTATTTCTTAATTCTATCTAACACATAAACATGAACCAAATATTTTAGTTATATTCTATAACCTGGATGCTTTGCTAACTGTAGTTCATGACACAGGGTAAGAGATTACAATACCTTGAAGCAGTTTGTCAAGTTCTTTGGAGCCAGTAGTAATCTGTATGATCTCAGATCGCCTTTGGTGGAACTCAGTTGCAGTGGTGAAACCCATTGGAACTAATTTAGCTGCCTCAGTCTGCGGAAAAATAAAAAACGTCAAACTGATGAAATACACTTAGTAAAGTAAGAATAAGGCATGTAGTGGGAAGAGGTAACACCTAACAAAATTTCCAGAATGATTTCTCTTTAAAAAGTTATCAAAACACTCAAGTTCTATTTCTAGGATTATTTTCTCTGTGGCAAATAAAGGATAAACTAATTTAGAGACTCCAAGAAGACTGGCAATTGTTTAATTGTCAATTCAAATAATACACTCATGTAGTTAAAAACAACAAACTGATAGACCAACACATACATAGTTTGCCTGACAATATGGTACAAAGTTCAATGTATTTAAACATTTGTTTCCTGTTTCATCAACCATGGAATGTATCTCTTATCTTTCTACTTTGTTAAATGAGGACATTTGTCCTTTGATCTTTGCTCCCTCATCTACTTTTCCATCTCTGTCAACTGTATATTTTCTTTTACCCTGTCAGGTTGAGAACATATTAATCCTACTTTGTAGTCACTGATAAGCCATTAATGATCAGCCTATAGGTTGATTTAAAATTTAAAAATAAAAGCTTTCAGATACATGGAGATTAAATATTATATTCCTAAATAAGCAATGAACCAAAGAAGAAATCACAAGGGAATTTAGAAGAGTCACTGAAATGAAATTAAGACAAAACACACCAAAACTTATGGGATGTAGCAAAAGCAGTACTTAAAGGGAGATTTATAGCTGTAAACACCTATATTAGAAAGATCTGAAATTAATAGCCTAAATCTTCCTACCTTAAGTTATGGAAAAAAGAACAAACTAAACATAAAGCAAGCAGAAGGAAGAAGATAAAATCTGAATGGGAACTGGTGAAATAGAGAAAAAAATACAATAGAGAAAAATCATTAAAAGCAGAAGATGCTTTTTTGAAAAAAAATCAACAAAATTGATTTAAAAAGAGACAAAGCACTAAAATCAGAAATGACAAAGGGGACATTTCTACAACCCTTACAAAAATAAATTTATGCCAACAGATTAAATAATTTACAAGAAACAAAGAAATCCCTAGAAAAACACAAACTATCAAAACTCACTGAAGTAGAAAAAGAATCCAAGTCCAGGCCCCAACTAATTAGCCAAGCTTGAATCTAAATTCAGTAAAATAAACTGAATCTAACGAAAGAAATAAAGAAAAGAGGGAGGGAGGAAGGAATGAAGGAAATGAAAAGAAAGAGAGAGAAATAGGAAGAGAAAGAGAAAGAAAGTGGGAGAGGAAGAGAGAGAAAAAGAGAGAGGGAGGGAGGAGAAAATCTGGATAAATCTACAGCAAGCAGAGATTAAACTTCTAATTTAAAAACTTTCCACAAAGAGAAAAAACTAATGAAAAGGTGAATAGTGGACTTGCTTTATTCTCTAAACTTCTCTATAAGTTTAATACTTCACTTAAAAATTGATTATAACATTTATATTATAGTTATTGCAGAACCAAAGGGTGTGCTAGAAATACAATTCTTTCACTAAGGTTCCAGTGTTAACAACTGATGTCTCTCAAAGTTATCTGTCAACTTCAAATAAAATTTTTAAATGCCACTAGTTTCAAAATCATGCTCCATTTTACCTTGCTTTTATATCTGAGCCAGATCTTTCTCTAGTATTCTCTGACTTTATCACTTCTCAAAATCTCCAGTCTCTCAGTCTTACTATGTATTCTACTGACTCCTTTCCCCTAAAGACATCCTGTCCTTCTTTCTCCGAACGAGGCTCTCTTCTCTCTTTCACTGGGTACCTGACATAGAGCCACTCCAACCTAGGTCCTATGTTTTCTATCCTGATTTTAGTAAAGCATATCCTCGGGTATTGATAACTTCCTAAGAAAGAATAGATAAGAGCAAAATGTTCTGAATTCTTGTATTTCTGAAAATGCTGTATTCTGCCCTAACACTGGGTAAGTAATATTGTTACCAATAGAATTATAGGTTTAAAATCATTTACCCTCAGAATTTTGAAGGGACTGCTCTACTAGCTTCTACCACCCAGATTTCTAATAAGACATGCTACCTTTCTGATTTTTGTTTCTTTAGAGGTCACTTACTTTTTTTCTATGAAATCTTTCAGTCTTCTCTTTATAACTGGTATACTGAAAATTTCACACTCAGGAGTCCAGGTGTGGGTCTTTGACATTTTGTGGGGCCTTAGATTTCTGTTTGCCTTTAGCTCTGAGAAACCTTTTTTTTTTTGAGAATTTCTTTACTTTGTTTTTCCCATAACTACTACCAATCTTTAGGATGAATGAAGATCAATGAAAATTAGAAAGTAAAAATACTAAAGAAAGGAGAGAAGAAACTATAAGCCAATATGGAACTCTAGTTTAATAAATGCTAAAATATTTAGGGGGAAATGTACTGCAACTTTCTTTAAAAAGCACAAACAGAGCCAAGATGTAATGATGGCTAGAGAGATAAACAGATAGATGATAAAGCAAGTATATTAAAATGTTAATAGTAGTGTCCAGGTGGTGGGTAAATGAGTGTTCATTGCAAAATTCTTTCAACTTTACAGTAAGTTCAAAAATTTTACTCAAAAATGTGGAAGGAAAATCTCAAACTACGGAAGATGTTATCCCTTCTTGTCATTTAGCCCCTACATTTTCTAGTCTATGTGCTCTTCAGTTCAGTTGCTCAGTTGTGTCTGACTCTTTGTGACCCCATGAATCGCAGCATACCAGGCCTCCCTGTCCATCACCAACTCTCAGAGTCCACTCAAACTCATGTCCATTGAGTCAGTGATGCCATCCAATCATCTCATCCTCTGCCATCCCCTTCTCCTCCTGCCCTCAATCTTTTCCAGCATCAGGGTCTTTTCAAATGAGTCAGATCTTTGCATCAGGTGGCCAAAATATTGGAGTTCAGCTTCAACATCAGTCCTTCCAATGAACACCAGGACTGATCTCCTTTAGGATGGACTGGTTGGATCTCCTTGCAGTCCAAGGGACTCTCAAGAGTCCTCTCCAACACCACAGTTCAAAAGCATCAATTATTTGGCACTCAGCTTTCTTTATAGTCCAACTCTCACATCCATACATGACCACTGGGAAAACTATAGCCTTGACTAGATGGACCTTTTTTGACAAACTAATCTCTCTGCTTTTTAATATGCTGTCCAGGTTGGTCATAACTTTCCTTCCAAGGAGTAAGTGTCTTTTTATTTTATGGCTGCAATCACCATCTGCAGTGATTTTGGAGCCCAGAAAAATAAAGTCAGCCACTGTTTCTACTTTTTCCCCATCTATTTGCCATGAAGTGATGGGACTGGATGCCATGATCTTAAATGTTGAACTTTAAAGGAACATATTATAACCAATATGAAATTGGAAGTAAAAACCATGCCAACTGCATAGTCTGGCAGAACTTGACTTCTTTTGTTTATATAAGCTTGCTTTCATCTGTCTTATATCTGTAGGAATTTTCAATGTCTGACAAAGTTTTTTTTTTAATGTCTGACAAGGCATAAGCAAAGGAGAAGATTCACTGAGTCACAAAAACTGATACCCAGAGAGAAACAACAAACAGACTTTAGGGACACCTACTGGCTTAACAGTATCACGGTCTTTCAAAGAGGTATTAGGTATCAGAATTCTTACTTATTCAATTAAGTCACCACTTCAACAAATTTATTTCTTTGAGCAATCCAATAAAGGAAAACTTCATACTTCCATAGATGCCAACATGTTTAAGGATTTAAATTAAGAATTACTTATGATATTTGCACCCTGAATGAATTAATACTATAAAATAACAGCCTTGTTAGCACTTAAGAAGTCAAAGCTCTTAGTATAATACCTGATAAAACAGAATTTACTGGGTTGTATATATATTATTATGAGATATTAAAATAAATCTCAGATATTGTCTGTCAGACTAGGTTATGCGGTAGAACTACACGCACTGAAGCTGCAGGAAGCATTTTTTGAAGATTCTTTAGCTTTTGAAGATGATTTTTTTCAGAGAAAATTTCTGTGAAACTATAACAGCCATCAATATAAAACTAATTAAACACTTGCTTTACATTATAGAAAACTTCAAAAGCAAAGCTAATCAAACTCTTTAACTACACAGTGGTGCTCTGTGGTCAGCAATCTTTGATGTTACTGTAATTATTCTGGGGTGCCACAAACTACACCTAGAGAAGACAGTGAACTTAACTGATAAATCTGTGTGTTCTGACTGCTCTACCCACTGACCATATCCCCATCTCTCTCTCCCCTCAGGTCTCCCTGTTCCTTAAGACACAACCATACTGAAATCAGGCCAATAAATAACTCTACAATGGGCTTCCCTGGTGGTGCAGATGGTAAAGAATCCACCTGCAATGCGGGAGACCTGGGTTTGATCCCTGGGTTGGGAAGATTCCCTGGAGGAGAGCATGGCAACCCACTCCTATATTCTTGCCTGGAGAATCCCCATGAACAGAGGAGCCTGGCAGGCTACAGTCTCAGGGGTCACAAAGAGTTGAACATGACTGAGCAACTAAGCACAGCACAGCACAATGGCCTTCAGGTGTTCAAGTGAAAGGAGTCTGTACATCTGTCACTTTAAAGAAAAAAAACTAGAAATGATTTGGCTTAGTGAGGAAGGCATGTCAAAAGTTGAATAGGCTGAAAGCTAGGCCTCTTGTGCCAAAGCACTAACCAAGTTGTGAATGCAAAGGAACTTCTTGAAGGAAATTAAGTGTTAACCCCAGTGAATACATGAATCGTAACAAATAGCCTTATTGCTAATATGAAGAAAATTTTAGTGGTTTGGGTAGAAGATCAAAGCAGCCATAACATTCCCTTTAGCCAAAGCCTGCTGCTGCTAAGTCACTTCAGTCGTGTCCAACTCTGTGTGACCCCATAGACAGCAGCCCACCAGGCTCCGCCGTCCCTGGGATTCTCCCAACAAGAACACTGGAGTGGGTTGCCGTTTCCTTCTCCAGTGCATAAAAGTGAAAAGTCAAAGTGAAGTCGCTCAGTCGTGTCCGACTCTTAGCGACCCCATGGACTGCAGCCCACCAGGCTCCTCCGTCCATGGGACTTTCCAGGCAAGAGTACTGGAGTGGGGTGCCATTGCCAGTTCAGAGCAAATTCCTATTCTCTTAATTCAGAGAAGGCTAAGGGAGATTAGAAAGCTGCAGAAGAAAAGTCTGAAGCTAGGAAAAAAGCCATCTCCATAACATTTAAGAGCAAGGTGAAGCAGTAAGGGCTAATGTAGAAGCTGCATCAAATTATCCAGAAGCTCTAGCTAAGATAAAGAATGAAGGTGGCTACACTAAACAGATTTGCAATGTAGACAAAATAACATTATATTGGAAGAAGATGCCATCGAGGACTTTCATAGCTACAGAAGAGAAGTCAACGCCTGGCTTCAACAGTTTTCAAAGAATCAGCCAGCTCTCTTTTTAGCAGCTAATGCCACTGGTGACTTTAAGTTGAAGCCAATGTTCATTTACCATCCTAAAAGTCCTAGAGCCCTTAAGAATTATGGTAAATCTATTTTGCTTGTGCTCTATAAATGCAACAAGTTTGGATGATGACACACCTGTTTAAAACAATTTGCTGAATATTTTAAACCTACTGTTGAGACCAATTGCTTAGGAAAGATCCTTTAAAACTATTATTGCTCACTGACAACATACTAGTTACTCAAGAGCTTTGGATATGCACAATGAGATTTAATGCTGTTTTCATGCCTGCTAACACAACATCCATTCTGCACCCTGTGAATCAGGAGTAATTCTGCCTTTCAAGTCTTATTATTTAAGAAATGCATCTTGTAAGACCACAGTTGTCATAGACAGTGATTCCTCTGATGGATCTGGGCAAAATCAGTTGAAAATCTTTTGGAAAGGACTTACCATCCTAGATGCCATTAAGTACATTTGTTAAAAAAGAAAGTATTGAAAAAAAAAAGTAAATTCATGGTTCATGGGAAAAGGTCAAACTGTCATTTAACAGGAGCCTGAAAGAAGTTGATTTTTCACTCTCATGGATGACTCTGAGAGGTTCAAGACTTTAGCAGAGGAAGTAAATACAGATTTCGTGGAAATAGCAAAGGAATTAGAAGTGGAGCCTGAAGTTGTGGCAGAAACACTGCAATATCATGATAAAACTTTCAAGGATAAGGAGCTGCTTCTTATGGATAAGCAAAGGGTGGTTTCTTGAAATACAATCTATTGGAGAAGATGCTGTGAATATTGGTGACATGACAACAAAAGATTTAGAATATGATATAAACTTGGTTGATAAAGCAGTGGCAGTGTTTGAGAGAGCTGGTGCCAATCTAGAAAAATTTCTGCTGGGGATAAAATGCCATAAAATAGGACTTCCCTGGTGGTCCAGTGGTTAAGAATCCATCTGCCAATGCAGGGGACACGGGTTCAATTCCTGGTCTGGGACCATTCTACATGCCATGGGGCAACTAAGCCCATGCTTAGGGCCCATGTTCCGCAACAAGAGAAGCCAATGAAAAGTCCATGTACTGCAACAGATCTCAGGCAGCAACAGATGCCCAGGGCAGCCAAAACATTAAACAAATAAACATTTTACAATGCTGTCAAACAGCATTGCATATTACAGACAAATCATTCAGGAAAGAAAGGAAGATTCAATCTATGTGGCAAACTTCACTGTGGTCTTATTTTAAGAAATTGCTGCAGCATCCCAACCTTCAGCAACCACCACCCTGATCAGTCAGCAGTCATAAACGTCAAGGCAAGACTCTCACCAACAAAAAGAATATAAATTTGCTGAAGGCTCAGATGATGGTTAGCATTTTTTAATAGTGAAGTATTTTTAAATTAAGGTATACACACTGTTTTTGTAGATCTAATACTATTGTATAGTTAACAGACTACAAAATAGTGTAAGCATAATTTTTATAGGCAACAGGAAACCAAAAAATTTGTGTGACTTGATTTACTGCGATATTTGCTTTGTTGTGGTGGTCTGGAACCTAACCTGCAATTATCTCCAAGATATAGCCTATAAATACCAAAGGATAAAATACATAAAATAAAATGTAATCACAGGGTACTATGAGTGCCAAAGGAATATATGAAGCAAGAAAAATGAATAGTAGCTGCAAGACATTGGAGGGAAATAAAAAAGTATCACAGCGTATCAGGATGAAAATAACCGGATTCTAGTGTTAGTTCTGCGATCAACTGCCTAACGTTGGATAAATAACTGAAACACTGTGCCTAAGTTTCCTTATCTGTAAGGCAGAGATAACACTGGTCCTACCTCTCTCTCCCAGTGTCGGTATGAAGGGCAAGTGAGAATACTGTGTATACAAAAGGGATGGCATTTCAAAGTTAAAGTACTATAAGGGAACTCTACTCAATATTCCATAATAACCTGTATTGGAAAAGAATCTAAAAAGAATGGATATTGTTATGTATTGACATGAATCACAGCTATACACATGAAACACAACATGGTAAATCAACTACAGTCTAAAATTTAAAAAGTTAAAATAAAATTAAATTAAAATTAAAATTTAAAAAGTTTTTCAATTAAAAAAGTTAAAGTGCAATATAAAGGATTATTATTACCTTATTTTGGTTAAGCCTGTAAAATCACTTTTACATCATTTACTAAAGTTAAAAAAAACTAAGCATTAATGATTTGTAATCACACTTTCTTATGATTAAAGAATCTTGCTTATGACTAGCTAATTACAGACTGTACACACTGGCAGCCTAATTAACATGACTCTAATATTCAAGGAATAAAAACAACTTTTCTATTTCAAGTAATACATGTTTAGAGGACTTTCCTAGTGGTCCAGTGGCTAAGAGTCCACCCTCCCAATGCAAGGGGCCTGGTTTTGATCCCTGTTCAGGGAACTAGATCACACATGCTGCAACTAAAACCCAGTGCAGCCAAATAAATAAATACATATTTTAAAAATAAAGTAATACAAGTCTATTATAGAAACTGCAGAAACTTCAGAAAATTGAGGCAAAAATAAAAACTGTTCACATTCTCACCATCCAGAAACAAGTGTTAGTATTTTACTGTAGTTATCACCAGTGTATATGCTGTATGTATATAAATACACACATTTAAAAAGATAGAGACATAAGCACACAAACACATTTTTTAACCTGCTTGCTTATATCAGGAACATTTTTACATGTCAATGAATGTTCTTCAAAACTATTTTCAGTGGCTACATACTAATGAGTAAATTTCTAAGGCCTGAAATTATAACATCCAGAAATGATAAGGCACACATCACTCAAGGCTGGTAGGAGGGCAAACTGGTAGTCAGTTTGGCAGTATTTATGTCATACCCCTGTGATATTACAGTTCCCTAAGAAAAATCCCAGTTTATGCAAGAAGACATACAAAGCTAATTAGCTGGTGATACAGTCGCTTCTGGAAAAGGGAAGAGGGTGACACATGGGGGATGAAGAAGGGAGACTGCGGTCTCTCACCGTATACTCTTCTATGTCACTCCCACTGCTGCCTCTCTTGGCCACACAAGCGGTACTTACCAGAATTTTATCAGCTTTGGCTTCACTAATCCCCTTAATATTTATTAGCTCCTTCTTTGGTGCATAGGCAACAGCCTCTACGGTATGAAATCCAGCTTCTTCCAATTTCTTCACATCATTGGCATTTATACCACATTGCTGCAAGTGAAGAAAACTACAGATAAATCTAAGCTTTGGTTCCCTCATCTGTTGAATGTGGAATTGGCCCTACTTATTTCACAGGGCTGTTTATAACTGATATTATATGCAAAAGCTTTAAAAAGTATGCCCTACATATGATGCATTTCATAACAAATTACCAATCTATTCATCATCAAAGGTATTCTCTTGGTGGCTCAGATGGTAAAGAGTCTGCCTGTAATGCAGGAGATTTGGGTTTGATCCCTGCATTGGGAAGATCCTCTGGAGAAGGGAAAGGCTACCCACTCCAGTATTCTTGCCTGGAGAACCTCAAGGACGGAGGAGCCTGGAAGGCTACATACAGTCCACGGGTCGCAAAAAATCAGACATGATTGAGTGACTTCACTTTCACTTTTTTTCAGTTTTCATTCATTATTAAAACCAGTAGTTTTAAACTAGCACTATGTATATTAAAAGACTCTTGTCATGAATTGGGATTAACCCTGTAACTAAATCTTTTGACTGGAACTCTAAATGAACTTTGAGACCTGGGCCCTAAAAGGCCACTTTAAACTGGTGCTTCCCAAAGTTTTCTACATCAAGCACACATAAAGAATAGTAAGTTTTACACTAAGCTGGGTAAACAGATAAGACTGTCCCAGAGCTAAGGGGAGCATATCTTAGCATATATTCTTTGTTGCCCAATAACTGGAAAGCTTGGCTTTAACAACTGATATTAAGAATGAGGAAAACTATTTTTGGTCAAGGATTTACATGCTACTCCTCAAAAACAAACCATCCAAAGGCACTTCCTTCTCCCAATAAACAAAGTCAGCTTTGGTTTTATTAGCCACCAAAACCATGACTTTGGGGAAAGCACGCATTATTAGCGGGATGTGTATGTATCTCCGGTCAGGGAAGGTTTGGGAGAGGGGAGAGAAATAGTACATAGCCCTAGAAACCAGGTCTGTTATAATGATTTAAGCAATAAGCAGTACACATGTGTGGTTATAAGGACGCTCACTGAAACCAAAAGTTATGACTGAATTCTCCAATGTGTTTAACAAACCTGTTTAAGTATCTTCTGAAGAGCTGAAGCTTAGTGGAGAATGGGAGGAATATGCATAAAGAGACAAAAATGGAGACTTTCTCAGTATACTCTCCTGATTCTTTCAGCCCAAGTCAATGGCACTCACTCTGGGACCTCTGTACAATGTGCAGAAATAGTGCAAGGCCCCAGGCTTGGTGCTTGATGTTCTTGTGCAGAGTCTTGAACTCTCACACCTTAACCCCAAGCCGGTCTGTCTACAACAGCTGTCTTCTTAGTAACTTCATCACAGATCCAAGCTGGTGTAGAGACATTGTTCCTCTCCACTTCCTGCATAGCTGGCCCAAGCCACTACAATTCCCTGGATGGTAATTTCATACTTAGTACAAATAGTACAGATTCTACATGGGATCCTAGGGCTTCTTAGTTTCTGACATCCAGTTCTAAGAAAGAAAAATGATGAAGGAGGGGAAGAATTCTTGACAAAAAAGGGACCTGGCAGACCTGTTTAGCAACTGTCTTAAGTCTTTCCACAGGATCCTTGACAACCCTCCTGAAAACTCTAATTTGGATTTTAGTTTATATAAAGGTTGTGATTCCTTCCAGTAGGTAGAACAATCTTATCCAGCATTATAATTTTAAAATTAGCAACCAAGCACACACCTCTAATCGAGAAATAGGTTGTGGACCAAAGCTTTCTTCTTCCACTGAAGTATCTGCATTTGCTTCAAGTTGCATCTGCATAGCCATTACTCAGTGTTCAATACTGAAAAACACAGATGGCCATCAGGAAGAACACTAGAGAAAGTACAGACACACAAACAGTTTTACAGTAAATCTCTTAAAGAATTACTTTGAGTTTTCCTCTGAAGAGAGAGAGATATATATATAAAAATATAAATAGTATGCATAATATATTTAAGAAAACTTATGAATTTATGCCTAGCTAAAAATTTTATGTCATTTTGATTCTACTTGTTTGACTTAGTATGAACAGAATGCTAGATTTTTAATTTTTAAAAAATAGATATACAATAAGCAACAAAAGTTTACTGTATAGCACAGGGAACTATAGTAATATCTTGTAATAAACTACAATGAGAAATAAAGTGAAAAATAATATATGTGTATATGTCTAACTGAATCACCGTTCTGTATACCTGAAACATTGTAAGTCAACTATAGTTCAATAAAATATATATATTAAGAAAAAAAATGACTACTAGACTACTAGGCTTTTAATCACTGATCTACCCATGGCAGGAAAAAGAAGAAATCCCTCACCAGTTTTCCCTTCCACCTAGACAGCTTAACTACATGAACTATGTCCCCCAGTTCTCCTGCTTCATAATTCTTATAGATAAGGGCCAAGTCTCATTTGTGTATAACTTATGATACATCATAAATATTAGGTGTTTGTTAAATATTCGGCAACTGAATGCAGATTTTCCAGGACTCTACTTAAAAAAAAAACCCAAAACTGATTTAGGGTTAAACCATTTCAGTTCCACTGTTCCCTTCCAAGAAAACAAGGTTTGGGGGTGACGGGAAGAGTGAAATGAAGGTACAGAATCACTGCCATAAATCTCCACTCCTGATACAGAAACAGTGGACTGAGATGAGAATTCTCCCCACCTTAGGCAATGATCATAGTTTATAGACCCACATTTTGCTTCTATTGTAACAAAAGTGTATGAAATTTAAAGAGCAACATTTTAACCAATTCCAGACTTACTGAATGCACAAATGAATGTTACATGGAAGTACCCTGCTCAGTTTGAAATCTTCCATATAAGGCCAATACAAAAGTCAGATTATTTTATATTTTAATAGTTAAGATTGCACTGATTGAAAGAATGGAGAACAAAAAATTTTAATTTTCTTCATGAGGTATTAGTAAAAGTAAACAAATCTTGATGTCTACCAGGATAAATATACTTAAGTCACACCAAAAGAATCTGGACAATTTAACAATCAAGATAAATTTAATTAAAAAAATAACAGGTAAGGAATCTCCAGTCTTAGAGGCTTAACAGAAAGTGACCATTTGTTCTTGACTGGTTCAGGTGTAGTTCTCTTAGATGACATGCTTAGCATACGTGAGTTTATAATTCCAAATATCAGAATTATCTGAAGGCAACTTAAAGTGTCTTCCTTCATAATTTATGAAAAAGATGGCTTGAACTGTATACATAAAGCAATAACCAGAAAGCAATAGGCTAAAAAACTGGACTATATTTAAATTTAGAAATTCTATTCATCAAAATGCTATGGTTGGGACTTCTCTGGTAGTCTAGTGGCTAAGACTCCAAGCTCCCAATGCAGGGGGCTGGTGCTCGATCCCTGGTCAGGGAGCTAGATCTCACATACAGGAACTAATACCCAGTGCAGTAAAAAAAAAAAAAGGCTATGGCTTACCAGGTGGCGCAGTGATAAAAGAATCTACCTGCCAATGCAGGAGATGCAAGAGAA
Source organism: Aepyceros melampus (assembly GCA_006408695.1). Classification (NCBI taxonomy): domain Eukaryota; kingdom Metazoa; phylum Chordata; class Mammalia; order Artiodactyla; family Bovidae; genus Aepyceros; species Aepyceros melampus. The sequence goes on from SJXQ01009756.1 coordinate 245,884, forward strand.
ATGGGTTCAATCCCTGGGTTGGAAAGATCCCATGGAGCAGGAAACGCACCTGGAAAATGCAATGGACAGAGGAAACTGGAGGGCTACAGTCCATGGCATCACAAAATGTCAGAGGACTGGGACTTCCCTGGTGGTCCAGTGGCTAAGACTCTGCACACTCCCATTGCAGTTCGAGTTCAATCCCTGGTTGGGGAACTAGATTCCACATGCCACAACTGAGACCAAGTGCAGCCAAATAAACAAGTAAAATAAAAAAATAAAAAAATAAAGGAAAAAAAGCCAGATGACTGAGCGACTGAAAACATCTAATCAAGATACCACTGCAAGAAGGAAAGTCAAACAATAAATAGTGAGGGGGGAAATATTTACCACAAATATAACTCAGGGCTGATAACGAGAATATATAAAGAATTCCTGCAAATCAGCAAGAAAGACAACCCAATATAAAATAGGCAAAAGAGATCTGAACAAGCACTTCACAAGAGAAGATACTCAAATGGTTAATAAACGTATCCACAAATGCTCAATTTCATTAATAATCAGGAAAATTCAAATTAAAACCACAAGATAATAGCTAAAATTTTAAAAGATTAACATTAACTATTAGCAAACGTGTGGGACAACTGAACACTCATTCACCGCTGGTTCAATGTATTGGTACTGTATTAAACATGGAAGGTGAAGACAGACAAATGCTTTGACCCAGGAATTTTGCCACTCTATTATTATTACTATTAACCCAATGAAAACATACACATGTGCACTAAACTGTATGCAGGAATTTTCTCAGCCACCTTTGTCCTGAAAGCTAAAAACTAGAAATAATCTGATATCTATCACTGGTGTAATGAATAGGAGGAATACAACGGAGCAACGAGAAAGTATTGCTAAATGCAAAGACACTTAAGAACCTACAGACAGAACACTGAGCAAAGCCAGACACAAAAATAGTCTTTCTTTACATAAAATTCAGAAACAGGCAATATTAATCAATGGTATTAGCAGTCAACACAGTGGTTACCTCTGGCGAGAAGAGAGAGTATTAGAGAAGGGGGCACAAGGGAGGCTTCCGGGTGATGACAGCATTCTTTCTTGATCTGAGTGGTATATTCATTTTGTAATGACTCATGAAGCTGTACACACTTTTCATCTGTGTATTTTTCTATTTGTATACTACACTTGGCTTATAAGTTTAAGATAAAACAGCATACGTCACTACAGATCATTACCTAGACATCACGTAAACGGTCTTCCGCATTAGAAAAAGCAAATTATCTTACTGGCAACTGGAGGTGGGTACTCTGGTAAGCAAAATTTTGTGTAATAGAAAGGGCACTGACCAGAAACCTGGAAACCGTGGTTCTGGCTTAAGAGCTGTGATTGTCACTACACGTCTCTGGATCTTGGATTCCTCGTGGACGCCCATTAAGTAGGTGTTGGAAATGAAGGCCTCCCAAGGTTCCTCCCAGCTCTAAACGCTAGAGTGCGCTTCTATTTTCCCCTCAGCGAACTCCGACGGCCGAAGTAGCCCGGACACGTCCTGGCTCCGCCTCGCCATTTCCGAGTTTCTCACTTGGGAGAAACGGAGAGGCCCCTAAGCCTGCTGCGGAGCTGGGGCCCAAATCTGGGTTTAAGCCTGGGTCCGGTTTATGCCGGGACTAACCTGGCGGGGAAGGGGCTTGGTCTGCGTCTCACACTCACCTGGACCTGCCGTGCTTTGCTATTCGCTAGCGCAGGCTGCACACGCCGACTACCGTCTGCTGGACCCGTCCGCGCCCGATCCCGGACGGACTGTAGATCCCCTCGCTTGTGCCCCGCTTCTCTACTCCCTTGCTTCGGCCTTCTGCACAATACCCAGGCGAGTTTCAGCTTCCAACCGCGCTCCTGCGGCGCGTCTCGTCTCCTCTTAGGCCTCGGTCTCAAGCTGCAGCGCGCGCTCTGCCTACAGCTTTCAGAAATCCCGCCAAATCCTATTGGGCAAGGTCACGCCCGCGTCAACGTAACGTATCCCCACCCTTCTCGGGCCCGCCTCGACCACTCGTGAGATCGAGAGTTGGGCTCAAGGAACTTGAGCTTGCAGGATGTTATGGGTTCGCGTCTTCTTTTTCTCCGTTAGGACTAATCCAGAACTTGACAGTTGCGTTTTTCTCACCCTTTACCAGATCGAGGACTACAACTCCCAAGAGGCTGTGGGCCTCCCGAGACCACATATCCCAGTATGCACCGCGGGCGGGCGACTCAGCTGTAGCTCCTCAACCCCTCTTGGGAATAGCCAGGCTCTTGGGAACTGGTGGCTTAGACAGTAAAGAATCCGCCTACAATGCGGGAGAGGTGGGTTCGATCCCTGGGTCGGGAAGATCCCCTGGAGGAAGGCATGGCAACCCACTCCAGTGATCTTGCCTGGAGAATCCCCATGGACAAAGGAGACTGGCGGGTTACAGCCCATGGGGTGACAAAGAGTTGGACTCGACTGAACGACTAATAAGCACAGCACTGGGAGCTCTTAATTTGTCTCTTAAGTGTCTAACCTGGGGCATTTGGCCCTTCAGGTTGCGCTGAGCCTCTAACAGACCAATTACGGAGTTCAGGCGCTTTCTGGGCTCTTGTAGATAGATGGTGGAGCTGATGCCGCTGAAGTACACGGGTGAAACTGGAACAGAAAGCTAATGGAGAGAAAGGAAGGACTGAAATATAGTCAAGCTGTGGTACTTTACTGGAAATTTGCAGGACTCTGGATTTTGATAATATAAATCTTTTCGTAGTTTATTAAAAGTTGATTTCCGTTTTAAAGGGTGATTAGTGTTTACTGGGCGTAGATGAGATGGAAGACATTATAAGCGAATAGCGCTGTGTGGGTATGGAAATTAACTGTGGTTAAGGAATACTGTCTGATGAGGGAGGAAAAGTATCTTACCAGGTGCTGAGAGTTTACGTTTATATCATTTCTATGAAGAGAAGTATGGAGAAGGAAATGGCAACCCACTGCAGTATTCTTGCCTGGAGAATCCCAGGGACAGGGGAGCCTGGTGGGCTGCCGTCTATGGGGTCGCAGTGTCGGACACGACTGAAGCGACTTCGCAGCAGCAGCATGAAGAGACGTATAAGACCATTATAGAACTTTGATCTTTATTCTTTAGGTAATGGGTACATCTGAAAGTTTTTAATCCAATGAATCTTATGCTTTATACCTGTTTTTTGTTCCGCACCATTTTATATTTGTGGAGTGCTTTAAAATTCATGAACTTTTTATTTAATCCTCACATGGTTACCCTGTGGCATTGAAGGACAGATTTCAGGATAAAAACAAAAGAAACTGTTATGAAGTGCTTGAAATATTTCAGGCAAGAGATTGTCGATTTAAAAAATAGTCACAACCTAAAGGTTGAGAGTTATGTTTTATTTGGTGGGAATTTTTAGGACTTAACCCCAGGAGGCAGCCTCTCAAGTAGGCTTGAGAGAACTGCTCAGAGGAGGCAAGGGGAGGAGCCAGGTTACGCAGAAGGTCTACGACAAAGGGCAGGCAGGCAGAATATCAGAGATTATTGTCAAAGGAAACCAGATATCCCAAGGTAAGAAATTTGATGATTTTTCATGTCTGGGAAGATGCAAGAGTCTGGTGAGATCCTTGTTAATTGATATGGCAGGAAATAACTCCATTTCTCAAGATGAAGGTTTGCATTAGAGCAATGACAGAACAGATTCAGGAAGCATTCTAAGGTAGAATTAACCTAGCTAGTGATTCTAGATAGTAATTGGGGATAATAGTGAACTGCCATCCATACCGGAGATACACACCATCATGCCTATTCTTCACATACTCTCTTTAGAACATCTGCAAACCCACAGCCCCTCTTGGCTGTGTGATGATACATGACTTTGACCTTTCATTAAAATAGAATTCCTGTGGCTGTGTGGATGTCAAACCAGAGAAAACCCATTTGCAGAAAGGTTAAGAAATTGAGATAAGGAAGTGGGAGAGTTAAACAGAAAGAAACTGTTTTGAAATCTGACTGCTTCCCAGATCTTTCCAATTTCTCAGGGAACCTGCAGCACTTAATGCTCTTGAGGTCCATGAGATAACTCTACATTCCAATAATCTTCCTACATTCCAATAATCTTTTTTTTTTCAGCTTAAACAAATGAGTAGTTTTATATTCCTTTCCTCCAAGACAACCAACTAAGCTGGAAGTGAGGCAAAGTAGATTTCTTACTAAATCAATCAGCAATTCATGAGAATATCTATAAATGTGTAATTGAAGTTTTGAATATATATATCCTAAGTTACAAGGTAAGTGACCAATCTGAAATCTCAAGGAGGCAACTTCTAATAAAACAAAAACTTAATCAGCAGAAATCTGATCATTTGTTCAAGAATATGATCTCATTAGCATAATCAACCTGGAGCACAAAAAAGGAAATTTAGAAAAGGAAATCCCATGTCACATCCAAATGATCTATTTGAGTAGTGCAAGAATGATGCAATATTAGAAAAAGTGAGTTATAATTGGCTATATTAATAGGTCAAGGGGAAAAATCAAATTACTAATTTTATCATATTGGAAAGCATTTGTCAGGAAGAAATTTTCCTCTACCCTCATAGGTTCTGCTGGCTGATCTGAGAAACTGACATTAAGACAAAAGGAGAAAAATAAAAAGTTTAGTAATATGTACACCTGGGAGTGACCCAGGAAATCTGAGTAACTGCAAAAGAGCAGAAACCCTCACCTGAAAAACCACTAGCTAAAGACAAAACAGGATGTTGGGGATAGTGGCTTAGGACTTTAAAGGAGAGGAAGGCAGATGGAAAGGCAAATGTTTGGCAAATAAATATTTGTTGGGTCATAAAGAGACAATGGAACACAGAGTAGACTCGTGATACCCCTGTACCAGGAACAAACCTCTGAATTTTTTTTAGGCAATCAGGGAAAAGGTCAAAGTTACTTTCTGATCTTGGTCAGGTCTTGATTGTTTTCAATTTGAAATAACCCACAAACCAAAGAGATATTTTGGAGTGCTAAGTTCTGTTCTCAGTTGAGTTCAGTCACTCAGTCGTGTCCGACTCTTTGCGACCACATGAATCGCAGCACGCCAGGCCTCCCTGTCCATCACCATCTCCCGGAGTTCACTCAGACTCATGTCCATCGAGTCAGTGATGCCATCCAGCCATCTCATCCTCTGTCATCCTCTTCTCCTCCTGGCCCGATCCCTCCCAGCATCAGAGTCTTTTCCAGTGAGTCAACTCTGCACATGAGGTGGCCAAAGTACTGGAGTTTCAGCTTCAGCATCATTTCCTCCAAAGAAATCCCAGGGTTGATCTCCTTCAGAATGGACTGGTTGGATCTCCTTGCAGTCCAAGGGACTCTCAAGAGTCTTCTCCAACACCACAGTTCAAAAGCATCAATTCTTCGGCACTCAGCTTTCTTCACAGTCCAACTCTCACATCCATACATGACCACTGGAAAAACCATAGCCTTGACTAGATGGACCTTTGTTGGCAAAATAACGTCTCTGCTTTCCAATATGCTATCTAGGTTGGTCATAACTTTTCTTCCAAGGAGTAAGCGTCTTTTAATTTCATGACTGCAATCACCATCTGCAGTGATTTTGGAGCCCCCCAAAATAAAGTCTGACACTGTTTTCCATTGTTTCCCCATCTATTTGCCATAAAGTGATGGGACCAGATGCCATGATCTTTGTTTTCTGAATGTTGAGCTTTAAGTCAACTTTTTCACTCTCTTTTACTTTCAAGAGGCTTTTTGTTCTTCACTTTCTGCCATAAAGGTGGTTTCATCTGCATATCTGAGGTTGTTGATCATATCCAATAAAATTCAACATCAGATCAGTTCAGTTCAGTTCCTCAGTCGTGTCTGACTCTGAGACCCCAAGGACTGCAGCATGGCAGGCCTCCCTGTGCATCACCAACTCTCAGAGTTTACTCAAATTCATGTCCATCTAGTCGGTGATGCCATCCAACCATCTCATCCTCTGTCGTCCCCTTCTCCTCCCGCCTTCAATCTTTCCCAGCAACAGGATCTTTTCAAATGAGTCAGTTCTTCACATCAGGTGGCCAAAGTATTAGTTTCAGCTTTAACATCAGTCCTTCCAATGAATATTCAGGACTGATTTCCTTTAGGATGGACTGGTTGGATCTCCTTGCAGTCCAAGGGACTCTCAAGAGTCTTCTCCAACACCACAGTTCAAAGGCATCAATTCTTCTGCACTCAGCTTTCTTTATAGTCCAACTATCACATCCATACATGACTACTGGAAAAACCATAGCCTTGACTAGACGGACCTTTGTTGGCAAAGTAATGTCTCTGCTTTTTAATATGCTGTCTAGGTTGGTCATAATTTTTCTTCCAAGGAGTAAGTGTCTTTTTATTTCATGGCTGCAATCACCATCTGCAGTGATTTTGGAGCCCCCCAAAAATAAAGTCAGCCACTGTTTCCACTTTTTCCCCATTTATTTCCCATGAAGTGATGGGACCAGATGCCATGATCTTCATTTTCTGAATGTTGAGCTTTAAGCCAACTTTTTCACTCCCTTCTTTCACTTTCAAGAGGCTCTTAGTTCTTCTTCACTTTCTGCCATAAGGGTGGTGTCATCTGCATATCTGAGGTTATTGATATTTCTCCCAGAAATCTTGATTCCAGCTTGTGCTTCATTCAGCGCAGTGTATCTAATGATGTACTCTGCATATAAGTTAAATAAACATGGTGACAATATACAGCCTTGATATACTGTTTTTTCTATTTGGAACCAGTCTGTTGTCCATGTCCAGTTCTAACTGTTGCTTCCTGACCTGCATACAGATTTCTCAAGAGGCAGGTCAGGTGGTCTGGTATTCCCATCTCTTTCAACATAAATCCCTCATTAAGGGGAGAAAAAGGTATTAGGTGTTTGCTTAACATGATCAATAATACATAGATATCCCAGAGAGCTGCCATCATCTCATTGCTAACGAAACATTAGAAATACTTTCATTAAAATCAAGAACAAGGGAATTCCTTGGTGATCTAGTGGAGTCCTAAACTTCATGCTTTCACCACTGAGGGCTCAGGTTTGATTCCTGGTTGGGGAACTAAGATTCCACCAAAAAAAAAAAAAAAATCAAAAACAAAGTTATCTATTGCTACTATTACTTACTATTGTGCAGAAAGTGCTACTAAGTTTAGTAACAAAAGAATGAAATAATAAAAGATAAAATAAAGATGTAAATATTGGGAAAGATTTATAGATATGATTATATACTTGAATATTTTAAGGGACAATAAGAGAACATAGTAATCACAAAATATAAAAAAGATCAGAGCTTTATTAAGTGCTAACAATATCTAACTAGATAATGTAATGGAAAAAGATATCCCATTCACAGTAGCAATAAAACCCATAAATATCTAGGAATGAACTTTAAGAAATGTTCAGGACCTGTATGGAGAAATCTTTATGTTCCCAGAAGAGCTCAATATTATTCAGTTGAAAATTCTCCAAACTCAGTGAATTTCTAATTGTTGTTCAGTCGCTCAGTCATGTCTGACTTTTTGCCATGGACTGCAGCACGCCAGGCTTCCCTGTCCTTCACCATCTCCCAGGTCATGCTCAAATTCATGTCGAGTCAATGATGCCATCCAACCATCTTGTCCACTGTTGTACCCTTCTCCCGCCTTCAATCTTTTCCAGGATCAGGGTGTTTCCCAAGGAGTCAGTTCTTTGCCTCAGGTGGCCAAATATTGGAGTTTCAGCTTCAGCATCAGTCCTTCCGATGAATATTCAGGACTGATTTCCTTTAGAATGGACTGGTTAGATCTCCTTGCAGTCCAAGGGACTCTCAAGAGTCTTCTCCAACACCATAGTTCAAAAGCATCAATTCTTCCGCACTCAGCTTCTTTATGGTCCAACTCTCACATCCATACGTGACTGCTGGAAAAACTATAGCTTTGACTAGATGGACCTTTGTTGGCAAAGTAATGCCTCTGTTTTTAATGTGCTGTCTAGGTTTGTCAAAGCTTTTCCAAGGAGCAAGTGTCTTTTAATTTCATTGCTGCAATCACCGTCTGCAGTGATTTTGGAGCCCAAGAAAATAAAGTTTGTCACTGTTTCCATTGTTTTCCCATCTACTTGCCATGAAGTGATGGGACCAGATGCCATGATCTTAGTTTTTTGAATGCTGAGTTTTAAGCCAGCTTTTCCACTCTCATTTCACCTTCATCAAGAGGCTCTTTAGTTCCTCTTTGCTTTCTGCCATAAGGGTGGTGTCATCTACATATCTGAGATCATTGATATTTCTCCCAGCAATCTTGGTTCCAGCTTGTACTTCATCCAGCCTGGCATTTTGTATGATGTACTCTGTATATAAGTACATTCATTTCACACACTAGCAAAGTAACACTCAAAATTCTCCAAACTAAGTTTCAATAGTATGTGAACTGAGAACTAGGTTTCCACAGTACATGAATATCTTGAACTTCCAGATGTTCAAGCTGGATTAGAGAAGGCAGAAGAATCAGAGATCAAGTTGCAAACATCCACTGTATCAGAGAAATAGCTAGGAATTCCAGAAAAACATCTGTTTCATTGACTATGTTAAAGCTTTTGACTGTGTAGATCACAACAAACTGAAAAATTCTTGAAGAGATGGGATTACCAGATCACCTTATCTGCCTCCTGAGATAGCTTTATGCAGGTTAGGAAGCAAGTTAGAACCAGACACGGAACAATGAATATGTTCCAAATCTGGAAAGGAGTACGTCAAGGCTCTGTATTTTCACCCTGCTTATTCAGGTTACATGCAGAGTATATCATGCGAAATGCTGGGCTGGATGAAGCACAAGCTGGAATCAAGAGTGCTGGGGAGAAATATCAGTAATCTCAGATATGCAGATGACCCCACTTTTATGCCAGAATTTCAATAGAAATCCCAGTGGGATTTCTGTCAATCACTGGCAGTTGCCTATACAATAGTCATTGCCCTCCTTTATGGATAAAAAACCTAGTATGTGGAAGGATGCTCTCTAGTAAGATATGAATGAGTTTGTCTTCACCCATATTCTTTTGTGTATGGTTTGAATTTTTTGTACAAATTTGACTTTACAATGATAGTTTTAAATTGTAACAAAATATAAAATGTCTTGGAATAAACAAGTACACATTAAAAGGAATAAAGGACACAAAACAGAAAAGCACACTATCTACTTGTAATGGAAGACTCAGCATCTTTAACATAGCAATCCTCCACTAGTTGATCTTATAAATTTAATACAATATGATCTCAGTAAAATGTCAACAAGGATTTGTTGGAACTGAACAAGCTAATTCTCACCTATATATGGTAAAATAAAAAGCAGGAAGAGCCAGGGACATCTTGAAATAAAAGGGTCTGAACCAACCAGCCAGTAAACTAAATTATGCTGCTAAGTCACTTCAGTCATGTCCGACTCTGTGCGACCCGAGATGACAGCCCACCAGGCTCCCCCGTTCCTGGGATTCTCCAGGCAAGAACACTGGAGTGGGTTGCCATTGCCTTCTCCAAAAACTAAATTAAATAACTATAATAATGAAAATGTGCTTGTACACAAAAGTAGGTCAACGGCACAGACTAGTTATCCCAGTGTTGTAGTTCCCTATTGCTGCTGGTAACAAATTACCACAAATTTAGTACCTTAAAACAACAGAGATGCATTGAGAGATGACAGCCCACCAGGCTCCCCCGTTCCTGGGATTCTCCAGGCAAGAACACTGGAGTGGGTTGCCATTGCCTTCTCCAAAAACTAAATTATAAAACTATAATAATGAAAATGTGCTTGTACACAAAAGTAGGTCAACGGCACAGACTAGTTATCCCAGTGTTGTAGTTCCCTATTGCTGCTGGTAACAAATTACCACAAATTTAGTACCTTAAAACAACAGAGATGCATTGTCTTACAATTCTAGAAGTCAGAATTCCTAAATTATGGGTCTCAATGAACTAAAATCAAGGTGTTGGCAGGATTGTGTTCCTTCTAGAGGTGAGAGTCTGTTTCCTTGCCTTTTCTAATTTTCAGAGGGATTTGCCCTGTCTGGTTTGAGGTCCCTTGCTCCATCTTCAAAGCCAACAATCATTCTGATCTCTGCTTCCATCATCACATCTCCTTCTCTGACTCTTGACATCCTGACTCCCTCTTATAAGGACCCTTGTGATTACATTGGACCCACCCAGCTAATGCAGGATAGTTCCACATGTCAAGATGTTTCAGAGCATTTGCAAAATCCCTACTGCGATGTAAGTTTACATTCGTAGGTTTCAGGAATTGAGATGTGGACATCTCTGGGGGGCTTTATTCTGTCTAACATACTCAGCTATAGATAAGAATATATAGAGAAATTTAGTATATGAGAAGTATATGAAATTTAGTATATGAGAAGAGAGAAATTGTGAATCACTGGGAAAAAAAGGGTGTTCATTAAATGGTGGAGATAACCACATAGCCATCTGAAAAAAATTAATTTTGATCCTTATACTGTGTTAGGATAAATTTTTAAATAAATCAGAGCTATAAATGGAAAGTATTAAACCATAAAAGTTCTAAGAGAAAACATGGGCTTTACAGCAAAAGAAGTAAAGGGGGAAGCCAAGTATATACGGGACTTTTGACGAAGGGTTATGTGCAACGAAACACACACCTTGGTAGGTGACTACTATTCAAAAAGAATAGATATCTTAGTTAATGGTGTTAGTACTTTTCTAAGTATGGGAAGATGCAAGAAACTGGTTTATAAAATTTTCTCCAGAAAATATGAGGCCCAGTTCTGCCAGAACATGAAATGCCTCCTCCTGCTCTTCGCCCTGAATTCCTTTCTAGGATGTACTGTATGTCATCCTACACTGCTAATGACTCAAATCTTATAGAACTGGATGGTGGGCAACATTTTTTCTTTTACAAAACACTCCTTTTGTGTCTTAATTTTGACAAAGATTTGGGAGGCATTTCATGACCAATTTGTCCCACAGCATTAGGAATACTCATTCCCATGTCAGGCGAGGATTTCATTGATATGCCACTCACTGTGCTATTACTGGACTCGGGCCTATTAATAGTTGCCCAAAGCCTCTGGATTGCCTATCTTACTTGTCTCTTATGGTCCAGGGAATGGCTTACTCCCATACCTACACTATTGTAAACATTTATACATGTGGTCAATCATTTCAAGTCCCCTGAAAAGTGAAAGTGTTAGTCGCTCAGTCATGTCCAACTCTTTGCGACTCCATGCGTTGTAGACTGCCAGGCTCCTCTGTCCATGGAATTCTACAGGCAAGAATACTAGAGTGGGTTGCCACTCCCTTCTCCAGGGGATCTTTCCATCCCAGGTATCAAACCTGGGTTTCCTGCATTACAGGCAGATTCTTTACTGTCTGAGCCACCAACTATATATTTGGTCAATCATTTCAAGGCTCCTAGTCATTATTATTTTATTGGAGGCGCAGTCACACATTTTGTAATGTTAAAAAACACACACACATACAAAAACAAATGAACTAAACAACCCAGTAATCTTATGAAATAGGCAGAATACAAGTAATATGGCTAGTAACATTAATAGAGTCATTAAGTAGTTAAGATAAGAACTTTCTTCCATTAGGTGTTGTCCAGGTCACCTGACCCAGTCTGTTCTGTACCAGTCATAATCTTTATATATAAGTTCACCAAAGATGTCCACATATACAAGGTAGGTGGTAGTTCATTGAGACTTCTTACAGAACTGAGAAAAGAATGTTTTTTTCTAAGGACTACATGCTGGTGCCAGAAGAAAAACTGGTCTCTGTGTTTGAACAGGTATTTCTGCTCTTGGGGAGGTCTGGTTAATGCATAATGCAGATGCACAATGCACACTAGAGGGAAGGGACGAGGCCTGAAAGGGCAGTGAAAGTTTTTTCTTGTTTTGGCTTAAAATGTTAATTTTCTTTCATCATTATATATATCTTTAAGATTCTAAATGGCAAAACCCATCATAAATAATATCAAGTAAATCAACAAATGGGGGAAATTTGGCAACCTATATCAAAAAGAGTTCTTTTATAAACACATCCTGCAAGTCAATGAGAAAGATAACTCAGAAAAATGGGCAAAGATTATCAACAGACAATTCACAGAAAAGGACATACAAATTGCTCTAAAGCACACGTAAAGAAGCACAACCTCACACATGAGAGAAATATAAATCAAAACCATACTGAGATAACCATCAAAAAGCTTGGGACACACTGTATTAGCAAGTTTGTGGTACTCATTCCTAGTAGGATTGATTTGACTATTTTAAAGGGCAGTTTGCCGACATCTATTAAAGTTACAAATTCAACTAGCCTTTGATTTAACAGTTCCATTTCTAGGAAGGTATCCTATAGATAAACTTAACACATATGCAAAATTTCAGCATAATTTACAGTAGCAGAAGGTGATAAACAACCTACATGCTTATCAATAGATATAGTACATCCATCCAGTGGTCTACGATTTAACTAAAAGCAAAAATATGTGTTGGAAGTTCTTTATGTATTGATCTGAACCTATCGAGATATGTCCTTAAGTGAAAAAGGTAAAGTGAAGGACAGTGTGTATTGATGGGCTATTTGTGTAAAAAAGGACAGAAGAAATATATATTTACACACTCATACTTACTTGCATACATGTTTACTTTTGTATACAGACAGGTTTGGAACAACAGGTAAGAGACAGGTAATATTGGTTGTCTCTAAAAAGGGAAACTGTCTAGCGGCAGAATAAAAGAGAAATGTTTACTTTCCTTGTGATTTAAGCAAATTTTTAAAAAAGAATACAATACAATTTTTCATTTTGGAAAATTTTTAAAGGATGGGGAAACATCACCAGAAAGAATGTGGCATAGTCTAGGAAGGAAAGATAAAATTTGGCATCAGAAACAGCTGCAGGAAGATATACTTCCTTATGGAACAAAAGCAATTCATCAGTCTTTCCTAGAGCCTCAATGAAATGTTAGAATTGTACTACCTCTCATGCCTGGCCACCAAGAAAACTTTTCTTCTCTCTCTCTCTCTTTTTTTTGGCTACACTGTGCAGCATGTAGGATCTTGAGTTTTCTGACTAGGGATAGAATCTGTGCCCTCTGCAATGGGAATGCAGAGCCTTCCCTACCCTGGACCGCCAGGGAAGTCCTCAAGCAAACCTCTCTTCATCTCCAATTTTTCATTTGGAAAAAATTGAAGCCTAAAGACATGTTGAAAGAACGGTGCATTTAAACACCTATGTACATGTTGTTGTATTTGCTTTCTCTCATTTTTTCTGCATCTCTCACATATATGCATATATGCACATACCCACATATACTTTTAAAAAAACATTTGAGGGTTTCCCTGGTGGCTCAGTGGTAAAGAATCCTCTTGTCCATGGAGGAGACACGCATTAGATCCCTGATGTGGGAAGATCCCATGTGCCATGGAACAACTAAGCCCATGCACCACAGCTACTGACACTGTGTTCTAGAACCCTGAGCCACAACTACCAAGCCTATACACTGCAACTACTGAAGCTCAAACGCCCTAGAACTGTGCTGCACAACAAGAGGAGCCACCACAATGAGAAGCCAATGCACTGCAACTAAAGTAGCCTCCACTTGCTGCAACTAGAGAAAAGCCTGTTCAGCAACGAAGACCCAGCTCAGCCAAAAATAAATAAAATTATATATATAAAAAAAATCATTTGAAAGTAAATTGCAGATATGTGTTTCCTAATAAGAGCATTCTCCTACATAATACCATTATCACACAAGAAATTTAACACTGATACAAAATTATTATCTAATATTAGTTTAATATTCAAATTTCCACATCCCCGAAATATCCTTTATAAATTTTTTTAATACAAGGTTCAATCAAGGATCAAGCATTGCCTTTCAGAAGTTCTGTAGTCTCCTGTAATCTAGGAGCCTTTCTGTTTTGTTTTGATTTCATGATATTTAAAGAAATTAATAATCAAAAACCTCAATTAAGTAGAGGAAGAAGAGCAGAAAGGGCAATTCTCATGGCTGCATTGTTGGTAGAGTCAAACAAAAAGAAGAAAGATTCCTTTTCTGGGAAGAGGTTCAGCCAATGAAAAGCCTTTGTTTATTGTAGCCTCCTAGCTTTTCTTTCCTCTCTGTGTTTTCCTTTCCTTGTAGAGTGGGAAATTGCATGTGACCCACCATGGCTGCAGACCGTGAACTGCAGTTTTCTTCTGATCCTGAATCCATTTTTGTTGGAGAAATATCTGGCAGTCTAGACTTTAGGTCAACAACATGGATACTTTTGAACAGCTAAAGCAGGTTGTCTAGAACAGGGGTCCCCATCGCCCAGGTCACAGACTGGTGTCAGTCTGCAGCATGTTAGGAACTAGGTTGCACAGCAGGAGGTGAGTGGTGGGCAAGCTTCATCTGCTGCTCCCCATAGCTGACATTACTGCCTGAACCATACCCCTCCCCTGGCCCTGATCTGTTGAAAAATTTTCTTCCATGAAACTGGTCCCTGGTGCCAAAAAGGTTGGGGACTGCTGGTCTAGGGACTATACTTTGAGAACCACTACATTAATTCTTAAGAAATGATGTTTCCTAAGCGACTTCAAAATAGTTCTTTTACTGTGCCTTAGAGACAAAGGGATAACTACGACTGGTACCTGATTCTTTTACTAAAGTCCTGACATATTTTAATCTTATCTGAGTTTTCAAATAGGTGATTATTCCTAAAGTGAGCTTGCTTAGGCATATCTTCAAGGATATACTGGACAAAGGGTAAAAAAAAAAAAAAATTCATAAAGAGATACTGCTTTAAAAATATTTTACATAATAAACTTCCTTAATAGTGCAAAAAAATGATGCTTCCAATCACTACTGAAGAAACTTCCAAAGAATTTTATAAAAATTACAAACACTTTGAACAAATAGAAAAGCAAATAACTAGATAAATAATACAATTATGTACTCCAAACCCAAGAAAGCAGAGATTATCATTACAAGCCAAATCATCCTTGGAACTGGTCATTCCAGGTTGCCAAAATGCATAAAACAAAACTTCTACTTTTTTAGGTTTACAGAAAGAAATAAAACAACTCCAGTAAGAAAACAAATTTCATGGGAAGTTTCAGGGAAACACATCATATTGATGACCTTAAAATTTTTTCAAGGAGTTTACAGAAACAGGGAACATTTAAATATTGATTTTTATGGCAAATGAGTTTTATGTTGACTTTTGAAGCTTAAAAGACCATTTACTATTTTGACTAGTAGTTCAGGAGTAAAAGCCAATCAAGAGGGCAGATAACATTCATGGGACCCATAGAACTTTAACCTGATCCCAAAATATAAAGCAAAATATTAAGACAAATTAGTTTAAAAATGTAAATATATTTGAGAAATATATAAGGGAAACAAAAATGATCATAATTAGGATTTGACTAAAGATTAGATGAAGTTTTTTCACATTTGTCTATCTTACAGATAATACTGATTATTCAATTATCAATGGACATGCCTATTTTTGTGTATAAGAAAGTGTTTGGCTTCAGAAAACAATACTTAAAAGTTCATTGCCATTACCAAAACTTGACAAACCTGTGTTTTGGGTGTGATATTGTTTGAAGCTGTTATTAAATAAAAGAGACTGAGAATCTTGTCGTAAAGCATCCTTCAGAAAAATGTTTTGAAACTGCCCAGGTAGAGGGATGTCTCTCTATACATCTCTATGTATTTCTATATACATCTCTTTACTATATCACAAACACAAAAACAGTATTAATATATTTACATATATGTATCAGACCAAAAATTAATTTTTCCCTACAAAATTACATTTATTAGGAAAATACTAATAGACACTATTAAAAGAATACAAGGTGTTTAAGAGAAGATGGCAACCACTCCAATAGCTGAGTGCTATTGTTTTCTCTTAATAACATCTCTGGAATGGAGAAAAAAGGAGGATGAGTGGTTTGTAGACAGCTGTGACTACCCTGGAAATATCTGGTAGGCAGAAGCCAGAAACCTAAAAATCACAGCCCTAGATATGGGGAAATGGCTAATATTTTTGTCTGTGGTGACCCCTCCTCTTATACTTAAAAGTTAATTCGTAAAGGGTTTGTACTAAAGCAAACAGCATAACTTTAGTGGGAGAAATTTCCATCACAAGAAACTTTACTAGGCTTCTATGACCTAAAGATGAATATTAAACAGTAACTGAAACGCTGACATAGTATTAAGTGTACTGTGTTTGACTGTTGTAACTGCAGTCCATGATTCTAGTGGTAGAAATGGCTGTCAGTCCTGAAGCAGATCTCGATAAATTTGTTTGACTACATTCTTTAGGTAGTTGTCTTCCAGTGGCACTTTGGATAGAATGGCAGTGACTTCATCTTGGCTGGAAAGAACAAAAGGCTAATTAATTTTCTGGAAACTTGTCTTCATTTCAATGAAATTCATATTTTTGAGTAGGGTTTCTGAATCTACTAGGAAGCACAAACAGGCATTTCCGGAAATAATTAGACTGTCCAATCTGAACTGAGATTCTAAAAATAAGGTCTAAGAACCAATTATGTATGTAATTGTGAAGTATCATGACTTAGCTGCTTTCTCTGGCAATAAAAATCTAAACTATTGGTGTTTGCTGATGGATTTGGGGTGGGCATATTCTATATTCTATCACCTTGCAATCTGTCAGCAGAGTATACAAAAAGTCACAAAACATACAGTAGAAATGAAGTACTTTTAAGTCTGTTCCAGAAACTAATTGAGAAAAGCACTATGACTACATAATTCTTAAAGTGATTACTCTGTTTTTAAGGCCATGAACGTTGTTCACATGTGATCTGGGCTAAACTTAAGCAGGATTTTTTTTCTTTTTGATTCTGTTTTGGGAAGGAGTGACTATAAAATGGAGCAAATATAAAAAAAATAGACCAATGGTCTCCAGTATTCATTGGAGATAGCAATGAAGGTCACTGACTTTAAAAGAACAAATTCTTCAAGAAATCAGAGTGAGAGGTGACTTCTGGCTTTCACTATGGTCTATCCATTTTCCAACCACTTTGAGAAATCTTTCAAAAGAAAGAACAAAGGTAAAAAAGTAGTTGGGAGCCCTTTCTTGCTTGCTCTTTACTCACCCAATGTTTCCAAGGTGATTTTGAATAGAGAAAGGTAATGGGACTGATGGGTAGTGGGCTGAGAGAGACAAAGTTATCTCAAACTTTGCAAATGCTGCTGAGCTGGAGAATAAAAGCTTCAATCTGTAAAAGACAAGATCCTCAATTAAAAACACAAAACAAAAATGGAATGAAACAAATGAATTTTCTTTTTATACTGAAACTATGGTATACATCATTGCTTATCAAATGAACAGAGGGTAAAACATCTGGAACAAAGCATGCTTATTTTGTATTTTCATCATTAGTCATGAAACTATTAATTAAATTATTTTAATAAGTTTTCGACTAACTACTTACTGTCATGGGTTGTGTCCCCTAAAATTCATGTATTAAAGCCCTAACCCCTAGTACATCAGAATGTGATCTAATTTGTAAAGAGGATCATTGCAGAATTAATTAGTTAAGATGAGACTGTTCCAGAGTAGGGTGGGCCCCTAATCTAAAATGACTGGTGTCCTAACAAAGAGGGAACATTTGGACACAGACATACACACAGGAACAATGTCATGTGAAGATAAAAGAAGCTACTGGGATTACCTATTGACAAACAAGGATTGCCAAAAGACTGCCAGCAAATTACCAGAAATTAGGAGAGAGACATGGAACAGATTCTCTTTCATAGCCAGCAGAAGGAACTGATCCTGTTGACACTCTGACCTCAGACTTCCAGCCTCCAGAACTGTGAGACTATGAATTTCCATTGTGTAAGCCACCCAGTTTGTAGTCTCTGTCATGGCAGCTCTACAGAAACTAATACACTTACTCAGTATTATTCACATCTATGCTTATTAGGTTATAATTTGGGCCCCATCGCTTTAAAAACTCAATCTCCTCTCCAAGGAGTTTGCAATGGCTCACTACCAGTGAGATTTCTTGAAGCATCTGGGAAAAACAGAAAAAGAAAAGATGGAAGCATAAAAACATTTCAGGGTTTTTTAAAAAGAATATCGCAAAGTTGAACAGTTTAGTATATCTTAGTATATTTATCATTTCAGGATTCACTATTACATACATAAAATTTCAGTTCTGCTTTCTGGGACAGTTGACATAATTTCCTTTAAATATTTCCGTGGGAATTTACCTTGGGTACCTGATGCTGTGTTGTGCATGTCTTCTTCCAGGATTCCTGTTGTTCAATGTACTGGAAAATAAGGCTATGAACTAAAAGGGAGGAAGGAGGAGCTTTATCCTCTGAGGAAGCAAAAAAAAAAAAGAATCAAAAGTAGGGTATTACATATCATTCATGTATTATATACACACACACACACACACGAAATATTAACTAGAAATACCTTCAAACAACTAGGTATTTAACTATCATCTCTTTTATTTTCAAACACATAAATCATCATATATAGTGAACATAAGTCACTGTGATAGAAACTCAAGCCTTTATCACATACAGAATAAAACTGAGATAAATGTGTAGGTTTAAATGTAACATAACCCTGAGTTTAAATTCTGGCTTTCCTTACTACCTGAGTGATCCTAAGCACAATACTTATTGCTTCTGAGCTATAGTTCTCTAGTTGCAAAATGGAGAATAGTGTTGATATAACTAATACACATGTCTGATACAGAGTAAGTACCCATAATGGTAATTTTTAAATTATGGAAATAGCTATTACTCAAGATTTAGTAATAATTTTTTTAAATTTCTTTTAAAGCCCACACAATATTTAGAATAATTCTCAAGCAGTTTTTGGTCTAATACACATTTCTAATTATTATTGTTGTTTATATTTTATTAGTATGTAAAAGAGTTCTCAAGGAGCAATATACACTTATTAAATAATTTAATTAATATTAAATAGATTTCCAAAAGTTTTGTTGGATTAAATGTTCTGAACTTACCATCTAACAGAGATTGAAAATTCAGATCAACAATCTTCCTATAAGCCTTGCCCAGGAAAGGGAGACCAACTAGAAAAACCAGCACAAAAACAGTATTTCTTTTTATCATCTGATTTAAAGCCACATACAACTCAGTACTTTAGAATTCTATTCTTTCTGGGTAGCAGGGTTTTTTCATAGACAGTTGAAGCTTTATCCCTGAATCATACTATTCTCTGTGTATGTAAAGTTTTACCTGAGAATACTGAACTATATTAACTGGCAGGCCTTTAAGAAAATTTAAGGTGTGGGACATTTTTGTAAATTTATCAGGGCCTCCTCCTTTGAACCCTAACTTTTGTACAAAAACAATATTCTTTTTAGGAGTCATATAAAGAAGATGACTACAACCTCCCCACACCTATTATCTTTGTACAAATACAGTGAAAACAATTTATGTTTTTAGCATCACAGTAATTTTAGCCACTCCAGTATTCTTGCCTGGGAAATCCCATAGACAGGGGAGTCTGGCGGGCTATAGTGAATAGGGTCACATAAGAGTTGGATGTGACTTAGCAACTAAATAACAGCAATGAATTTTAGGTAGCTAGGAGAGTTGATTGTTCTTCCACACACCAGAGTTATCTCTTGTCTCTAAGATTCTGATTCTTTTCACTCTACTAAATATTTTCTACGTGTTAGGCACTGAGGATATGCTAGTGAGACAAACAAATATGATCAACCTATGCTCTAAAGAATTATAGCTCAGGGGGATACACAGATAATTGCACTAATAAACACACCAAGAACTACAAACTATAGTAAGCACAATAAAGAAAACTGCATGAAGCAATGAGAACATATGCCAGGAGGGCAAACAGCAAAGGGAGTGAGTAAAAGAAGAGTCAAGGAAAACTTTCCTGAGAAAGTGATAATTAGTTGAGCTCTAAAGGACTATTAGTAGACATTTACTTAGTGAAGAGGAGGTGCCATGGTCTGAAAATTCATAGGCTGAAAACCTAATGCCCACTGTGATAGTTGTAGGACGTGGGAACTTTGGGAAGGATGGAGCCCTTGAATGGGATTAGTGCTCTTAAAACAGAGACCTTGAAGAGCTAGCTAATTATGTGAAGACACAATGAAGAGTCTGCAGCCTGGAAGAGGGCCCTTGCCTGACCATACTGGCACCCATATTTTGTGCTTCCAGCTTCTAGAACTGTGAGAATAAATTTCTGTTGTTTATAAGCTACTCAGTGTATGGTATGTAAAATTTTACATTTTTAAATTTTCTGTAGTTGCAGCATGCAGGCCTCTCTTGTTGTGGAACATAGATTCTAGAATGTGCCGGTGGCTCCATAGTTTCAGTGCATGGACTTAGCTGTCCCAAGGCGTGTGGGATCTTAGTTCCCCAGCTAGGGATTGAACCCATGTCCCTTGCACTGGAAGGCAGATTCTTTACCAGTGGACCACCAGGGAAGTCCTATTTTATGGTATTTTTAAAATGGCAACCCAGAAGGACTAAGACAGGGCAAAAGTTTCCAGGCATAAGAAACATCAGGATGAATGTCCTGAGGTAGGATGGAATATGACTAAGCATGAAAGACCATGGTCTTTTAAAGAAGTGAAACAAATTCACTGTAGCCGATGTGCAGAGAACAGTGTAAGATGAGGAAGGAAAAGGAGGAAAAATTCAATTCATTCAGGGCTTTACAGGTTATAAGCATTTTGATCATCAGTCTAAGAGTAGGAGGTACATGATAAAACTTTCAACAATTACTATAGCTACAGGAAGGAGAAAGAAATAGAGGGGAAAAGAAAAATTTCCAGAAAGACTACCTATAGCGTTATTGTACAGAATGGAGGTGTCTCTTGGCAGAAGAGACACAAAATAGGAGATGAATGTTAAATCTGAATCAGTAAGTCTTACTCATAATTTAGATATGCAGGTAAAGAAGAAAAGGCATAGAGTGATTCCTAACTTTTAATTTTGGACCTGAACAAAAGTTGATGGTATTCATTTAGAAAAGGAACTGTTTTTTTTGGGGGGGGGGCATTATTCTACATGATTTACAGGATTTTAGTTTCTCAACCAAGGACTGAACCTGGGGCCATGGTAGTAAAAGCACAAGTCCTAATCCCTGGACAGACAAGGAATTCCCAGGAAGGTTTAAGAAGAACTGGGCTTGGAGGCTGAGAAATTATAAAGATTCAAAGTTTCAATTTGGCCATGTTCACCCAGGGCTGGCCATGCTGAAGCTGTTTCAAGAGAAGAGACCTAAAGATACTGACAGGAGATTATAACAAAATAGCTAGGACTCTATCAAGTTATCATCTAGTGATGTTTACCAATTTTGATAAACCTACCAATCAATACACAGAGAATTTCCAATTAGCTTTTTGGGTTATGTATATCAAAAACCCAGTCAAGAATCATCAGCATTAGAGCAAATCCTCTATCACAACACACAGACAGATGGGAAAAAAGAAATCAGAGTAAATAGATGTGAAGAACATGTTGATCCATTTTTCTGGATAGGCAAAATTTATATTAGCTAATGTAATTTAACAGAGGGCTACTTTCACTAGCTGAAGTTTTTTACTTTTTATTTAATAAAATAAAATTCTATTATCACTAATTAAAGTGATTGCCTCTTTTAAGATTTTCAGCAGTACTTTCATCATGTCAATACATGTTAATATTGTATTAAAACAAAGATATGAAATCTTTAGTAAGTTTAATTATACATTTATCTGCAGAGGAATTATCTTATTCTTGCTACTTACCTACTGGCTCTCCAAAGGTAATGATGAGTTCTATTGTGTCATAAAGAAAGGTGAATATAGCTTGATCATCACTCCACTCAATGACATCCCATTCAGACAAGCTGAAGAAAGAGAAAAAACAAAAAAACATTTTTAAGTTAAAAGAAGAGAGTTAAGTTCTTCTACTATCTCAATAGTACCATCAGCAGCTACTGGATTTTCTACTGGCTTGGGAGACAAGTCATTATTCTAATTCCAATACTGTGAATGTACAAACTTATGCTTTTGAAAGAAATAAGAACTGACTCAATTTTGAGTTATTTTTCAGAGAAAAGCCAAGTCTAGGCAATATAAAATATTAAATATCTTAACATTACAAATTTCATAGCTCTCCCACCTTGTATACTTTCAGCTTACTGTTGAATATATTAATTCTTTTTGAGAATACATTGCATTATAGGTTAAAAATAGTGATACACATTACAAATACATGTCAACTGCACTAGTAGGCTGAGACAAGCACAAAAGTACAGGATAAAACACAAATTAATGCTGCCTGTTTTCCCTTACCTCAACTGATCCAGCAGCTCTTCAGTTCTCTTTGTTTGTTTTTGCACAAAGTCTAATTGAGCAAGGATCTGCTCTTTCTGTATCTCCAGCTCTGAGAAATTTCTGCAAATCAAACCAGGTATTCACAGAAAGATAACGTCACTGCTAGAGAATTCAGACATCATTAAAATAAAAGTTTATGACAAAAAGCCATGTGCTAAATGGCTCCCTAGTGAGGTGAATGATGTATATTTTTGCATTTTTAGGTTTTTTTTTAAATAAACATTAAACTAGAAGTGTGGGTCTATTATTATTAAAATTTACATTCTCCCCCCACCCCATCCCACCACCTAGGTTGTTACAAAACACTGAGCTCCCTGTGTTATACAACACTTCCCGTTACCCATCTATCTTACATATGGTAACGTATGTTTCAATGCTAGTCTCACAATTCATCCTATCCTCTCCTTCGTTTGCTATGTCTAAAGTCTGTTCTCTGTGTCTATGTCTCTATTCCTGCACTACAAATAGGTTTGTCAGTACTATTTTTCTAGATCCCATATACATTTATTAATATACAGTATTTGTTTTTCTCTTTCTGACCTAATTCACTCTTTCTAACAAGTTCCAGGTTCATTCATCTCACTAGAACATGTATCCTTATGGCTGATTCACATTGTTGTATGGCAGAGCTAACACAATATTGTAAAGCAATTATCCTCCAATTAAAAATAAATTAACAAAAACTAACTTCAAAAAATTTTAATTTTTATTTTGATGTTAAAAATGTAAGCATAATGTAGACCATAAGAATGCCCACCTCAAAAATGAAACATGCCATAATTTTGGTGCATGCATTTGGTTTTGTTTAGCTTATTAGAGCTAAACAGAATTTATATTTTGTCATTTTGCTAGCATCAATTTAATTTTAGCTAAAGTATTATCACCTATCAAGTTAATGTTTCCAGTTGGAATTTTACTGGCTTTGTCATTATTTGTTTGAGTCTTATAGTCAAATAAGATCCATAGTAAGAAACACATACCTCATTTTATATTTATTTACACGCAAGTGTCATATAAAAGCAGTTTAATGCTAGATTTTCTTTAACAGGATCCTGATATTACACAAGCTTGAGAACTACTGCCTTGGATTAATGCTCTGTAAGTAATAAATGCTTAGAGAATACTGCTAAGATGGCCTCCAAGGTCAAGTGCAAAGTGGAGTAGAAGTCCTGGCTCAACCTTAGTCAATATTCATGTTCTCAATCTGGTCAGTTTCTAGAGGTAGGAAATCACTTAATCACGTGGAGGTTAGCATATTTTCTAACACTCAAACTGAAGGCTAACCTTTGAAGCTTTTCTTCCTCAGTTTTCAGCTGTTCCAGTTCTTTGAAAAGAAAAACAAAAACAAAGCTATCAGAATGTACACATTAAAATACTGGTATAAAAATCATCTGCTTTATTGAAAAGTCTATCTCATTAATCTCATTTAAATAAAAAATTCAGAGGATCCCCCCCATATACCTCCCTAATTAAATCAGTTACCTTTCTCTGCAGCTCTCACTTCAGAATTCAGTTCTTCCACAGGACTGTCTTTCTGTTCATCCTCCAAATTCTTAGTTTCTAAAATAGACCATGGATTAAAGTAACTCAGTCAAAAATAACTAAACAACCAGAGATGAAAAGAAGAGATGGTCCCAAAATGTCGTGTTAGAATTTATCTTAACCCACCTTTTTCTTGACAAAAAAGCATTGAGATTTGCATACATCAAAATTATTGTTAGGCAACCTCATGGACTAAGCAGGAACACATACATATATATAAATGCACACATATATATTTAAATTTATTTCTGATACCTTGAAATCATCCTTAAAAGCCTTCTCTCTCCCAACATCCAAACCAACTTTATAGATTTTTACCTCAGAAATATTTTCTGAATCTACTTTTTTCCTTCACCACTACCAAGTTTCCTTTATATAAGCTATTGTTCTTTATTAACTATACCATCCAATAACTGCTTAACTTCTTAATTTACAGCCAATGCTTAACATCCTTCAAATGGCTATTCACTGGTCTCAGAAAAAGTCAAAACTCCTTAAGAGGCCCTCCTTGACCTGGTCCCTAAAACTGGCACCTCCAGCTTTATCTCAGACTATGTTCCCCTTTGTTCTCTCTTTTCTAGCCACATTTGCCTTGCCTTATTTCAGATCCTTTTACTTGGTATATTCTTTTCCATAGAAAGGCTTCTGCCTGTGTTATTCATACTGAACAGTCTGCTTTTCCCTCCCTTCTCACTTTAGCCCCGACTTATTCTTCAGGCTTTGGCTTAAATGCCACTTCCTCAAAGGGAAGCCTCTCCTGAACTGACAGACTTCTACTTCAGGAGCTTACGGCACCATGGAACCACTCTTCCACAGCAGTTACCATAAAACTATTTAATGCTTATAATCTTTCCTCAATATTGTAAAAGCAAATTGTCAAATCCAAACATATTTGAATGTGATCTCCTATAATTTGAAACTGAAATAGTATTGGAGCTCTGTATAGTACTGTAAAAAATTAAAGTATGGAAGCCTTTCTTAATGTATGAATGTTTGAATTAAAAGATAGTAATGGGAGAATTGACAAATAAAAAAATAATACTCCACAAGGGCATAAAGTTTTGTTTTTAATCACTACAGTAGTCTTAGCACCAAGCACTATACAAGGCACATGATAGGTACTTGGTAATTGCTCAAGGAATAATGAAGAAAGGAGACAGAGAACCATTCAGTGGCAGCTAGAGAGTGTGACTGTTGGTACTTTCAAAGGTGAGAAATGAATATATTCAGTGGAGGAGGCAGAGAGGTTGTAAATATGAGATAAGGAAAAGTCAGTGCGATAAGATTCCTGAGAAGACAAGGGAGGCTACAATTCAAAGTTTAGGTGGAGAGATTGATCTTAGGGAAAAGAAAGAAAGGATGAAAGAATGGATACAGATATATAAAAGTTTGGTTTGTTTTGTAGCAGGAAGTTTAGAAATTCTGGCCTTAATGGCTTCTATTTTTTTTTCATAAGTGAAAAAGTAAGGTAATAAACAAAGGAGTATGATAGTCTAAGACTATGGACTTCATATATTTATTAACAGTTCAATGCAAAAAATATGTACCAGGCACTTTTTCTGTGCAAAGCATAGTGCTAAGAACTTTGAAGGATATGGAGAAAAATAAAAGCTGATCTTTGTCCCCATGGAGCTTACAAATTAGATAGGAAAGTAAACTATATAGAACTAGAATTACAATTAGATATGATAGGTACAATAAAATAGTCATAGCAGCTCAAGAGAGAGAACACTATACTTTGGTAAAAAATATAATGAGAATGTATTAGGCAAACACAAAGTGGCAGAACTGCATAGAAATGACAAGATTTGGTTGGAATTTAGAATGTGTAAGGGAATAATGGTAAAAATCAGGTAAGAAGGGAATATCTGAAAATGATGGTTGAGAATGCTAAATGTCAAACTCAGGAGTTTGGCCTTTATTTTGTAATAAATGGAAAGGCAGAAGTTTTTCAGGGTAGTAACATAAAAGAGAAGGAAATGGCAACCCACTCCAGTGTTCTTGCCTGGAGAATCCCAGGGACAGCGGAGCCTGGTGGGCTGCCGTCTATGGGGTTGCAAAGAGTCGGACACGACTGACGAGACTTAGCAAGCAGCTGCAGCAGCAACATAAAAGAAAAGGTGATAAGAATTCATGGAAGAACTATACAGACAGATCTTCATGACCCAGACAACCATGATGGTGTGATCACTCACCTAGAGCCAGACACCCTGAGTCTAAAGTCAAGTGGGCCTAAGGAAGCATCACTACGAACAAAGCTAGTGGAGGTGACAGAATTCCAGGTGAGCTATTTCAAATCCTAGAAGATGATGCTGTGAAACTGCTGCACTCAATATGCCAGCAAATTTGGAAAACTCAACCGTGGCCACAGGATTGGAAAAGGTCAGTTTTCACTCCAATCCCAAAGAAAGGCAATGCCAGAGAATGCTCAAACTACTGCACAATTGCACTCATCTCACACACTAGCAAAGTAATGCTCAAAATTCTCCAAGTGAGGCTTCAACAGTATGTGAATGGTGAACTTCCAGATGTTCAAACTGGATTTAGAAAAGGTAGAGGAGCCAGAGGTCAAACTGCCAACATCTGCTGGATCACAGAAAAAGAGAGTTCCAAGAAAACACATACTTCTGCTTTATTGACTACACCAAAGCCTTTGACTGTGTGGATCATAACAAACTGTGGAAAATCCTTAAAGAGATGGAAATACCAGACCACCTGACCTGCCTTCTGAGAAATCTGTAGGCAGGTCAAGAAGCAACAGTTAAAACTGGACATGGAACAACAGACTGGCTCCAAATTGACAAAGAAGTACGTCAAGGCTGTATATTGTCACCCTATTTATTTAACTTATATGCAGAGTACATTATGTGAAATGCCGGGCTAGATGAAGCACAAGCTGGAATCAAGATTACGGGGAAAAATATCAATAATCTCAGATATGCATATGATACCACCCTTACGGCAGAAATTGAAGAGGAACTGAGGAGCCTCTTGATGAAAGTAAAAGAGAATAGTGAAAAAGCTAGCTTAGAACTCAACAGTCAGAAAATGAAGATCATGGCATCCAGTCCCATCGTGGGTCCCATTCAGTCCCATCACCTCATGGCAAATAGATGGGGAAACAATGGAAACAGTGACAGACTTTATTTTTGGGGGCTCCAAAATCACTGCAGTGATGATTGCAGGCATGAAAATTAAAAGATGCTTGCTCCTTGGAAGAAAAGCTACAACTAACCTAGATAGCATATTAAAAAGCAGAGACATTATTTTGCCAACAAAGATCCGTCTAGTCAAAGCTATGGTTTTTTCCAGTAGTCATGTATGGATGGGAGAGTTGGACCATAAAGAAAGCTGAGTGCCAAAGAATTGATGCTTTTGAACTGTGGTGTTGGAGAAGACTCTTGAGAGTCCCTGGGACTGCAAGGAGATCAAACCAGTCAACCCTAAAGGAAATCAGTCCTGAATATTCATTGGAAGGACTGATGCTGAAACTCCAATACTTTGGCCACCTGATTAGAAGAACTGACACATTGGAAAAGACCCTGATGCTGGGAAAGATTGAAGGCAGGAGGAAAAGGGGACGACCGAGATGTTTAGATGGTATCACCAACTCGATGGACGTGAATTTGAGCAGGGTCGAGGAGCTGGGGATGGACAGGGAAGCCTGGAGTGCTGCAGTCCCTGGGTCGCAAAGAGTTGGACACAACAGTGACTGAACTGAACATAATGAATACTGTCCTTTATAATTATTAATCCTGCAGCAATGTTAAGGTTGGACTGGAAAGAGATAGAATGAAAATTAAGAGTGTAGAAAGATTAGTTAGAAGATCTGAAATAGCACATGTCAGAATTAATGATAGTGTTAATGGGGATGGGGAAGAATATAGAAGATACTGAAGCAGATATAATAGGATTTGATAAGAGAAAAAAGTTATGAGCCTTTTACAATTTATAAGAATGGTGACAATGTTAATACAAATGAGAAGTATCACAGACAACAAATTTTCAGATATTATTTTGAAAATGGAAGACAATAACTTCCATTTTTTCACATAATGTTTAAGGTGCTTAAAGGACACTTTTGTTGAAAGGTTCAGCAAGAAGCTGGAAATGTTAAGTCTGGAATTCAAGAGAAAGAGAAAGATGCCCTCATGCAAAATGGTTACAAGTCACTTGAAGGCAAAAATCTGGGACACCCGGGTGGTCCAGTGGATAAGATTCCAAGCTTCCAATGCACGGGGTTTGGGTTCCATCCCTGGTGGGGGAACCAAGATGCCACATACCATAATTAAGCCCGCATGCCACAACTAGAGAAGCCTGCACACTGCAGTGAAGACCCACAGCAGCCTAAATAAATAAACATTTAAAAACGGGCAAAAATCTGTGTATATATTTTTTCTGACACTAAGAGCAGTATCTGGCAGGTAGTAGGTGCTGAACAAATGCTGGATGAATTTAACTGAATTTGGGAATCATTCATATAAACATAATTGTTAAGGCAGATGAAAGCATTAGGGGAGAAAATATAGAAATGAATAAATGAATGCTACACAAGGGCTTAGTTAGATAAGGGACAAGAGAGGAGCTAAAAGGAACAGTCAGGAGAAAAGAATAGTATCAAGATAGAGCAATACCATAGAGTTTAGGGAGAAGAACGTTTCAGGAAGAAAAGAAGAATCAGCAGTGTCAAATACTGAAAAGAGATCTAGATGGCTAAGGACTGAGAGCGACCAAATTTGATAATTATGTGAAATTTTGTGATCTTTGAAAAAGCAGTTTTAAGACAAAACTAACAAGTCAAGATAATGAGAGACCAAACTGAAAGGATAAATAAGTTCATTTATTAAAAAACAACACAAGATTATGGTCTAGGCTGTGAAGAGTTTTCCGAAGAGACTTATTATTTTGGGTATTTCTTGATTATGTTATGAATGACCACAGTAAAGGAGTTGCTCTAACTTAATATCTCAAGCTACTAAATACCAGGCTTCAGCACAGTGCTACTAGCAAAGTAGGGAAGGATTTAGATACAATTAAATTTTCTTTCGGAAGTATTCAAGATATTTTACCTATTTCCACCTCGGTGATACAGTTATCAATCTTCTTAAGTATGTTGTCCATCTCATTTATCCTTTTATGAAGTTTCTCTCTCTCACTCTAAACACACAATATCATAGACTGTCAAGTTAAACCTCAAAACAAAACATTATAAATGGTCAAACTGCTAATATAACTGCTACATCTAATTTATGATCAAGCAAATCTTTTTGTTTGTTGTTATTTTTGTTTTGGCTGTGCAGTGCAGCATGCGGGATCTTGGTTTCCAACCACGGATTGAACCATGCCCCATGCAGTGGAAGTACAGAGTCTTAACCACTGGACCACCAGGGAAGTCCCACAAACAGGCAAATCTAAAAGATCGAAACTTCTAGTCTTATCTTAAAAAAAGTTTTTTAAACATACATAACAGATTAATATTAATTCATATTTTATACTTTATGTTTCTATGTAATATATATAACTTAGAGTTTATAAAAATGATCTATGGTCAAATAAATTTGGGAAACACTGATCAAATAGAATTATAGCATTTTTTCTTTTTAGACAAAAAAAAAAATTTCTGACCTTAGACTTTAATATGTTAGCTATTATATTTTTCCAAAAGGGGGACACTGTATGTAACACTTCCCAGACTTATTTGCCAATGAAAAGTATTTTTATGTAGGACCTTTCTTCAAGGATGATCATTTTGGAAAATGCTATTTTTTTGCAATACATGCATACACATGCATAGTTGAATATGGACTATGAAGAAGATAATACCAGAGCACAGTCCTTAGCAAAGGAAGATCATAATTCTATATTGTTTTATTTCAATATATATAATTTGAGATGAGACATACACCCATATTAGTAAATATATTCTAGAATTACTCAAGATGCCAGGATTTACTACTTTTGTTAAACTGAACCTCATTTCTTATGAACAATTTTAAGTTTTTGCCCAACTCTCATTCACATGTCTCCTAAGGAACATTCTTCATATTTCACAATCACTATAAAGTAATTTTAATAGATCTTTCTAAGCTCTTAACGGTCTCAAATTACCTGAGCTGACTGCACCAGCTTGCTGTATAGAGCCACTTTTCCTTGGTGAGTGAAGACTTTAGTCATCTTGGTAAAACGTGATTTTATTTTGTTCAAGTAAATTCCAAAGGCCTTCAGCTGTAAAGTCAAAGTTACACTGCATTAAAACAAATGAGTTAGAAAAGGCAAATGGTCTGGGAAGGCTGGTTCAGCTGCTATGTGCTAAGATTTGCCCATCCTAGACTATGATTCCTAAGGCTTCTTATTTGCAAATTTAATTTCACTTAATAGCTTAAGTCCAGAACCAAAGATTTCAACTTTGATTCCAGTTGAATAATTCCAGTACAAAATTCATTTATATTATAAATTAGAAAATGACAGGTTCTTTAGTTAATAAAACTCCAATCAGGGCAAATATAAAAGAGTTGCTTATTTAATCAATTAATGTCTATCTCTTCCCTATCTAAATCTAAGTGAAAAGCAAATAAGAAGGGAACTCTAAATTTCAAATGTATTTCATATATTAAATTGATCATGTAAGAAATGTAAGATTCTATACTAATAATCATTCATATATAATAAAATCTTAGTACTTAGTACTTTGTCACTCAGTCGTGTCCGACTCTTTGCGACCCCATGGACTGTAGCCTACCAGGCTCCTCCCTCCATGGGATTCTCCAGGCAAGAGTACTGGAGTGGGTTGCCATTTCCTTCTCCAGGGGATCTTCCTGACCCAGGGATCAAACCCAGGTCTTCTGCATTACGGGCAGACGCTTTAACCTCTGAGCCACCAGGGAAGCCCAATAAAATCTTACTGACATATCATACCTGAGAAGTAAACTAAAGAACTCACCACTAATTATCAAGTGTGCGTGTATGTGTGTGTGTGTGAGTGCTTAGTCGCTCAGCTGTATCCTACTCTTTATGACCCCATGGACTATAGTCTTCCAGGCTCCTCTGCCCATGGAGATTGTCTAGGCAAGAATACCAGAATGGGTTGGCATGCCCTCCTCCAGGGTATCTTCCCGACCTAGGAACTGAAGTGAGGTCTCCTGCATGGCAGATAGATTCTTTACCAGCGGAGCTACCAGTGAAGTCCAATTATCAAGTAACAGGTACTAATTTCACAATAAACATTGTAATGTCTATACTGATTCCCATTCAGAAAATGAGAAAAGTACCTCCTCATCAGAGCAGTGTTTCATTTTTTCCCACAGGTTCCTATTTATATCAGTTAACAGTTTATCTTGGTTCAGTGCAGAAAGCTTTAATCTAAATAGAGAAAAGTTAATTAGCAGAGTTCAGAAGTCAACCCAAATGATTCAATTTAGATCTACAGGCATACTTAATTTTTCCTAGTTCTTTTCTACATAAAGAGGGGAATTCACTCAGGAATAGTGGCCAGTCTATTTCGACACTTGTAGAACAGTTTAAGAATGTTATGATTCAAAAAAATTTCCCTCCCAAATAGAATTCTCATCTCAATGCATCAACTTGTTCCAAAATGAAAATACTGTTTTGGTCAAGCTTATTCAGTTAATGAATACACTGTTCAATAAAGTTCTTGGTGAAATGAAAAATATCTCTTTTATTTTTACTTAAAACCAAACAAACTTTTTGGTCAATATGTTGCTTATAAAGAATCCTTTAAGGGCTTGTGAATGCATAATTGTTGGAAAGTTGTCGCTATTAAGTTAAAGTTTCCAATTCAGTTCAGTCTTACCTCACCTTTATAGAATAGCATTAATAAAAGTAGCAAAGTTACCTTGTTAATAAGTATAGGGAATAAATTTTTATCAGATTAGAAGATATTATAAATAGGCACTAGGTACAAAATGAAACAGTAGAGCACATCTAAACAAACTTTTCATTCTATGCAATGAATCTATTTTATTCAAAACAAAGCATTCTTAGACAAATCCTGAGACACCCAACTCTTAAATAACATGAAGGTAAGAAACTTGTCTTGTTCAGGGATGAACCCCAGGATTTGGTACTGCGCCTGGCACTCAGTAGGTGCTCAATACTTCGTTCAATGAATAAGCCAGAAACAGGCAAATCTGCAGTACTATAATTTAACAGCATCTTAACTTTCTAGTTTTAAAACTATGAAAAGTCAAAGTGAAAGTCACTCAGTTGTGTCTGACTCTTAGTAACCTCAATGGAGTATACAGTCCATGGAATTCTCCAGGCCACATACTGGAGTGGGTAGCCTTTCCCTTCTCCAGGGAATCTTCCCAACTCAGGGATTGAATCCAGGTCTCCTGCACTGCAGGTGGATTCTTTACCAGCTGAGACACAAGGGAAGTCCTTTAAAACTATAATTCTCTTTATTTTTATTTATTGAGGTAACATTGGTTTAAGACACTGGTTATATGTTTCATGTGTACATTATATTTTGACATCTATGTACCCTACAGTGTGTTTACCACCAAAAGTTTTAAAACTACATGATTCTTAAAAGATTACTTCATTTCTTTTCTGTTTGTTAGATTGGTTCAAATTCAGTTTGACAGTTCTAGATAAGTATGACATAAACACTGCCTTGAGTTGCAAGTTTTGGTTTACCTGTGAAAATCTAGATATACCTAATTTGTAAATTAGTCTGCTGCATCTACTTACACCAAACCACTGAGCTACAGTCTTGATTAAAACCATGTTCTTTTATAAATGCAAACTAAGAGCAAATGTGATAAAACTATAAACCCAAAGGCAATCTTACTTTTAGGCACTATATTAAATCTCTAAAAGGTACTATCTTCTTTTAAACATGTTTTTTTGGAATTTATATCATAATCTAATAATTATTGCTTATAAGGACCTTTGTTATCGTTGTTCAGTCACCAAGTCATGTTCATCTCTTTTGTCACCCCATGGCTATAGCCTGCCAGGCTCCTTTGTCCATGGAATATTCCAGGAAAGAATATTGGAGCGGGTTGCCATTTCCTTCTCCAGGGGATCTTCCCCATCCAGGGATTAAACCTGAATCTCCTGCTTGGTAGATGGATTCTTTACCACTCAGCCACCTGGGAATTCCTATTAAGGCCATACTCTTTGCTAAGAATGGCATGCAAACTTCTTATATATACTACTTTTACTGCTCATTATATACACTACTTCTACATTACTAAGTAGGTATTATTATCCGCAACTGATGGATGTGAAAATGAAGATTAAATAACTTACGTAAGTAGCCAAGAGTTGAACTCCCATCTGACACAAACCTGAAATTCCTTCCCATATACTATATTACGCCGCCAATTAATGCGGTCAGCTTTTCAGATGCCAGTGTTATTCTCATCAAAATCCTATCACACAGATTATTCGCCCACCCAACAACACACACAAAAGATGGAAACTTTCATACTCTTCAATCTTCCGGCAAAGAGCTTCACAATCTTCTTTATAAATCTGTATCTTGGGTCGGTAAACATATTGACTTAACATCAGGTCTTCCAGAGTAGGTGATGTGTTTACAGTAAACTGAAAAAAAAAAAAAAAATCCCTTAAAATTGGTATTTTGAGGACCAAACCATGTGCAAGGACTGTTAAGTCTCAAACAGTGCTTGAGACATGAGTGCTTACTTTTACAAGTTCTACAAAGGAAAAATGGAAAACTTTAAATTCATATACCTAGTAAGCTACAGTTGGAATTTGAAATAAAGTCTCTGACAACAAAGTCCATTTCCCACAGATGTTTAGAGGAACTGTGGAAGTTCCACACATAGGCTTAAAAGCGATTTGAAAATGTTTATACATTTGCATAAACACCTCAATAAACTTCAGTGGGAGAGAGAAATGGTTATACATTTTTTTTTCATTCATTTTTTTAATTGAAGGATAATTGCTTTGCAGAATTTTGTTTTTTGTCAAACCTCAACATGAATCAGCCATGTGTATACATATATCCCTCCCCTTTTGAACCTCTCTTCCATCTCCCGCCCTATCCCATCCCTCTCGATTGATAAGAGACCCTGTTTGAGTTTTACACATTGTTTTAAAACTATCAATATCTGAAAATTCAAACTTATAAAAAACCTCTTTATTGAAAGAAAAAAAAAAGATGCCAGTTTCCAAGATTATTTTTTTCTATTCTCATTCAGTAGCCCTGTATCCTTACTTCTATCCCAGGTTGAACTCAGACTTTTCTGGCATACATAAAATGAAGCAGTAAAAATCTGGTTATTTTTTTTTAATGTCTTATAATGTCTTTTAGACATTTTTAAAATGTCTTATAGCTTAACCCAATGACTTTCTGATGTCCCTAATGCAGTGTTGGAAAAACTAAGTTAGCCTATTACATATAAAATCCAAAGAAAATACTACAAATGTCCATTATTCACAGGCAGTGTGGTACAGAGTAAGTCATTTTAGCATTCAGGGACGGGGGAGCCTGGTGGGCTGCCATCTATGGGGTCACACAGAGTTGAACACAACTGAAGTGATTTAGCAGCAGCAGCATATAATGGGCACAATGTTGACCAACCTCTTAAGATCAAAGTAAAAGTTTTTTAAAAAGGTACCAAAGCTCAGGGCCTGCTAAATAATCTAACAAACTTTAGTTTCCTCTCATTCTCTCCTTTAGTTGAAAAATTAAAAGGAAATACAAATGAGGTTTTAATTTCATTTCTCTATCTGTAACTAGTTTTATAACATGTTGTCAGTGTAAAAAGGTGCTAAAGGCAATGATTACTGATGATGACTCTCTTTCTTAAAAAGTAGTTTTAAAGCTAAATTTATAAAGAAAAATCAAAGCTCTATACTTCTCAAAGAAATCAGGCCTCCTTGGGAAAATGGCTGACTGTCTTTCATATAGGAGCCAAATACTTGATAAAGGAATTCTTTTTTACATAAGTATTTGGACATAATATGGAAAAATGAAGAAAATTATGATATCACTACTTTACAACTCCTAATAAATTGCTATATCTAAATAACGATAACTTAATGATGATCATAACCAGACATTAACTCCTGATGGGAGGACAAGTATAAAGTAAACTTGGAAAACAAAAACATGTCATCTGATAAAGCCTCTGCCTATTTACAGAAAATACAAAGGACAGAAGGACATGTTAAAACGAAAGTTAGGGTATGCATAATGGGCAAAACACATACTTAGCAGAGTACAGAAATATCTGGTTTCCACCAAAAAAAAAAAAAAGACAGAGAGAGAAGGGAGACGTGGGGAGAGAGGGTTATTGAAGGGGACCTTATACTTTAAAAGATAATTAAGAAGGAGCTATCAATCTCATTTGGGTTCAGTTTAACAAACTGGAAAATAATGCAGACAATCAGGGAAATATAATACTGACTGAATAATTAATCATTTAAAGATAAGCTTATTATATTTGGACATATTTTAAAGAGTCCCCATCTTTTCAGGGATACATATTGAAATACAGATAAATTGATGATACCTGGGATTTCCTTCAAAATAACCGGATAGGGAGGTAGGGAAATATAGAGACAAGGGTTGATACTTTTTTTTCAAGTCTTTATTGAATTTGTTACAACATTGCTTCTGTTTTATGTTTTTGTTTTTTGGCCCTGGGAGGCACGTGGGATCTCAGCTCCCCAAGGAGGGAACAAACTTGTACTCTCTGCATTGGAAGGCGAAGTCTTAACCACTGGACTGCCAGGGAAGTCCCAGAAGTTGATAATTTTTGAAGTCTGGTGATAGATACATGAGAAGTTCATTAAACTATTATCTACTTTTGCATATGTTTGAAAATTCCTATAACAGCTAAATTTTTTTTCTTTAAAGAGTAAGGTTTTTCTTGAACCTTCATAACCATAAAGTGAAACACAGGACTATGTTCCCAGAGATTCACCAGGAATGCCAAATGCAAAGGATATCAGGCTTATGCACTGTGGATACAATTGAATGCAACTGCCATTGCTGTAATGCAATACATGGGTTAAACTGCTGCTCCTTGTGTCCAGGACTACATGCACAAGTCACTCCCTTTCCTTGCCTTATCTATTTTGATTAAGTGCCCAGTTTATGCACTATCAGCTCTTAGATATTTCAGGCCTGGTAAGGGTACCTGCAATAGTTCCACAACTGCACTGAAAGGGAGTATTTTGGTATGAAACATTCCTTGGGCATGCAGGAGGTCATGGGGCATGAACATAGAAACTTTTTTTTCCCCCTCAGTTTTACTGAGATATAACTGACATATAGCACTGTGTAGGTTTAAGATTTACAGCATAATGATTTGACTTACATACATCATGAAATGATTATCACAAGTTTAATGAATATCTATCACATGGAACAAAGACACAGTACCATCCAAATCAGGAACCAGTACATCAAGGCTGTATACTGTTACTCAGCTTATTTAACTTATATGCAGAGTACATCATGTGAAATGCCAAGCTGGATGAAGCACAAGCTGGAATTAAGATTGCAGGAAGAAATATCAAGAACCTCATTTATGTAGATGACCACCCTTATCGAAGAAAGTGAAGAACTAAAGAGCCTCTTGATGAAGGTGAAAGAGGAGAGGGAAAAAGTTGGCTTAGAACTCAACATTCAGAAAACTAAGATCATGGCATCTGGGCCCATCACTTCATGGCAAATAGATGGGGAAATAATGGAAATAGTGAGAGGTTTTTTTTTTTTTTTTGGTGCTCCAAAATCACTGTAGATGGTGAAATTAAAAGACGCTTGTTTCTTGGAAGAAAAGCTATGACCAACCTAGACGGCATATTAAAAAGCAAAGACATTACTTTGCCAACAAAAGTCTGTCTAGTCAAAGCTATGGTTTTTCCAGTAGTCATATATGGATGTAACAGTATACTAACACATATATATGGAATTTAGAAAGATGATAATGATAACCCTGTATGCGAGACAGCAAAAGAAACACAGATGTATAGAACAGACTTGTGGACTCTGGGAGAGGGAGAGGGTGGGACGATTTGGGAGAATGGCATTGAAACATGTATACTATCATGTAAGAAACAAATCGCCAGTCTAGGTTTGATATAGGATACAGGATGCTTGGGGCTGGTGCACTGGGATGACCCAGAGTGATGATATGGGGAGGGTGGTGGGAGGAGGGTTCAGGGTTGGGAACTTATGTACACCTGTGGCAGATTCATGTCAATGTATGGCAAAACAAATACAGTATTGTAAAGTAAAAATAAAGAAAGAAAGAAAGAAAAAAACAAAACAAAACAAAAAAATAAAATAAAATACAATTTAAAGATGTAATTTTTTTTCAACTCACAAACAGAAAATGTACAAGCTCAAAATGAGAGAATGCGTGGGAGTCCGGTCTGTAATAAACATTTCTCAGTTAAAAAAAAAAAAGAGTTGGACTATAAAGAAAGCTGAACACAGAAGAATTGATGCTTTTGAACTATGGTGTTGGAGAATACTCTTTAAAGTCCCTTGGACTGTAAGCAGATCCAACCAGTCCATCCTAGAGGAAATCAGTCCTGAATATTCATTGGAAGGACTGATGCTGAAGCTGAAACTCCAATACTTTGGCCACCTGAGGCAAAGAACTGACTCATTAGAAAAGACTCTGATGCTGCGAAAGACTGAAGGCAGGAGAAGGGGATGACAGAGGATGAGAAGAGTTGAATGGCATCACCAACTGGATGGATACGAGTTTGAGTAAGCTCCGGGAGTTGGTGATGGACAGGGAAGTCTGGTGTGCTGCAGTCCCTGGGTTGCAAAGAGTCGGACATGACTGAGTGACTGAACTGACTGAATGATCACCTCATACAGATACAAAATTAAAGAAATAGAAAAAAATTTTCCTTGTGATGAGAACTCATAGGATTTGCTCTCTTAACAACTTTCATATACAACATACAACTGTGTTAATTGTATTTATCATGTTGTACTTTATATCCCTAGTGCTTATTTATCTTATAATTGGAAGTTTGTACCTTTTGACTGCCTTGATCCAATTTCCCTTCTCCTCATCCCCACCTCTGGTAAACCACAAATCTGATCTCATTTTTTATGAGTTTGTTTTTGAAATATAACTGACCTACAATACTATGTTATTAGTTCTTCTTACACAATATAGCAATATGGTATCTCTACATATTATCTTAGCTAGTGCTACCAGTTGAACTCCTGCAACTGCACACACACATGGGTGCCAAACATACATCTCCCTGTCTGCCTCAAGAATGCTTCCCGAGTTCCACCCTAAAGAAGACTCATGGTCATTTAAATCCTGTAACAGATGCCCATAGTTGTGAACCTCCTTTTCCACAGCCCATACATTACCCATTTCTTTGGCCCTTCTCTACCTTGGGATTGTTTCTTAAATACTTTTTTTGGCTGCACCACATAGCTGTGTAATCTTAGTTTCCCAACCAGAGATGGAACCCGTGCCTCC
This sequence comes from Aepyceros melampus, assembly GCA_006408695.1. Lineage (NCBI taxonomy): Eukaryota > Metazoa > Chordata > Mammalia > Artiodactyla > Bovidae > Aepyceros > Aepyceros melampus. The sequence continues at coordinate 284,271 of SJXQ01009756.1, forward strand.
TGCACTAGAAGCATGGAGTCTTAAATACTGGACTGCCAGGCAAGTCCCTACTGTGGGATTTTAAAATCTCTTTCCTGCAATACCATGAACTCCTCTTTTTTTTTTTTTTTAATTTATTGAAGTAGAGTTGATTTGTCTTAGTTCTTTCCCAGATATATTTCCCTAACACTGCCTTTCCTGACCTCTACAAAGCCTGAGACCAAAGGGGAAGAGTCATACTAATATTCCCTTGATTCATCCCTCAAAGATTAGCTTCCCAGATATCCTCCACTCTTCTACCCTGCCAGCAACCTTTCTGTTCCTATGCTTCCCCTTTGCTTTCTCTGGCCCCTGGTACCATTTCTGCATTTCCCAAACTCTAGATACATACCTAGACACCTTTTTATTTCCCATCTGCAGCTGAGGCAAGGGGATTCTACAGGGAAGGGACACTATTATGGTGATGAGAATAATGAGGTTGGGGACCCAAAAGATACATGAGTATCTTTCTCCTTTCTATCTTTGATTTACTTTTCACCTTTAGATATCAATCCTCCTGTAATTGATTACTTTCTAAACAGCTTTATTGAGATTTAATTTACACACCATATAATTCACTAAGTATGCGATTAAATGATTTATAAAATATATTTACAAGGTTGTGCGACATCATCACCAGCTAATTTTAGAGCACTTTCATTCCTCTAAAAGAAACCTTGTACCCATTAGCTGTCATTCTTTTCTCCTCCACCCCTATTTTAGCCTCAAGTAACCACTAATCAGTTCACTTTTTGGCTATTATGAATAATGTTCATGTACCAGTTTTTGTGTAGAGGTACATATTCAATTCTCTTAGGTAAATACTTAGAATTGGAATTGGTGGATCATATTATAGTTCTGTTTAACTTTTTGAGGAAATATCCAGCTCTTCCAAAGTGGCTACACCATTTTACAAGTCTACTAGCACTGTATGAAAATTCCAGCCTCTTCACATCCTTGCAGCACTTGTCATTTTGTCTTTTTGGCTACAGGCATCCTAGTGGCTGTGAAGTGGTAACTTATTTTAATTTGTACTTCCTTTATCACTATTTTGCTAATTGGCCATTTGCATATCTTCTTTGGAGAAACATCTATTCTGATCCTTTGATATTTTTGAATAGGGTTATCTTTTTTTAAAAAATTCTTTTTATTTATTTGGCTGCACTGGGTCTTAGTTGCAGCACATGAGTTTTAGTTCCCTGAACAGGGATTTAACCCAGGGCCCCTGAGTTGGGAGCACTTAGCCTTAGCCACTGGACCACCAGGGAAGTCCCCAATTGGGTTATTTTTTTGAGTTGTTAAGAGTTCTTTAAATATTCTGGATACAAGTCTAAGTTGTATGATTTGCAAATGTTTTCTCCTGTTCTGTGGGTTGTGTTTGCCGTTTCTTGATGGTATCATTTGCAGCATACAAGTTTTAAATTTGATGAAGTCCAATTTTTAATTTTGGCACTTATGCTTTGGTGTTATATAGGACTGATTTTTTTATGTATAATGTGAAGTATGGATTAAGGTTCTTTTTTTTCCTGTAGATAACCGACTGATTCAACACCATTTATAGGAAAGGCCACTATTCGACAGTGGCATCTTTGTCATAAACCAAATAGTCATATATGTGTGGGTCTATTCTTTAAAAGTTAGAAGTCATCTAGTCCTAGTGATAATTTTAATGTTAAATTGCAAACTGAAAATTTCAATGGTGGGAATTTCCTGGTTGTCCAGTGGTTAGGACTCCTCACTTTCATGGCAAAGGGTTTGAGTTCAATCCCTGGTCAGGGAACTAAGACCCTGCAAGTCAGGTGGTGTAGCCAAAACAAATATTCAATGGTAGTTAATGACAGTTATCCAGTTCTTGGGTTAATTTTGGTAATTTGTATTTTTCTAAAAAATCATCTAGGTCTTAAAAGTTGTCATCACAGTTGAAGGATTAAAAAAAATTCTTGTAATCTTTCCTTTAATCTGTGGATGCATCTTTCTCAATTTATGTATTTTAGCTTTCTCTCTCCCCCTTATTTTTTAGATTTATTTTTGGTGGTGTTGTGTTTTTGCTGCTGCACACAAGCTTTCTCTAGTTGTTGAGTATGAGCTTCTCATTGCAGCGGCTTCCTTCTCTTGTTGGGAAGCACAGGCTCAAGGTTAATGGGCTTCAGTAGGTGTAGTACATGGGCTCAGCAGTTATGGTTCATGAGCTCTAAAGTACTGGCTAGAGTAGTGCATAGCAGAGTAGTTGCATCACAGGGGCTCCGTTGCCCTGAGGCACATGGGATCTTCCCAGACCAGGGATTGAACCGGTGTCCATTGCACTGCAAGGGGGATTCTTATACACTGGACCACAAGGAGAAGCCTTCCTTTGACTTAATTAAGCTCTTTAAGAGTTTTTTTTAATCCTTTTCAAAGTACCAGTTTTTATTCTATTAGCTGCATTGCACTAATAAGTGAAGCACTAAATGCTTCATTTTAGCTCTCTGACAAGAGATGGAACCCAAACCCTTGGCAGAGAGCACACAGAGTCCTAACCACTGGACTACCAGGGAATTCCCCCAAAGCACCAATTTTTAGATCTGTTATCTTTTCTACTAGTTTTTGTTTTCTAGTTTATTAACTTTCTATTTACCTGAATTCCGTCTTCCTACCTTTTTTACGGATGTCATTTTATTGTTCATTTTCCAATTTCTTAAAGTATTAAAGTCCTTTAGTTTTAGATTCTCTTCTATAACAGTAATATCTGAGGCTTTTAATTTCCTGCTAAGTGTATGTTCTGTTGTATATCCCATAGATTGTTTTCCTTTGCTTTCTAAATAGTTTTGCTTTACTCTTTGATACGCATTATCTAGAAATGTGTTTCTTAATTTCCAAGATGTTTGTGTTTTTAATAGTTCTAATTTTATTGGATTAAGATCAGATGATATCTATGAAATCTCCATTTTTCAATTTCTCATGTTTTTCTTTGTGATCAAGGGCATACCTAATTTTTATAAATGTTCAACAGACTTAAGTTAAAAAAATACTATGTAATTCTATATGTAAATGATATGAGTTTTCTATTAATCTTTTAAACTAAGCTTCTTGGTCGCACTATTAAATTTATTTATTTTAATTGGAGGTTCACTTTATAATATTGTATTGGTTTTGCCATACATCAACATGAATACGCCACAGGTATACACATGTTCCCCATCCTGAACCCCCTTCCCCCCTCCCTCCCCGTTGGTTGCATTATTTAAATATTCTATGATTTCAAATATTTTTGATATTAAAAAATGTTTATTAAAACCTCTGCTATACTCGGGTTTTTATAATAATGGGGGAAAGCATATGTTCAGGAAAAAGTATAAAAAACAAAATAGATGGCAAAAAATGAAAAAAAAAAAAAAAACTCCACCTTTTCAAAATTCGTATTTTTAAATAATAAATTTTTATGCTAACCCCAAATGTACCTTCTATAGCAAAATTTTCTGTAGGAAAGTTTGCTTCCTTAGATTCTTTTTCTGTTTTTTAATAAACACTTGCTTCGATACAGTTTAGTAAACAATTACAATATATTTTAACTGAGATGACTATTTTGCCAAGAAATTGTACTTACTTTAGCTGGAAGATTGCTCTGTCTGGGTTTCTGTATCAAAATGTGGACCTGAAGAAGTATAAAGAACTCCTTTATTGTTATTCTTCCATCTCTGAGTTTCTGAGGAAAGAAAAAAAAGTCTGCATGACCATTCAAGGTAAAACTTGACCGTTGCTCAAACTTTGACCACTGCTCTAAGTTTGTATGAGCAATTTTGACTAGAACCACCTCCTTTGTTTCTATATAGCTTAAAGTACTTTGCATATTTGTGTAAATATTATTCTGATGTAGGCTATACACAAGCAGATTTCATCTAATATTATTTCTTGTTTATTCATTAATAGTAAAATTGGGGGAAAAAAACAACAAAACGTAGGCCTTCCAATTGTGATTCTACTCCACATAATTGCCATGTCCTGTCCTTAACAACAACAAAAAAAAAATGAAAACTAGTCTTCTGTATATTGAAATATTTCATAATTCAAAAAAATTAAACAAGAGAACAAAATGAGGAAATCTGTTGCATTTGAGAAATAGGGGCTTCCCTGGTGGCTCAGGTAAAGAATCCTACTAATGCAGGAGACACAGGTTTGATCCCCGATCCGAGACAATCCCACATGCTGCAAAGCAACTAAGCCCACGTGCCACAACTAATGAGCCTGTGCTCTAAAGCCCACAAACCGCAACCACTGAGTCCATGTGCCACAACAAGTGAAGCCTGCGCTCAACAAAAGAGGCCACCACAATGAGAAGCCCGTGCACCACAACCAGAGAGTAGCCCCTGCTTGCCACAACTAGAAAAAAGCCTGCACAAAGCAAAGATGACCCAGCACAGCCAAAAAAATATATAAGTAAAATTATTAAAAAGAAATGAGAAATACTTTCATACCTCCTTCAAGCTCTCTTCACAAACGGTATCTCTGAGAAACTGTGATTCTATCTGACTACCAAGGTGTGCTAAAAGTAAAGCAAATTCAAGTGATGAACAAGTTAAATTAAATTGTAAACTTAATTTTATTGTTCAGGTTTATGTGTGGTTCATGCTCTTGAAGCTATCTGGTAGGATCCTTCTGGGAAGACAGTCATTTGTAGGGTAAAGTATATTAAAGCTCCACATATATTTTTCTACTGATTTTAAGCTTCTTAAGAAAATCACTCTTGTAATATAACACTTCTCAATTTATTAAAACAACTAAGAATTAAAAATAAACTAAATATTATTTTACTTATCAACTATTTATAACTCCCAAAAAGCTTATACAAATTTCTAATATCTCCTGAACTGAAATGAAATACATGTATTATTAGTCAAGTAATAGATGATTTCTCTTATTTAGCCTTTATTAAAATCTTACTGCTGGGACTTCCCTGGTGGTCCAGTGGTTAACAATTCACCTTCCATTGCAAGGGGTTCGAGTTCAATCCCTGGTCAGGGAGCTAACAACTCACATACTTTGCAGCCAAAAAACAAAAGCAATATTGTAATAATTCAATAAAGACTTAAGAAAAATAAATAAATAAAATATTACTGCTTAAGTCCAGAGAGGTCCCATCAGCCTTGATTGAATCCAGAGAACTGCTACAACTAGACGGAGTTCTGCTCAGGCTCTTTATCAATACACTGTTAGCATTTTTATCCATATCTCCTTCAGCATGGAGATTAGAAATCTGAAATCATCAATCAAGAACATCATAAGAGTAAAGTTATGACACTATTAATTATAATGACTAAATGCTGAATGCCAAGAGAAATACTTCTAACATAAAATTTATCTGTAATCATATAAAATACTTCAGTAAAGAATTAGAATAAGTAATAAGCAGCTTAGTAGGCTTTCAGAAGTTCAAAGTAATTTTATTTAAAAATATAATGAAATAACATTATGCATTATACTATATAAGAAAATTGTTTCTCAGTGGTATTTAGGTTATAACCAGATCCTATGAGCCTCCAAATGTTGACCTATCCAGTTATTCATCTACTAGACACCAGGGTCAGGGCTACCACACTGTAGAAAACAGTAGAGAATACTGACTATACAAGATAGCCCTGTCTAGAGTACAGAGAAAACATTTATTTCAAGGCTTTAGTATTTCTTTCCCCAGATGACCAAGACTCCTTTGGTTGAAGTCAACTAAGTCACATAGTCCTGGTTCTACTATTTTAACTATTTTACTTTACAGACTTAAGTGTCATTTTCATCTAACTGAAATCATCTTCTAAGCTTACTTACAAACTTCTTTACAGAATTTAAACTTTGTTTCTATGAACCTATGATACTTTCTAATTTTTATTTCTCCATTTATAAAACTCAGTTTAAATGAAAAGCCCATGAATACTGGAGTGGGTAGACTATTCCTCCTCCAGGGAATATTCTTGACTCAGGAATCGAATCGGGATCTCCTGTATTACAGAATTCTTTACCAGCTGAGCTACCAGGGAAGCCTGTATTCTCCCCAAGTTATCCAAATCAGTGTTTTTAAATAAACACAAAATCTTACTTCACTTGAGGTATTGGGTTTGATCTAGGCATTCTCCCATCCTCGAAAGAAATGGACTCTCAGCTTCTATGTATTTTCATTAGTCAAGAAAATTCAGTCCATCTTTTCTATATGCAGTCTGAAAATCAGTGTTTTTAAATAAACACAAAATCTTACTTCACTTTGAGGTATTAGGTTTGATCTAGGCATTCTCCCATCCTCGAAAGAAATGGACTCTCAGCTTCTATGTATTTTCATTAGTCAAGAAAATTCAGTCCATCTTTTCTATATGCAGTCTGCATAATAAATCTTTTTACCCTCCAAACATTCTAACACTGAAGATGACTTATCAAACTCCATGTACCCTGCCTAGAGATTTTTATATGCAAAGTCATAACGACAAATCACTAGAAGTGACAGAATATTTAGAATTACACAATATTAATTTTTTCTACTTCCCATTTCATTTTTTGTGACCATTTGTCACTTCAAACTGTGTTTAAGTCTACCTGCTAGTCAATTAATTTCTTTAAGATTTTATACAGGAATATTTCTCCAGGTCTATAACTGGAAATAATCAATTCCTGCTTCCCTAACACTAAAATTAAAATTCAAGAATATTCATAGTTTAAAAGAAGACAATCAAGAACATTTCTTAGTTCAAGACAGGGCTTACCTCCTGATCTTTTGCAGTATCACTAAACCCAATTTCATTTTTTCTGATTTTTTTCTCATTCTGAATATCATCATCATCTTCTTGTATCCAGGTTCTTTTTTGGCTATTGCAGGTTTCTTCCATTTTATTTTCAGAGGGTGAAGTCTCTTTTGGGTATGTCTCAGTCAAAGCCTTTTCCTCAGTATCTAAGCTGATAGAGTCTGAGGAATTAATCTCACCAGGATATATCGGGAGATTTTCCTCATTTATATATTGAGATGGACTTAAGTTCAGTTTAGCTGTAACAATTCCAATGCCTGAATCCTTATTGGAAACCGGCTGAGTTTCTAAGTGATTTAAATCAGTTGTGTCTCCTGGAACCTGCTTCAGAGCATCAGTACCTGTGACACTACAATTTCTTTTGTTTGGCAATCTGGGCAAAAATATTCCCAAAGAACATCTCCTCATTTTATCTTTTACAGTTGTCATTAATGGTACAGAGGTGGTTTCGCTCCCTTATGTGGAATGTTATTTTCTTCATCTCTATCATCTTTAACATTGCTAGACACTATGTTAACATTACATGCTTCTCTAGCTTGCACTATACTCATATCATGGCGCGCCTTATTTACTAATTCAAGTAACTGTTCTGGAGAAGGTGGTAAATGAACTGGTTGGAAATCTAAAATTTCTTCAGTTTTTCCATTTAAGTTATTCAGATTTGGTTTGACACTACTACAAGTTGCAACACTGGATGCAATTACAGGATCTGATGCTTCTAGAGGACTGATAAGAGTTTGAATAACTTGCTTAGTCAAGGCTGAGTTACTGTGGAAATCTATAGCTGTATTACATTTAGCTGTTTGAATATTTTTCTTTGGTTCTTTTTTATAGGCCGCAGTAAACTGTTTCCCATTATAGAGCATTGTGGAACTGTTTTCATATGTGGGTTCAGAGGAATTTCCTCCAACAATATTTAAATTATTTCCAGCTTTAGACAATATTGCTTCATCTTTATTGACACTATTCTGTCCTTGTTGAGGTAATGGAGGTAGTTGGGTTAACAGATGGTGCTGAGAAGCAACACAATCATCATCAACAAAGGTCTTCTTTAAACTGTGTTCTGCCTTATCCACAGAGGGCTCCACTTGATCCCTTGGAAGCTTAAAAGACACTGGCTTTGAGTTAAGTTTAGTCATCTCCCCTGAATCTTCACCATACTCTAAAGTTTCATTTGATATTAGATTTGGGGGCTCCTTAATCAGATCTTGATCTTTTAGCACTTTTGGGGCACAATGTAACTGTCCTTGGGTATTGGTTTGAACAACTTTCTCCTTCTTTAACAAGCAAGGAGCAGAAAGAGGCAGTCCCTCAGATTTCAAATAATCATCACTGGCTGAATTGTTTGCATAAGGAAGATCATTTTGCACTGGGCAATGACTGGCTTTTAAATCTTCATCTTTATCACATAAGGACATGACATTCTTCTCCAAATTACCAAAAAGGGAAGTAACATTAGGTAAACAGGAATATTATCATCAGATCCACAAATAGCAGTTGCAGGACTGCCTGTAAAATCCATATTTCTTCTATCTGTACTATTTAACTGACAGCTTTCAATTTTGGCTTTTTCCAATGTATAGGCCTGGCCTACAACTTTCATGACTTCTTCATTCACAGAAGTGCTATGGAATTTGACATCTGTCTCACCTTGACTCCCAGACAATGTATTAGTAGGAACAAAGGGTATCACATTATGCTTTTGCTCCCTGTGAAGACCGATTTTGTTTTCTACAGCCAGTGCTTGCTTTTTAGTGACTTCTTGAGTAGAATTACCATCCTGTGGAAAAGAAACACCCAAAGTTTTTCCTTTTGCTATTCCACATGCAGGGCACTCTTGAAGTATTTTCTCCGTGGCTTGACAATCAATGAAAACAGTGTGGGACTTGGTAACTTCCAGATCATTGTGATTATCTACAAACATAACAGTTTTGTCTGTAGTCCTAGTGGTTATTTTATCTGGTGAGAGAGGTTTATATTCTAAGGCAGTCGTGTGACTTCTGGTGATCTCCATGTCATCCTGTCCACATGTATACACAACAGTATTAGAAGTTCCTTCCAAAGGCACCAAATGGGAGTCTTCTCTATCTTCCAGGACACTTTTGTTATTTATTTCCACTGTACAACATTGGATGACATCCATATCATTTTTATCATTCTTTGAAAATGCAATGGTCATGTCATTTTTGAGTCTAAGGCTTTTCCTTCTCTGATTTTTGCCTGATAGAGGTTCACTCAGAAATATAGGCTTTTGTACATTTCTGTCATTTTCCCAAATGGTTGATTTAGACATTTCCATGTTATCATCAGCTATAAATGCTTCAGCTTTCTCTAAAGGACCATGATTAGACCATTTCCCTGGTAGTGTTAGCTGGCTGACTTTTGCGACTGAATGATCTCTTTTGACATTTTGCGGGAAAAAAACACTCTCCTCAGTAGAAGTAGGGGTCACTTTTAATTTTTCTAGGCTTTTTCTTTTGTATAGTTCAAAGTTGGCCTGTCTGGAAGCACAGTTCTCTCCTTTGTTTGGCAGTCAATGAAAACAGTATGGGACTTTGTCATTTCTAGTTCATCATGATTATCTACAAACATTACAGTTTTGTCCACAGGCCTAGTAGCTGTTTTATCTGGTGACAGAGTTTTACATTCTATAGCAGTTGTGTGACTTTTGGTGACCTCCATGTCATCTTGTCCACATGCATACAAAACAGTGTTAGAATTTCCTGCCAAAGACACCAAATGGGAATCATGTTCATCTAGTAAAGGTCTATGATTTATTTCCACTGTACAACTCTTGGTGATATCCATATCATTCTCATTTCCCTCTGAAAATACAACAGTCTTATCAACTTTTAGTCTGCCAAGACTTTTTCTTCCACAAATTTTGACATCTTGTTTTTCATTCAGAATTCTGGATTTCTGTACATTTTTGTCCTCCAACACATCCATGATACCATTAGAAATAAACACTCCCATTTTTTCTACAGGACTTTCATTACATTTTTCAACTTTTACAGCTTTCTGTCTGTTTACTGTTGATAACTGGCTATTAGTGTTTTCAAAATTAGTCTTACTTAGTTCTAGTACTTCAGAAGGACCAAATCCAGTAATGACAGTGTGACTCTTGGTTAGATCCATATTTTCTGCCTTCTCTGAACAAATAACTGTCTTGTCAGAACAGTCAGGAATGGGATTACCTAAACTTTTCCTTAGTGGCTCAGGCAGTTTAGAATTCTGGCCTAGTACAGATTTTACTGTTTGACTGTTAACAACACTATGATTTCTCATGGCAGGCCAACCTCTTGATGAAAATAATGGCTTTGTAGTAGGCAACAAAGCTTGCTCACATGAAATTGTGTTTCTGTTATTTCCCAGTGGTACCTGTTTGTCAAGATCTTCACGAGAGTATACTATATTATGTTTTGTTGCTACGTCCTGGTTAATATCAGGTGACTGAGGAGAATCTTTATCAAGAAAGGGTGAAATCTTCAAAACTTGACTTTTTTCTTTGTCCCAGTATTAGCTGGGATGTTCTTAGATATTACATTTTGTTGTTGGGATAGGTCAATATGACCTTTGGTCATTTTTTCCCATTCATCTGAAAGGCTTTTGCTGTGAGAGTGAGACTTACTGGTATTCTCAGATGTCAGATTGTAAGATGCAAGAGGAAACTGACTTCCTAAATTAACTGTGTGACTTTTAGTCAAATCCATATCTTCATCTGTGAAGATTTTAGTCCTTTTGTCAGTCAATGAAATAAATAAAGGATTTTCTGGGCTCTGCTGTAATCTTTCCTTAGATACAAGAGGAACAGAGTGACAATTTACATTTATGTCCCAATTCTCTGACACAATTATGTGATTTTGGATCATCATTTCTTTTTCAGATATTGGTGCAGTTGCTTTCTGTACATTTGTCTGACCTTGTTTAAAAATTTGATTATCAATTTTAACTGTGTGACTCTTGGTAATGTCCATGCTATCTTCTCCTGAATAAACAGTTTTCTCTCTGAGAAGAGAGTTGCCACCTAGATTGGGATACATTTTAGAATAATTATTGTCATGCTTTACCAAATTTTTCTCCTCTCTCATACTTGAGTGACACTTAGTCAGTTCCATGGCATCATTACAACTAGAATAGAAAAATGTCTTATCATCTTGAATAGCTGGACCAGAATATTTAGATTCTGGGATCATGGCCAATGATCTGATACTCTGGTTGGTAGCCTGTGTGACTGTTTGAATTTCTGTCCCTGTAATATGACTTCTGATCATATGTATGTTACCTTCAGGGTTTAAGGAAAGGTCTTGGAAAGCATCATTTGGTTTATCCTTGAAGACTGTCTTCTGTTCTAGTGCTTTAGTTTCATAACCTGTTGAAACATTCGTCATGACATCCTGAGTTTGATTTTCTATTTCAGACAGATTATCTGCTGAAGGTAACTTCTGTACAGTGTGGCTAATTGTCAAGTCCATGAAGTCATTGCCATAAACTGTAATATCATCACCTTTAAATTCCCTTAAGCTGGCCTCACTGGAGTGGGAACAAAAGTCTGAATATTGGTTGTATGACACTGGGTAAGATTCATTCCATCATCTTGTTCTCTAAAGAGTCTAGTCATATTATTGGTATTTTCATCCACCCCAAGAGATACATGCATTTGATGTACAGAAGTGGTCTTATTTACTTCTTTGGAATGAACAGGCATCTCAGAATTTTCTTTATCAGGTCCTGTAGAAGGAAAAGCATTTGATTTTCCTATTTTCAATCTTTTTATGAAGTCATTGAAATTTATCTTCTTTTCTGAAGAAGTGTTTTGATCTACGGAAAAATGTAATTCTTTCTTCATTCTTGAATCTTCAGTGTGGAGTTTTAAGTTAGCCAGAAACGATGTAGTATCTATCTTGGTGGACTTTTCACTTTTGGTACAATCTAAAAGGCCTTTGGTAATCATCACAGTGTGACTTGCTGTCAGGTCCATCTGGTTTTCATCTGAAAAGATGACTGTTTGGTCATTTGCATGTTTTCTTTCATGGCTGTATTCTGTAATTGAAATCTACAGCAAAAGCAAAATATAAGAGATCAGATAAAGTACAAACTTCTAAAAGGGTATTTTATAACATGTACTATATAGAAAGATTATATAAGCAGTCCTAAATGATGGTTTCATGATACATTGGTTTGTGTGAATCAATGGTGGGGTGAGTAGCATGTAACTTATTATTAAAATGTTTTTCTAAAGTCTATGAATACTTGCAGTTTTTGAAGGTTAATTATAATTAACCATTAAGGTTAATTATACACCCTCTAAAATGACTAAAAAATGAAAAGACTGACAATACCAAATGTAATTGAAATGAAAATTATATTAGATAGGTCATTCTTATTCTAAGTAAAAAAAACTTAGAAGGAATAAGCGCATGATGGATAAATCATAGTACACTCTAAGTTCTTGGGGGCTGAGTCTGAATGTAGTGGTTTTACTTGTAAAGACATGGTCTAACTCTGCTACTCAAAGTATGGTCTATGGACCAGTGCATTACTATCACCTGGGAGAGACTGTAGAAGTTCAGGACCTATCCCAGATCTAGGGGATAAGAATCTATATTTTAACCAAATTCTTAAGATTATTCATATGCCTCATAAAGTTTGAGAATTCTTGATATAATTAACATATTTCTGTATTATTTAAACTGGAAGTGATTTAACTATACTTAGTTAACTGGGAGATAGTGAAGGACAGAGAAGCCTGGTGTGCTGGGAGATAGTGAAGGACAGAGAAGCCTGGTGTGCTGCAGTTCATGGGGTCGCAAAGTGTTAAGACACAACGTAGCGACTGAAGAACAAGTTAACTGGAAAGATAGGTAGCTTTTCCAGTCTATGTTGGTTCATTCTGGTAAGTAATTTCTAAATCATGTCATTAACATTAAATTTTTTGTGTTTTAAAAGTTTCAATTATCAAACAAAATTAAAATATGAAGGTATCTGAATGAATTCATACCTCTCTCTGGGGCATCTGGGTCTGAATGGGAGCACAAAGCAACGTGTTCATTCCTATTGAGTAAAAAGAAAAACTACAGTCATGACAAAAGTATATATCACAAAGAGCCTGATTTTTCTATTCATATAAGTTTCATCAGTTCCAAGTATTTACTAAAGTTTTTTCAGTTACTAAGTCCTTTCTAAAGACTTAGGTATTAAATTTTACTGAGACTTTCAAATTGTCCCACTTTAGAAAAAGACAAATCAGTGATTACTGTATTCTCTGCATACTGAAATATTTTTAGAATGTGGTAGAAATTTTTAAAGGTGTGATTCTAAAGATGGAAAGTATGGATTAATTTTTTTCCTCCTTCACATCTCCATTTTTATTTCCTGGATAGTAGAAGTTACACACTAAAGAGTACCAACTGCTAAGACTGAAATGTTAGGGTAACATTTTTATTTTAAAAAATGTATTTATTTAGCTCCACTGGGTCTTAGTTATGGCACACATGATCTTCATTGCAGCATGTGGGACCTAATTTCCTCACTAGAGATCAAACATGGGCCTCCTGCATTGCGAACATGGAGTCTTAGCCCTGGAGCACCAAGGAAGTCTCTGTTAGGGTAAGATTCTGAACATCTTTGATTCTATGCTAAGGAATCTAGATGTTCCCAGATGAGATGTGCATTTTATAAAAATAATTCAAGAGAAGATGAACCAATGAGGAAGCTACTCTAATAGTTCAGATGTAACACTGTAGAGAGTTGAACTTGTGTTAGGGCAACAGACAGTAAGAATAGAAATAAGAGATTAGATTCAAGACACTTTAGAACTGAAATATAAAGTTTTGGGGGACAAATTGGACTTTGGAAACAAGGAAATGACTGAAGATGCTATAATAAAACAAGAAATATATCTAAAAATACTTAGGTTTAAGACTAATCTTTAGAATATTTTCAATAGTTTATGGCAACCCTGACTGAATATAATGAAGTGATTATGGGCTTTTTATTAACGCCTTATTTACATATCAAGCTTGCATTCTTGTCATTTATTTAACAAATACTGATTCAGAACATATATGTGCTCCAAAACTCAACTATATGCCAAAGCACAAAAAAAAAAAAGACAGTTTCTGGACTCAAAGAATTTCTAGATTAATAAAAGAGCCAAAAATAAATACCTAAAATACAATATGATAAATTCTACAATAGACTGAAAAATAGTATTTTGAGAGCACACATCAGAGTAACTAACTGCTTGGTTTTGATAATCGAGAAGGCTCAATTTAAGCCAGTACCACTTAATGTATGGTGTCAGTCTGTGAACTGCTTAATATCAGTTAATTTAATATAAGGAGCTTGCAGCCACTATAAAATTCCCTTCATCAATAAAGCTTTACTAAGGAAAAAAATCACTAACTAAACAGTAGCTTACTACTATAGTGCAAGTTCCTTTCTTATCATGGACTATAACAGTTGTGGACTGGCTACTTTGAATGGTACTTACGTTAAGCGAAGGGAAAAGCTAAGTTAAGTGAAAGATGAGAAGACTGTTAGACAAATTGGATTAGGAAGACCTCTTTAGGTACAGGAAACAGCATTTACAAATGGACACATCAGAAAAAAAACCATATGGGAAAATGCAAGTAGTTATTCATGGGCCAGAGCAAAATATGCCTGTAAAGGGCTGGAAATAAAGTTGGAGAAAAAGACAAGTGAAATTATAAAAGGCTTTCTAAGTTTATGCTAAGGAGTATGGGTTTTATCCTGTAAGCAAAATAGTGTCTTTTGAACAATTTTAGGATGGGCGGTAAGATTTCAAAAATACAGTAAGATTTCAAAATATACAGAATGAATTAGAAGGATAAGAAAATAAATACAATAGTCTAAGAAAGAATTCAAGTGAGGATTTGAATTCAAATACTGGCAGAAGGTATACAGAGAATAAGTAACAGATAGGCAAGATATTTCAAAGACAGAATTGAAAGGAATAGGGCCAAAAGGATATATGGAAAGAAGGAAAAGTTAAAAAACGACTCAATTCCTGACTTGAGTGAGTGACTGTGAATGGGAGTTCAACATAGAAACAAGGAATAGCAGGTTTGAGAGAAATATTAGTAAGCTTGTTAAATTTTAAATTAAAGAGCTTATGTAAAGATCAACACTTCCTCTATATTTTTTGTTCACGGTACTCTTAAATATTACTTTTTAAGGAATCTAGATGAAGAGAAAAACACATGATAAGAAGAAAAGTATTCTGATCATACTCACCAGTTATCTCACAGTGGTTATCTTCTGTATTCTTATTCCTAAAAATTAATAAGTAATTTAAAAATCTATACTCCAGACAATTACCAAGAATCTCAACAGTTGAAAGAGGAGGGAAGATGAAATGTTTTCACAGGATGACTGGAAGAAAACTCCAAAGACATCTTTTAAAAAAAACTCATCTAATAAGCGGGCTTCCCAGGTAGATCAGTGGTAAAGAATAAGCCTGCCATTGCAGGAGACGCCCCTGGAGAACTGGGTTTGATCCCTGGGTCAGGAAGATCCTCTAAAGAAGGAAATTGCAACCCATTTCAGTATTCTTGCCTGAAAACTCCTATGGACAGAGAAGCCTGGCAGGCTACAGTCCACAGGACGCAAAGAATTGGACATGACTTAGGAACTGAGCACATCTAATCTGGCAGAAAAAATTACAAGGCAATTAAAGGAACTTACTATTACATTTTTTCAGAAAATTAAATATCAAGAACACTATAAAAATATGCTTAACATATGCTGCTTGCTTTTTCTTTCCTTATTCTTAAATTATTTTGGCTGTGCCTTGTGGCTTGCAGGATCTTAGCTCCTCAACCAAGGACTGACCTCATGCTCCCCTGCAGTGGTTAGGAAGCATGGAGTCCTAACCACTGAACATCAGGGAATTCTCTACTTTTGGGGAAAAGAATGACCTTTAAAGCAGCTCATTTTCTAGGGAAAAAAGGTAAGTAAAATGAAACAACCCAAAAATATCCATCAATGGGGAGCTGACTAAACTTTGGTGCTGACATACACCATATTATAATAGACTGATGTAGATCTATATGTAACAACATGGAAAGTGTTACAAGACATAAAGTGATCCCATTTTTATCTTCTTTTTTTTTTTTTAAAGCTAAAGATTAACATGTAGTTAGATATATAGATGGACTTCCCTGGTGGCTCAGAGGTTAATGTGTCTGCCTCCAATGCGGGAGACCTGGGTTCGATCCCTGGGTCAGGAAGATCCCCTGGAGAAGGAAATGGCAACCCACTTCAGTATTCTTGCTTGGAGAATCTCATGGACTGAGGAGCCTGGTGGGCTGCAGTCCATGGGGTCACAAAGAGTCGGACATGACTGAGTGACTTTACTTACTTACTTACTTACTAGATATATAGATATATATCATTTCTGCAAGGACATCCAAAATTATCAATAGTGTTTATCTGTGAGAAGCCTGAGTAATATGGCCTAGAGATTTTTCTGTATAAGTATACACAGACAATCTTTTCCTTGCAGCTCAGCTCTAGTCAATTACATGGAAAAACTGGTATTTATTTAACCAATCTTTTAGTGATAGACCTTTAGAATCTTTTGCATCTTACATGAAATCTGTGTGCCAAAGAGGATGTGAAGTTAAATTTGGAATGACACTGCCAATTGTCTTCTACAGTATATGCTCAGATGCTCAGTCATGTCTGACTCTTTGTGACTCCATGGACTGTAGCCCGACAGGCAAGAATACTGAAGTGGGGTACCATTTCATCCTCCAGAGGATCTTCCCAACCCAGGGATCAAACTCAAGTCTCTTGTGTCCCCTGCACTGGCAAGAAGATTCTTTACCAGTAGTGCCAACTGGGAAGTCCTCTATAATATTTACCTACTACCAATGAGTGACTTTTTACCTAGATTCTTAATTGATTAGATAAACATTATATCTCAATATACCCTAAGTTATATTTCTCTTATGAGGAAGATAAGCATCTTTCCATCTGTTCAAGCTCTATGGTTAATTTTTTAATTAATATTATAATAAAAACTTTAATGAAAAAAATCTGAAGACATGGTATTTATTGTTTTCTACTAGTGGATGTATTTTAAGGATTTACATATGAAAGTAGACTGTTTCATCCCTCTTAAGAGGATAAGCTATACTTAACAGCCATAGCAGCATATTAAATTATTATGCAAATAATGTGTTTTAAGAATTAATTCTAAGTATTGCACAAAAGGGAATTAAAAAACAAAAAGAATATTAACTTTAAAAATATTTAAATAATAGGAATAAACAACATTTAAAGTATAATTTGCATCACACTTTTCTTACTTACTGTATAAATAGGACATTTTCTCCTGCTTCTGTTTCTATAAATAGAGAAAAGGTTATTAAAGTTCTTCAAAAATACAGTAATAAAGTATTAGAAAAATTACATAAGGATGTTAACAACAATAAAAAAATACTAATGCCACACCTTACATTCTGTCCCTCACAGCTCAAGTTACACTTTTTAAGCAATCAGATAGATATTAAGTTACACCAGTTATCTGGTTAGATAACCACAGCATAATCATATAGAAAACAGATTTAGTAGAGGTTACAGAACAAATTTACCTGAAATTTCTGACTTTTTCACTATTTTCATATGAGACTCTGTCTGGATACTCTAGAAAAGAAAATAAAGATTACTGAGAATCTGAAAGGTGTTTTTTTTTTTTGCTGAACTGCATCGCTTGTGGGATCTCAGTTTGCCCACCGGGGGGGTTGAACTCAGGCCACAGCAGTGACAGCCTGGAATCCTAATCCCTAGGCAACCAGGGAACTCCCCTAAATCTTCAGGTTTTAATTAGAACACTATGATGTTAATTTACAACTTGTTTTGAGATAAGTAAGATAAAGCTTTCTGATTGATTTATAAAACTTCATAAACCTCAGTAGGAAAACCAAGTAAGAATACCACATAAAATCTATAGGCCAATCTCATATATACGAATATTAGTGCAGAAAACCCAAAATATTAGCAAACTAATGCTAGCAAAGTTATTTTATGATTAAATTGGATTTATCCCAGGAATGTAGAGATAATGCAACATCCAAAAAATTATTTTATCATATTAAAGATTAAACTACTAAAAACTCTTAGTTATTTTAATAATTGCTCCAAAAGCGTTTATAATACCCATTCTTGTTTAAAAACAAAACAAAATCCTCAACACTGTGAATCAACTATATTCCAATAAAAATTAAAAAATAAAACCAAAAATCTGCAACAATAAAGTTAAATGTACCCAATAATACAGAGAGAATAGGCATACTGATTTTTAACAAATGTAAATAGGTTGAAACACCCTATTAAAAATGGCTATTGACTAAATTTTTAAAAATTTTAAACTCAATCTACAACCTGCAAGTTACAAATTAAAAGTATTTTAAAATATTATCTATGGACAAACAACAGAAAAGTGAAGATAACTATGAAGTAATTCAACACATTATGTTTCATAGCAAAAAAGTATTAGAACTAAACAAGGTTGGTATTATACACCTTGAGGAAAGTTATCAATGAAAACTAACAATGAATAACCCAATTTACATGGAAAAAGTCAGAGAAAAAAATGAAAGAAATACAAACAAGAAAATGCTGAAATATATTTAGATGCCTCAAGATCCAAATTTTTATTTTTCTGAAGTGTAGTTGATTTACAATGCTGTGTTAGCTTCAGGTGCACAGTAAAGTGAGTCAATTATATATACACACATACGTATATATATACCTACTTCTTTTTTTAAGATTATTTTCCCATATAGACCATTATAGAGTACTGAGTAGAGTTCCTTATGCTATACAGCATGTTATTATTAGTTATCGATTTTATATATAAGATCCAAATTTTGGAAACCACATATTAAGTGGGCAAAGAGTAAGTTGTAAATGTATAAAACATATTTACTAAAGCATATTTAGCAAATATATGGAGACAGTTAACTGAAATGGCAAAATAGTTCTTTCCTCCATTTTCCTTTAAATTTACCTTAATTATGTTATCCCTTGCTCTCTCATTTTTTTTCAATCTATACAGTATCTATGATATAGGGAAAGCTTTCAAAGGTATAATCTGTTGCAAAAATTATTTATGAACCAAGAAAGACACATGCTTTAATAACAAAGAGTTCAATCACACAAAAACTTTAAAATATTTTCTTTAATATTGTCTAGGTAGATGAGGAAATGAAAAATAAACCATTTCAAAATGAGAAGGAAAAAAAGCACCAATGAGCAAAATATAGAAAAAATAGTAATGACAAATAAAATCCAAATTAAAATAACTAAGATAATAAAAATCAATCAAATCAGCTAAAATTATGTGTTAAAATATACCCTGAGGAAAAACAGGTACATTACTAAAGTTACTAAAACCAGTAACAAAAATGTAATAATGACTACATGACTACTGCTTCTTTTAAACCTGGGAATTCTACTTTGAGGAATATAATCCCAAGGAAGTAACTCAAAAGAAAAAAGGTTAATTTACGCAAAAATATCTAACACAGTACAAATGTTTAACAGAAAACTTAAAGAGTTATTTTTACATACAATATTCAGTGCTAGTGGAAAAGAACCCCCCTGCCTATTCAGGAGACGTTAAAAGATGAGGGTTCGATCTCTGAGTCAGGAAGATCCCCTGGAGAAGGGCATGGCAACCCATCCAGTACTCTTGACTGGAGAATCCTGTGGAAAGGGGAGCCTGGCGAGCTATAGTCTATAGGGTTGCAAAAAGCTGGACACGACTGAAGTGACTTAGCACACAATTAAGTAAAATTACCCATGTCCAATCTCTCCTCAGAGAACTAAGATCTTGCAAGCTAACAAAACAACAGCAGCAGCAACAACATGTGAAGGAAAAGTCAGTCTGAAACAAAGTGGAGAAAGTGAGTTCTTAAATCAAACCTAGGCCACAGTTATTCAGGGAGTGGGAGTATACAAATAGATTCTTTTAAGACATGCAATAATAGGTGTGTCTGTATCTACTGTGGAGGTAGATTCATTAGGTTTCATAGCCTGGTGCCTTTAAACATTCTGATTCATAACTAGTAGTTCAGATTCATAACTAATAGTTCAGATTCCATTATCAGCAAGCCATATTTACAGTATAATTTATTTTCTTAGGTAGAATGCCTTTGAGGAATGTATTGATGTACTCATATAAGGGTTCTGATTCATTATTTGTTTCTCATGATATATTTATCAGTGAAGTGAAGAAATAGTTAGTCACTCACTCATGTCTGACTCTCTGCAGTCCCATGGACTGTAGCCTCCCAGGCTTCTCTATTTACGGAATTCTCTAGGCAAGAATACTGGAGTGGGTAGCCATTCCCTTCTCCAGGGGATATTCCTGACCCAGGGATTGAACCCAGGTCTCCTGTAATGCAGGCAGATTCTTTACCATCTGAGCCACCAAGGAAGCCCATATTTAGTAGTAGCATTCTTATTTATAAACAAATCTCTAGTGAATCTGTTTAATACCAGCCCATTTCTAAAAGATCCACCCAGTTCTGGTACAGGGAAAAAAAAAATCATAGTCTGCAAAACCAAGTGCAGGATCTAGGAAAGACAGTGGCAACTTTACCAAGGAATATATCACCAAGGGAAGCCTACTGGCAGGCAATAGCTAGCCTTCCCTGGTACTACCAAATCTTATAATGTCTCTCCCACCCTCTACCGTTGGATTCAATACATATAAAACATTGACAACTCATGTTTATCCAGAAAGGCATTAATTGACTTATAGATAAAAGATAAACAGAAAAGAGCAGTAAAACAATTACAATTACTACCAGTCAACAACAACAAATTTATATTTCAGAAAGCACCTACTGTTTGGAACTACTCAGTTAACAGAAAGATGTCACACAGTGTCTGCTAAGAGGGAACTCCCTACTTCACCCCTTACCAACATCTACTTACTTTTCCTCTAAGGAAAAGAAGAAAACATTTTCCCAGGAGCCCCACAACTGAAATCCTGGGCATCCTAGTGCAAAATCATATTTTATGTGGTAATTGCAGAACTGAATTTCTTTAATCTGTCTGATCCTAAAGGTTTATTAAGGTAAAGAATTTGGAGGAGACAGAGGAACAAATGAGGAATGGGAAACAACGCAGATTAAAGCCCAGGACTTTCCTAGATTTCTGAACATGAAACAATCAAGTCTCATCCCAAATTGTCCAAATTCAAGGTTAAATTGATCTAGGAGCTCATCTCACTATAGGCCAAGTTAAAGCAGTCTAAGTTATACAGAAAATAAAATTTGAAGGTGGTGATATTAAATAGACAGTCTGTCTTTACGATAGTTAAAAAGAGAGCCTATTTATAGAAAAACAGCTACCCTGGAATACCACCACATCCCCTCCTCCTCCACAGAAATGTCTTGAAAATAACTGGTTCAGGAATACCCAACATATTCAATGATGAGGAAAAAGCATACAATCCATAATGACACCAAAGATTAAAAGAAAGCAAAGCATAATATACTTTATTAACATAAAAAAATACTCAGAAAAATGTCCCAAAGATGATGAAAACTGTACGCACAGTTTGCTATGGATTTAAAAAACATAAAGTAATCATCTCTCTGAAAGGCAGAAATGCAAGAACTCAAGGAAAAGATAAGAAGACAGAAAAAGACACACAAATAAATGAAATTAATGAAAGAAGCAGAAGAAAAAATATAATCAGCAACAGAAAGAAGGTAAACTGGAAGAGACAGTGAGTAAGTACTTTGGAAAATATGATAAAGGACAGAAAAATTTAACTAAACAAAGTAAAAGAAAATAAAAGGAATTAAGAGAGATTATAACAGAAGCAAAGCAAAGGTTATAAACATTATTTGTATTTATAAATTATTGAGTCCCTAGTGAAAAGGCAAAAAGATATGACACTGAAAGATAACTCCCCAGGTTGACAGGTACCCAATATGCTACTGGAGAAGAATGGAGAAATCACTCCAGAAAGAAAGAAGAGATGGAGCCAAAGTGAAAACAATGCCCAGTTTGGATATGACTGGTGATGGAAGTAAAGTCTGATGCTGTAAAGAACAATATTACATAGGAACCTGGAATCTTAGGTCTATGAATCAAGGTAAATTGGAAGGGTCAAATAGGAGATGGCAAGACTGAAAATCGACATTCACCGGAAGGGGTGAGTTTAATTCAGATGACCATTATATTTATTACTGTGGGCAAGAATCCCTTAGGAAAAATGGAGTAGCTCTCATAGTCAACAAGAGAGTCCAAAATGCGGTACTCGGGTGCAATCTCAAAAATGATAGAATCATCTCTGTTTGAAGGTAAACCATTCAATATCACGGTAATCCAAGTCTATGCCCCAACCACTAATGCCAAAGAAGCTGAAGTTGAACAGTTCTATGATGACCTACAAGACCTTCTAGAACTAATACCAAAAAAAGATGTCCTTTTCATCATAGGGGACTGGAATGCAAAAGTGCGAAGTCAAGAGATACTTGGAGTAATAAGAAAGTTTGGGCTTGGAGTACAAAATGAAGCAAGGCAAAGGCTAACAGAGTTTTGCCAAGAGAACTCACTGCTCATACCAAACACCCTCTTCCAACAACACAAGAGAAGACTCTACACATAGACATCACCAGATGGTCAATACCAAAATCAAACTGATTATATTCTTTGCAGCAGAAGATGGAAAAGCTCTATACAGTCAGCAAAAACAAGACCGGGAGCTGACTGTGGCTCAGATCATGACTACTTCTTGCAAAATTCAGACTTAAATTGAAGAAAGTAGGGAAAACCACTAGGCTATTCAGGTATGACCTAAATCAAATCCTTTATGATTGAACAGTGGAAGTGACAAACAGATTCAAGGAATTAGATTTGATACAGTACCTGAAGAATTATGGACGGAAGTTCGTGACATTGTACAGGAGTTGGTGATCAAGACCATCCCCAAGAAAAGGAAATACAAAAAGGCAAAATGTTTGTCTGAGGACTTACAAATAGCTGAGAAAAGAAGAGAAGCGAAAGGCAAATGGGAAAAAGAAAGATATATTTATCTGAATGCAGAGAGTTTCAAAGAATAGCAAAGAGAGAGAAGAAAGCATTCCTCAGTGATCAATGCAAAGAAATAGAGGAAAACAACAGAAAGGGAAAGACTAAAGATCTCTTCAAGAAAATTAGAGATACCAAGGGAACATTTCATGCAAAGATGGGCTCAATAAAGGACAGAAATCGTATGGACCTAACAAAAGCTGCTGCTGCTACTGCTGCTAAGTCGCTTCAGTCGTGTCCGACTCTGTGCGACCCCATAGACGGTAGCCCACCAGGCTCCCCCGTCCCTGAGATTCTCCAGGCAAGAACACTGGAGTGGGTTGCCATTGCCTTCTCCAATGCATGAAAGTGAGAAGTAAAAGTGAAGTCACTCAGTCGTATCCGACTCTTAGCGACCCCATGGACTGCAGCCTAGCAGGCTCCTCCGCCCATGGGATTTTCCAGGCAAGAGTACTGGAGTGGGGTGCCATTGCCTTCTCCGAAGAGGTGTCAAGAATACACAGAAGAACTATACAAAAAAGATCTTCATGACCCATATAACCACGATGGTGTGAGCTAGACATCCTGAAATGCAAAGTCAAGCAGGCCTTAGAAGCATCACTACGAACAAAACTAGTGGAGGTAATGGAATTCCAGGTGAGCTATTTCAAGTCCTAAAAGATGATACTGTTAAAGTGCTGCATTCAATGTGCCAGCAAATTTGGAAAACTCAGCAGTGGCACAGGACTGGAAAAGGTCAGTTTTCATTCCAATCCCAAAGAAAGGCAATGCCAAAGAATGTTCAAACTACTACACAACTGCACTGATCTCACATGCTAGCAAAGTAATGCTCAAAATTCTCCAAGGGAGGCTTCAACAGTACATGAACGAGAACTTCCAGATGTTCAAGGTGGATTTAAAAAAGGCAGAGAAACCAGAGATCAAATTGCCGACATCTGTTGAATCATAGAAAACGCAAGAGAGTTCCAGGAAAACATCTACTTCTGCTTTATTGACTATGCCAAAGCCTTTGACTGTGTGGACCACAACAAACTGGAAAATTCTTAGAGAGATGGAAATATCAGACTTACCTGCCTCTTGAGCAATCTGTATGCAGGTCAAGAAGCAACAGTTAGAACTGGACATGGAACAACAGACTGGTTCCAAATTGAAAAAGAAGTACGTCAATGCTATATATTGTCACCCTACTTATTTAACTTATATGTAGAGTACATCATGAGAAATACCAGGCTGGATGAAGCACAAGCTGGAATCAAAATTGCAGGGAGAAACATCAATAACCTCAGATATACAGATGACACCACCTTTATGGCAGAAAGTGAAGAAGAACTAAAGAGCCTCTTGATGAAAGTGAAAGAGGAGAGGGAAAAAGTTGGCTGAAAATATTCAGAAAACAAAGATCATGGCATCTGGTCCCACCAATTCATGGCAAATAGACAGGGAAACACTGGAAACAGTGACAGACTTTATTTTTGGGGGCTCCAAAATCACTGCAGATGGTGACTGCAGCCATGAAATTAAAAGACACTTGCTCCTTGGAAGAAAAGCTATGACCAACCTAGAAAGTATATTAAAAAGCAGAGACATTACGTTGCCAACAAAGGTCTGTCTGGTCAAAGCTATGGTTTTTCCAGTAGTCATGTATGGATGTGAGAGTTGGACTGCAGAGAAAGCAAAGTGCCGAAGAATTGATGCTTTTGAACTGTGGTGTTGGAGAAGACTCTTGAGAGCCCCTTGGACTTAAGCAGATCCAACCAGTCCATCCTAAAGGAAACCAGTCCTGACTGAATATTCATTGAAATGACTGATGCTGAAACTGAGCCTCCAACACTTTGGCCACCTGATGTGAAGAACTGACTCATTTGAAAAGACCCTGATGCTGGGAAAGATTGACGGCAAAAGGAGAAGGGAACAACAGAGGATGAGATGGTTGGATGGCATCACCAACTGGATGGACATGAGTTTGAGCAAGCTCCAGGAGTTGGTGATGGACAGGAAGGCATGGCGTGCTGCAGTCCATAGTGTCACAAAGGTCATACGTGACTAAGGGACTGAAGTGAACTGAATGAAATTTACATAATGGAGTAGAAAAAAATATTAATAAGGTTGATTCAAGATTCAAGACCCAAAGCAGTCAAAATGAACATGCATTCTAGTAATGCATTCAATAAACTTCAAAGATAAGAAAAGACTCTCCTCTGACTTTTTCACAGAAACATTCAATGCTTTAAAAGAATAGAACAAGTTCTTTAAAGAGAAAGTGAATTGAAGATTTTACATTCAGCTAAATCGTCAAGTATAAAGCCTGTAACTAACAGTTTGAGTACCCAAGAACGCAGAGAATATTGTTCCAATGAGCCCTCAAATATAAGGGAAAAAGCTTCAACCAACCAAGAGATAATTAGGGCAACTATAGTGACAGAACTGATATGAACAATTAAATATATATAATAGAACTGATATATAAATGTGACAGATTCCCTAACGTCAAATACCCAGAGAGAGAGAGAGAGGGAAAAAGAGACATGATAAACATTTCAAAAAAAAACAAAATTAAGAAAGGAATGAGAATGGGGGAAAAATGAAAGGAAGAAGTAGGCTAACTACCTCATCCTTTATAAATGCCAAAGGATATCATACAAAACAACGAAGTTTTAACTGAAGTTTAAGCATATTAAATAGTACAAGCAAGGGAGCAAGGGAGGGAACAGACTAACTTTACAATTGCTCATACATGGTCAAACAATACAAAAAGGTGTACCAAAATATGAAAGCAAAAATCTAGCAGAGACAGAAATCTTAACAGCAGTCTAGGTAGAATTTGAATCAA
The DNA here is from genome assembly GCA_006408695.1 of Aepyceros melampus. NCBI lineage: Eukaryota > Metazoa > Chordata > Mammalia > Artiodactyla > Bovidae > Aepyceros > Aepyceros melampus. Next base: position 309,960 of record SJXQ01009756.1, read on the forward strand.
AAAGCAATAAACAAAGCAAAGATGATTAGTTTGTAATGCCAGAAAGTACAATCTTGAATAAAGATTAACAATAATATGCAGCAATGAACACAGAATATACATTCACAGAGAAAAACTATCAGATAAAGAGTCAGAGTGGGATGCACTATCAATTAGAGACAAATTTACCTCTCATAATTCATGGAAATTAGAGTGACTGAAACTATGTAAGATTACAGAAGACCCAAATAATAAAAGGTAGAAAATGGATAGAATTGATATGCCAAATTCTACACCCTAATTTTCAAAATATTATCTCTTTTCCAAGTACTTATGGATCATTCACAAAAATTGATCATATATAAGATCACACAGAAAATGTCAATAAAAATCAAAATAACACAGATTAGCATTTTCTCACTACAATATAACTGAAAATGACCACAAAATGCCATTACTAGATACAAATTTTAAAATTCTCAAATAACTCTTCAGTGAGAAAATAAAAATATATTGATGAGCATCAAGAAAATAATCATAAAAATACTACATATAAGAATTACATTAAATTTATAACTTAGGGAGAAGTGACATATTTATGATATTAAATCTTTTTATTTAGGTAGTTGTCTTCATTTGTACAGTTCTTTTTTTTTTTTGGCCACACCAGGGAATTCCCAGTAAAATTCTTAACTTAATATCCTTCAGTAATGTTTTATTCTTTATATGCTGCTATTATTAAATTTACAGCAACAAAATATAAAGAAAAAAGACATTTATCTTCTGATTATTATTATATAGGAAATACATTAAAATTTTTATAACTGTTTTTTTTCTCTATTTTTGTTGTTTAGCACCTCAAATAAAATGTTAAATAACAGCAGTAAAACATAGCTGTTTTTCTTCTGGACTTTAGAGGGGATGCTTTCTGTGTTTCTTTTAAGCATGCTGCTGCTACTGCTGCCAAGTTGCTTCATTGTGTCCGACTCTGTGCAACCCCATAGACGGCAGCCCACCAGCCCACCAGGCTCCCCCATTCCCAGGATTCTCCCAGCAAGAACACTGGAGTGGGTTGCCATTTCCTTCTCCAATGCATGGAAGTGAAAAGTGAAAGTGAAGTCGCTCAGTCGTGTCCAACTCTTCGCGACCCCAAGGACTATAGCAACCCCCTACAGACTGCAGACTGCAGACTGCAGGCTCCTCCATACATGGGATTTTCCAGGCAAGAATACTGGACTGGGGTGCCATCGCCTTCTCTGTCTTTAAAGCATAACAGACTTTTAAATAACAATCTTCCAACATTTATCTAATTGACACATCAACTATCCAAATCAGTTAGTTGGTACATATTTGGTGTAACACACAAAAAAGTATTATCAGTACCATTTAAATTATTTTTTTCAACTTACTTTATAGTATCTGCAAAGCTGACTCGACGAGAGTTTTTCTTATTTCTCAAAGCATTGGATTCCTAAGGGCAGAGAATATATGGTAAGATTCTTAATGAAACCACTAAGAAGTATGTCTTCAAGAGTATGATAAGACAGACATCAGGTCTTATTTTAAATTAATGTGATATTATTAACTTTGATAATTTGATCCTTCGAAAAATTCCAATACAGAAGCACTTAACATGAATATGATTTTCAATGTGAATGATAAGCTCACTGACACAAACAACATATATTTAAGGAAGGTGATTACTGTCCTTAACCTTTTCTCTCTCCTTTAAATAAATGGTAATTTTGATTTTCATGGCCCGGATAATCATGATGGTGTGATCACTCATCTAGAGCCAGACATCCTGGAATGTGAAGTCAAGTGGGCCTTAGGAAGCATCACTACAAACAAAACTAGTGGAGGTGATGGAATTCCAGTAGAGCTATTTCAAGTTCTGAAAGATGATGCTGTGAAAGTGCTGCACTCAATATGCCAGCAAATTTGGAAAACTCAGCAGTGGCCACAGGACTGGAAAAGGTCAGTTTTCATTCCAATCTCAAGAAAGGCAATGCCAAAGAATGCTCAAACTACTGCACAATTGCACTCATCTCACACCCTAGTACAGTAATGCTCAAAATTCTCCAAGCCAGGCTTCAGCAATATGTGAACCATGAACTTCCTGAATCTTCACAACCCAGATAATCACGATGGTGTGATCACTCATCTAGAGCCAGACATCCTGGAATGTGAAGTCAAGTGGGCCCTAGGAAGCACCACTACAAACAAAGCCGGCGGAGGTGATGGAATTCCAGTTGAGCTATTTCAAATCTTGAAAGATGATGCTGTGATGGTGCTGCACTCAATATGCCAGCAAATTTGGAGAAAACAGCAGTGGCTACAGGACTGGAAAAGGTCAGTTTTCATTCCAATCCCAAAGAAAGGCAATGCCAAAGAATGTTCAAACTACCACATAATTGCACTCATCTCACACACTAATAAAGTAACCCTCAAAAGCCTCTCCAAGCCAAGCTTCAGCAATACGTGAACCGTGGGCTTCCCAATTTTCAAGCTGGTTCTAGAAAAGCAGAGGAACCAGAGATCAAATTGCCAACATCCACTGGATCATGGAAAAAGCAAGAGAGTTCCAGAAAAACATCTATTTCTGCTTTACTGACTATGCCAAAGCCTTTGACTGTGTACATCACAGTAAACTGTGGGAAATTCTGAAAGAGATGGGAATACCAGACCACCTGACCTGCCTCTTGAGAAACCTATATGCAGGTCAGGAAGCAACAGTTAGAACTGGACATGGAACAACAGACTGGTTCCAAATAGGAAAAGGAGTATGTCAAGGCTGCATATTGTCACCCTGCTTATTTAACGTATATGCAGAGTACATCATGAGAAATGCTGGACTGGAAGAAGCACAAGCTGGAATCAAGATTGCCAGGAGAGATATCAATCACCTCAGACATGCAGATGACACCACCCTATGTCAGAAAGTGAAGAGGAGCTAAAAAGCCTCTTGATGAAAGTGAAAGACGAGAGTGAAAAAGTTGGCTTAAAGCCCAACATTCAAAAAATGAAGATCATGTCATCTGGTCCCATCACTTCATGGGAAATAGATGGGGGAACAGTGGAAACAGTGTCAGACTTTATTTTGGGGTGCTCCAAAATCACTGCAGATGGTGATTGCAGCCATGAAATTAAAAGACACTTACTCCTTGGAAGGAAAGTCATGACCAACCTAGATAGCATGTTGAAAAGCAGAGACATTACTTGGCCAAATANAGCTGAAACTCCAGTACTTTGGCCACCTCATGCGAAGAGTTGACTCATTGGAAAAGACTCTGATGCTGGGAGGGATTGGGGGCAGGAGGAGAAGGGGACGACAGAGGATGAGATGGCTGGATGGCATCACTGACTTGATGGACGCGAGTTTGAGTGAACTCCGGGAGTTGGTGATGGACAGGGAGGCCTGGCGTGCTGCAATTCATGGGGTCACAAAGAGTCGGACACAACTGAGCGACTGAACTGAGAAGAAAGACTGAAAACAAAACAACTGATATATTGCCTATCATGGTAACCTTACTATACTATTTTTAAGATTAAAAGAATTTTTTAAATTGTGGTAAAATACAATTAACATAAAATCACTTAAAATTTTTTAAATTTTATTATGGTAAGAACACTTGATGCGATCCACTCTCATAACAGATTTTTAAGTGTATAATACAATGTTGTTAACTATTGACATAGTGTTATACAGTGATTCTCTAGAATTCATTCATCATGTATAACCGAAACTTTATACCCAATGATTGGCAACTCTCCATTTCCCTCTCCTTTCAGTCCCTGATAACCACTCTCCTCCTCTCTGATTCTATGAATTTGACTATTTTGGACATTGCATATAAGTGGAATCATGGAGTTTTCGTCCTTCTGTGACTATTTTACTTAACACACTCAAGCCTCTTTTAACTGTTTTTAAGTGTACGCTTCAGTAGTGTTACACAAATCTATATGGTTGTGTAATCAATCCTCAGAAATCTTTCATCTTGCAAAACTGAAACTATACTCAACAAACAACTCCCTCATATGCCCTAACTTCTCCACAACTACACTTTTACTTTCTGTTTCTATGAATCTGACTACTCTAGGTAATTCACAAAAGTATTTGTCTTTTGTGGCTTTTTTTTTTTTCTTTCTTTTAACATCATGTTCTTAAGGTTCATCCACATTGCAGTATGTCAGAATTACCTTCTTAAGGCTGAATGCTGCTGCTGCTGCTGCTGCTAAGTCGCTTCAGTTGTTCCAACTCTGTACGATCCTAGAGATGGCAGCCCACCAGGCTCCCCCGTCCCTGGGATTCTCCAGGCAAGAACACTGGAGTGGGTTGCCATTTCCTTCTCCAATGCATGAAAGTGAAAAGTAAACGTGAAGTTCCTCAGTCGTGTCTGACCCTTAGCGACCCCATGGACTGCAGCCTACCATGCTCCTCCGTCCATGGGATTTTCCAGGCAAGAGTACTGGAGTGGGTTGCCATTGCCTTCTCCATAAGGCTGAATAATATTCCATTAATATCACCTTTTGTTTATGTATTCATCTGTCAATGGATTCTGGGTTGCTTCCACCTTTTGGCTACTGTGAATAACACTGCTATGAACAGTGGTGTACATCTTTTCAAGACTCTGCTTTTAATTCTTTGGTGTGTACACCCAGAAGTGGAACTGCTGGATCATATGGTAAATCTATTTTAGTTTCTAGAGGAATCGTTATTTTCTATAGCACCTGCACCATTTTACATTCCCACCAATAGTACACAAAGGTTCCAATTACTCTACATCCTAGCCAACTGTTCTTATTTTTTGTTTTTTTAATAGTAGCCATCCTAACAGATATGAATTGATATCTTACTGTGGTTTTGGCTTGCATTTCCCTAATGATTAGTGATGCTGAACATATTTTCATTATACTATTTTTATTTTCTTCATCTTCCTTAACAAGGACGAACATTTTTACTCATATAGATACCAAACACAAAACCAAATGAAATCCATAGAGAATTTTACTTTACTAATTCTGGATACCTGAGCATAAATTTTGTTACAAAGAACCATGAATGTTCATTCTCTCTGTTAAGATCCTGGCAGACACTACAGGTGGCCTTGAGCTTAATAATGACAATAATATGGACATAATAAATACTACTATATTTCTTACCTTTTAAAAAACCCTGAAATTTCTGTGGTATATTAGAAAGAGCACTAAGGAGATTATAGCTCCAATCTGAAGTCTGCCACTAACTGTGTGGGGTTAGACAAAACATTTAACCCTCCAGACCTCCTATTTCTTATTTATAAAATTAAGGAATAAGATTCAAGATTACTATTGAGGTCTTGTTAGTTTTAAAGCTCTATGAATCTGTGAGTACATTATTTACTCATTCAAACATTCATTAAACTAAAAAAAAAGAAAACACACACATACTAAATCCCATGCTGAGTGACAGCAAAAGAATGGTAAAGCAAACAACACAGTCCCTACTCTGCTGCTGCTACTGCGTCGCTTCAGTCGTCTCCGACTGTGTGCAACCCCATAGACGGCAGCCCACCAGGCTCCCCTGTCCCTGGGATTCTCCAGGCAAGAATACTGGAGTGAGTTGCCATTTCCTTCTCCAATCAATGCATGAAAGTGAAAAGTGAAAGTGAAGTCGCTCAGCCATGTCTGACTCTTAGCGACCCCATGGACTGCATCCTACCAGGCTGTGGGGTGCCATCGCCTTCTCGGAATCCCTACTCTACTGAGGATTAATGGTAACACAGATATTAAATCAAAAATCTACACAAATATAAAATTCAAAATGTAAGTGATATGAATAAAAACTACATTAAAAAATAATAATTTAGCCTGAGAATTATGGAAAATTTCTGTGAGGAAGTACATCTGAGATCTGAAGGATTAGTAGTCAGATGAAGAGATGAACAGAAAGAAAGCATTTGATTCAGATCATGTGCAAAGGCTTGATATATATGAGAAATAGAAAAATTTATTTATACAGGCTAAAGTAGGGTAAGCACTCAGAATTAAATGGTCTCCAAAGCTACACACATTTCATCATTCAACAAAATGTACTGAAAGTGAATTATATACCACGTATAATACACTAAAAAAACATGCTACAAAGTTAATTTCAAGAGAGTTCTTAATTTATAATGGACATTAGTAAACAACTACAACAGAATATGTTAAGGGATGATTTTCTGAGAGAAGTGACACCAAAGCTGAGTCTTCAAGATCAAACGGGAATCATGGGGTAAAGAGGACTACAAATATACGATAAACCAAGTATGATAAATTAATTGTAGAATCTAGGTAATGACTATATGAACATTTACTACAAAATTCTTTCTACTTTTCAGTATGTTTGGAAAAATTTTTAATAAAATACTGGCAGGTAAATGAAAGACGAGGGACTAGCCATCTTAACAGAAGTGATATCACATATAAATACCTGCAGCCTTGACAGTTCATGTCTGTTTGGGGAATGGTAAGCAATTCTGAATGGTGAGATACATGTATGAGAGTGGCAAGAAGTCTGGAAAAGTAAATAAGGGTTAAAAATCAAGAATGCCAGCTTGCTCAAATGTTTGGATTATAACCTGAGGGCTATGGAATGCTTACTTGTACATATTCAACTGAGAATCATTTATGGTGCTCTCCCTTCAATAGCTAGCAAATTTTCTACTTATTAAAAGTATCACTGAAAATAGTCATCTATGATGCATTTGTACCAGAGACTTACCTGAATAGTTTCATTCCCATTTCCACCTCTGAGGTCCTGAAGAGGACTCCTTGGGGGTTTCAAAATCTAGAAGAGAAATATTCAAGAAAGTCTGCTATTATCTATTATTATTTCAGAAAGGTAGAGATGCTAAAATTTCCGTAGAAACCTCTAAAACACCACAAATTCATACTACTTTGTACTTTGTGGCTGTTTTAAATATTTGGCTCCATTCCCTTTTTGCCTACATTTCCCAGTTATTTTGCTTACTCTCATCCCATGTGGTCTGGGTAAAACTCTACTTCAGCTCTAGGGTTCAACAGGTAACCCAGGCCAAGATTAATCTGCACAAACATTCTTTCATCACTAGTGACTGGTTTAGGAATGAGGACTTGACCCATATCAACATAACAAAGCCAACATGATTCAACCCTGAGTATTCTGGGTTTATTTATTTATTTTTTAATCCTGGGGAAACAGACACTATTTTTATGTAGAACTGGAACCTGGAAGTTGGGAGAGCTAGCTATACTGTAGTAATAATAATAATAGAGACAGAGAGCTGTTCATTACCCAGAGGAAGAGATTAGAGTATAAAATGAAAGGAAATCAAGTACTAATTGCATCCAGTACTTTCACCGTAAGTGTCCTTGCAGAGACATCTGTCCTACAAACACTTTTGCTGCATAACTAATTGACCAGAAGGCAATTTTGCTATAAAAAGATAAAAGAGGGACATTAAAAAGGACATAATGAAACATGAAAAATGAATAACAAAGTTAAAGACTTTATTGGAAAATACAGAATACTTTAATACATTTAAAATGTGTGTAAATTCATGGCAATACTGCATAAATAACTGATTTTATTTTGTGGGTTGTACCTAAACACTTGCCTTTTATCTTTTGCTCATAGTATATTTAATACATTTTTTAAAAAAATTTATTGATTCATACTTTTCATTTGGCATTGTAGTTTTTCACTAAAATTTCTTCTATTAAGATAGGTTATCAGTTTTCAAACACTAGGATACATATTTGTAATTGAGCTTAGTATTGTGTTATAAAACCCTTCCACAATGATAATACTGCTGCCAATTAGTAATGAGGCAAAAGAATTTGTGGCAAAGACACTTATGGCGAAAGTATCACATAACCACTGGTGCTATTGTTGGAACCCCTTGTCAGTAAACTTGTGCTAATCCCTATCTTTTGGATTTTTTTCAATTTCATAACTCAAGAAGTTTTGTGCTTTAAATAGATTGTAGCTGGATTATTTTGTTTTGCTGCAGCTCTGTACAATAGTTTTTGTATATTTTTAAAACAGATTTATTAAAGAATAATTTACACAGAACACAATGAATTAAATTACCATGAAATCCATAAAATAGGAATTTTAGTATATCTACAGAATTGTATAATCAGGTTAAATATTTGAGTCTTTATCCAGAGAGTAATAGAAACCAGCAGGGTTGGGATGATGATGCCATTCAAAATTACTGTGGTATATAGTCATCAATCAATAAAAGGTAACAATAGCTCAAATAAGTATTTCTTACTGAAGAATGTCGTCTTCCAACAGGTTTCTCCACATGGCCACTGAAAAAGGGAAAAAATTTACGTACACAGTGGTAAAAGACTGACTTCTAAAACCCATCATTACAATATCCCTTCCATGCTTATAAATCACTCATCACTTTCATTTAATAAACTTTATATTACAAGAGTTAAATTCAATATTTAGGAAGTCAGCATTTTAAAATACATATGGTATATCATACAACTATTTCCTGAAAAACCATCAGTACAACATAGTTTACCATATTGATATAAGTACGATTATAAGATAAACAGACTTAAAAAAATAAGAAAGGTAATTCCCTGGTGGTCCAGTGGTCAAGGCTCTGAGCTTCCACTGCAGGGGGCATGGGTTCAATCCCTGGTCAGGGAACTAAGATTCTATAAGCAGCTGCTGCTGCTGCTGCTGCTAAGTCGCTTCAGTTGTGTCCGACTCTGTGCGACCCCATAGACTGCAGCCCACCAGGCTCCTCTGTCCTTGGGATTCTCCAGGCAAGAACACTGGAGTGGGTTGCCATTTCCTTCTCCGCTATAAGCAGCAGTATGGGCTAAAAATACCAAAAGATAAATGGATCATAAATCAAAAGCCTCTAGCTCTGGTTTTACTACTGTGTGATTTTTTCAGACCAGGTTTTGAATACTGAAAAAGCCAAACAGATAATTTAGCAGATGTTAAGAAAAATAGGTGGTGTTGAGACTATAGAGAATTCTTCCCTGCCTGTTTTGATCATTACAGCTACTATGTACTCCACTAGGTTAGTTGTTGCCAAGCAAGAATATGAGCCCAGTGTTGTAACACTTGACTTTTCTACTGTTGTATGAAATTTTGGCAACTAATTCAAAAATTAAAAAACAATGTTTAAAAAATATTTTTCTTTGTCATATATCCATCTGCCTATAGGCTGTAAACAGCTGCTAGTTTGTGATGCCAACTTTAGACAAATCATTTCCCTGGGCCTCAATTTTCTCATCCTTAAATTGAAGAGATGGGAGGTAGTCTCTAAATCCATCTCAATTTTGACTCTAGATGAGTTTATACAAAGATATGACAAGAAGTGCTGTATTCTGTAACATTTACTTCTTTTCCCTGGAACAGACTGGGAAAACATGTCAGAAGTTATCAATACGTCTTACCAATTGGAAAAATATCTTTCTCTGATAAGGAGTTAATGTTTTTAGATGCGTTTCAAGAACTTACTTTTCGTCATTAGCCTCTGAAGACATCCCATCCATTTTTGAAGAAAAACTTTTCTGTAACAAATACACAATAAGAGAAAAGGTGAGAAAAAAGGAGGAGAAACTGTAATGAAGGAAGAGATTAAGAACAAAATTGTGATTTTAGGATTACTTTCTGTGAGAGGGCCAAAAAAGGAAGGAAAGGGAAAAATTTTCATTATAGGAATATGAAATATGAAAAAATTTGAGGACCTTACACTGCTCTGTTATAATTATCACTCTTGGAAAATTCTCATATTCAAGATGAAATCAGTGACCAGTACTGATTGGGATGATATGGACTTCAATCTTCAAATAAAAAACTGTCCCTAGTTTATAGGAGTTTATGGATTACATAATAATTCAATCTCAAAATATAGTCAATCAGCCATCAAAATACAGCTTAATAAAATCTGCACAAAATGAATATTTATCTTATGAAAATTTAACTTTACTCGGCAAAAAAAAAAAAAAGACATAAAAATAACACTGTAAACACTGCAATTGGGACTTCCCTCGTGGTGGGTGAATAAGATCTGCCTGCCAATGCAAGGGTCACGGGTTTAATCTCTGCTCCAAGAAAACTACACATGCCGCTGAGCAACTAAGCCCATGTGCCACAACTACTGAAGCCCAGGCACTCTAGGGCCCACAAGCTGCAACTACTAAAGCCCATGAGCTTAGAGCCTGTGCTCTGCAACAAGAGAAGCCATCGCAATGGGAAGCCCATGCACTATAACGAAGAAAGCTCCCATTTACCTCGCAAAGCAACTAAGACCAGTGCAGCCAAAAAAATCAATCAATCGATCAGTTCAGTTCAGTTCAATAGCTCAGTCGTGTCTGACTCTTCGCGACCCCATGAATCACAGAGGCCAGGCCTCCCTGTCTATCACCAACTCCCGGAGTTCACTCAGACTCATGTCCATCGAGTTGGTGATGCCATCCAGCCATCTCATCCTCGGTCGTCCTCTTCTCCTCCCGCCCCCAATTCCTCCCAGCATCAGAGTCTTTTCCAATGAGTCAACTCTTTGCATAAGGTGGCTAAAGTACTGGAGTTTCACCTTTAGCATCAGTCCTTCCAAAGAACACCCAGGACTGATCTCCTTTAGAATGGACTGGTTGGATCTCCTTGTAGTCCAAGGGACTCTCAAGAGTCTTCTCCAACACCACAGTTCAAAGCCATCAATTCTTTGGCACTCAGCTTTCTTCACAGTCCAACTCTCACATCATACATGACCACTGGAAAAACCATAGCCTTGACTAGATGGACCTTTGTTGGCAAAGTAATGTCTCTGCTTCTCAATATGCTATCTAGGTTGTATAGATCACAACAAACTGTGGAAAATTCTGAAAGAGATGGGACTACCAAACTGTCTTATCTGTCTCCTGAGAAACCTGTATGTGGGTCAAGGCACAACAGAACCAAACACGGAACAACTGACTGGTTCAAAATTGAGAAAAGAGTACAACAAGGCTATATATCATCACCCTGCTTATTTAACTTCTATGCAGATTAATTCATGAAAAACCCCAGGCTGGATGAAACACAAGCTGGAATCAAGATTTCTGGGAGAAATATCAACAACCTCAGACATGCAGATGATACCACTCTAACGGCAGAAAGAGGAACTAAACAGCCTCTTGATGAAAGTGAGAGTGAAAAGGGTGGCTTAAAACTCAACATTCAAAAAACAAAGATCATGGCATCCAGTCCCATCACTTCATGGCAAATAGAAAGGGAAAAAATAGAAACAGTGACAGATTTTATTTTCCTGGGCTCCAAAATCACTGTAGATGGTGACTACAGCCACAAAATTAAAAGATGCTTGCTTCTTGGAAGAAAAGCCATGACAAACCTGGACAGCATATTAAAAAGCAGAGACATCACTTTCTGACAAAGGTTCATACAGTCAAAGCTATAATTTTTCTAGTAGTCATGAACAGATGTGAGAGGTGGACCATAAAGAAAGCTGAGTGCTGAAGAGCTGATGCTTCTGAACTGTACTGCTGGAGAAGACTCTGGAGAGTCCCTTGGAGAGCAAGGAGATCAAATGAGTCAATCCTAAAGGAAATCAGTCCTGAATATTCACTGGAAGGACTGATGCTGAAGCTGAAGTTTGGCCACCAGATGCGAAGACTTGACTCATTGGAAAATATCCTGAGGCTGGGAAAGACTGAAGGCAAATGGAGAAGGGGGTGGTGAAGGATGAGATGGTTAGATAGCATCACCTATTCAATGGACATGAAGTTGAGCAAACTCTGGGAGATAGTGGAGGATGGAAGAGCCTGGTGTGCTGCAGTCTACGAGGTAGAAAAGAGTTGGACATGACTTGGTGACTGAACAGCAACAACCACCATAATACTAAATTAATATCATACATGTAAACTTTCAGAATCAATGTTTGTACACTTTTGGCAAAACATAAAAAACCCGAAACAAACAAAAAACCAAACAGATGCTTAGATATCTTATTTTACATGCTTTCATCATATATAACAGAAGCCAAATTAAAGAACAATACTCCATAATGAACCTGAACCTGAAGTAAAAGTCTGCTTATTTTTCAGAATCAATTTATTTAATTAGCTGTTAATATAGATATATAAGGCAATGGGAATCACCTAGGATTTGATCTCTGACTCTTTTGTCTTCCATCACTTTCTCAGCCTGTTTATCCATTTTTCCGGTTTTACTTATCTCTTGTTCACAGATTATAGCCATATCTACTTAAAATAATATTTTTAATTTAAAGTTTTAAGATAGTACATACTATCCTCTTTCCCAAAAGCAACTACCTCCACTACTTAATTATTTTGTTTTAAAGAAAACTCTTACCTGAAACCATCTCTGTCTCATACACAGACACTCTATATCCAGATATATATAGTACAACAAAGTAAATATTACATGCTATTTTACTACAATAAATGTAAGATCCTAAAAAAAAAAAAAAAATAGCAAAAAGGAGCAATTCGTGAAAAGAAGAATGTGTCATGGTCACATTGGTTATATTCCAGAAATGCAAAACCGGTTCAACATTAGAAAATCAATTTTACAATTTACTATCCTAACAGATTAAAAGGGAAAAATCATAAATTATCTCAACAGATTAAAAAAAGTTTGATGATTTTTAACATCCTTTCAAATTAAAAAAAATTAGCAAACTAGGAATAGAATTAAATTCCTTAATCTAACAAACAGTATCTATTTTAAAAGCAGCAAACATCAACTTATCAGTAAAACTGAAAACTTTTCAAGATCAACCAAGTATGATAGCTGTTTCCACTTCTATTCAATCTAGCACTAAGTCTTAGTGATTCTATTTCCAACATATATCCCAAATTCATTCCCTCATATCTTCACCACCATAATTCAAGCTGCCTCATCTCTCAAGTGGAATATTACAATTTCCGTCTCATTGGTCTCCGTACTTCCACTCTTATCCCCCTGAAGTCCTTTCTCCACATAGTAGGCAGTTATCTTCTTAAACATAAATCACCATTAAGACATTCCCTATGTAAAACCCCTTAAAAGCTTACCATTGTACTGAAAATAAACTCTTTACCAGGACCTACAAAGCTTTACAAGATCTGGATCCTGCTTGCCTCTCAGATTCCATACTTAAATCTCATACCACTGTCTCTCTCTGTGCTAGAAATATTGGCATTTCTATTCCTGCACAAACAATGCTCTTTCCCAAGTCATCAAATTTTTATTTGCTATTATTTCTTAGCAAGAAAGCCAAGAAAAGTACTTTTTGTATCACTGTGTATGTCTCCTTTGTAGCATTACCACAACTGTAATTTAAGTCTGTTATGTAAATTAATTATTCCTTTTATCTCCCCAAACTAACTGATGGAAGAAATTTTCAAATATTGAACTATGGTGAAGCCACTGTAATCAAGTCAGATTACACATGATTTGGCTTGAACTTATTCTAATTAGAACAGCCAGTGTTACAGCTTATCTAACATACATTATACATGTGCTTTAGCCATTAAAGAAGAGGGTACACTGTCCAGAAGTAAAGAATGTCTGTTTTGAAGATAGACATAAAAGCCTCTCTTTCTGGGACGTCAGTGCTAGTACTCCTTTGATGATAAGGCTCCCTCCCCAGGCTCCAAGAACATAATGACTGGCTGTGTATGTGTTAATCTTTCTATAAGAAACACTGAAGGAAGGTACCCTTGTTATATTTGATGTTCTTTGTTCTGACAAGATATAAAGCTGCACTGAAAATCACGCTTCTCCGGAACAGTTCCTCAGAACTGAAAGGCTGTCTCCCAGGCTATACTTCTTAGTTTGGCTCACATAAAACTCTTCTGTTCTTATTTATAGATTGACTATTATTTGCATCAATATATCCTTGCCTAAACAGTAAAATCCATGAGAATAGGGCTGGTGTCTCTTACGTTTACTGTCACATTTTGAGAATTTGGCACAGTGCTTAGTAAATAATATGAGCTCAATAAATTCAATGCCTTCCATATTTTTTTCTCCTTTTGGAAATATTTTCAAGTCCATATTCAAAATTCACAGGTTAAACTTAAAGTACTATCAAAATCTTGTTGCTCAGTCACCAAGTTGTGTCCAACTCTTCACAACACCATGGACTGCAGCACACAAGGCTTTCCTGTCCCTCACCACCTCCCAGAGTTTGACCAAGTTCATGTCCAGTGAATCAGTGATGCAATCCAACCATCTTATCCTCTGTCGGCCTCTTCCCCTTCCTGCCTTCAATCTTTCCCAGCATCAGGGTCTTTTCCAGAGAATCACCTCTTCACATCAGGTAGTCAAAGTATCAGAGCTTCAGCATCAGTCCTTCCAAAGAGTATTCAGGGTTGATTTCCTTAAAGATCGACTGGTTTGATCTTGCTTTCCAAGGGACTGTCAAGAGTGCCACGGTTCAAAAGCATCAATTATTTGGCACTCTGCCTTTATTGTGCAGCTCTACATTGTACATGACTACTGGAAAAACCATAGCCTTGAATCATCTAAACATATTCATTGTTTGAAACAGTCATTGTGCATAATCCCTGTCTCTCTGGCAGACTTAGCACTTAAGTGGTAAGAGTCGAAGCTTACTGATGTCCTCTTTTAAAAATACTCTATTTATTACGTATCTGTAAGTTCCACTTCCAACAGAAATAGGAGACTGCAGACTCTCACATTAAGCTTCATGTGTAAAATGCTGTTATGGTTGAACTTTTGATCATCATCACATTCATTGATTATTAATTGGTTCCAAAACAGTGCACCTGGCATGTAAGGAGGGGTGCTATAGCATACTCACAAAGGGGTTCTGGAACATTTTAAATTTCTGAAAGAAAGAATTCTCAACATCTATCTACTGCTAGTTCAAAAGAGTACCCATTGACCTTACACTAGTTTTGGTTACATATTATTGCAAAGCTGGATTTTTGGCAGTTGCTGTGATATAAAGCAAGTACTTTTGATCAATGTGGCCCCAGAAATGAGCATGGCAGTATCCGATTCTAAGATCTGAAAGTTGTGTAGTGTTCAACATGAAATGGAGAAGGACACTATGGACCTTGTTCCCCATGTTCTCCACCTATCTTTTGTCTATGGAAAAACTTTACCCAAAGAATAAGTATAATCAGAGAAGTGAGAAAATGCAGAAACAAAGGAAAACAGCGAAAGAGACCACATGAAAATAGTTTAGTCATCAAGTAAAGTAAAGGACCTTTAGTTCCTTCTCAAGGGGTATAGATACTATTCTGGGCCATATCCTGTGAGCTCTTAAAGATACTGAAACCCCCACCAGGTGGAAGAAGTGAACTACACCATGAGTAGACTGTAGCCATGACATAAGCTGCCACTGTTCAGAGAATGTCTCAAAGAAACGAGAACAAGTCCATCCTAGAAGTGAAGATCAACTGTATTTAAAACAATCAAGATGATGTTGGTCAGATCACCACATGATCAATTTCAAGATGACTGTCAGAGCTGACTGTGCTTTTCTACATGTAGCCTCTCCCCATATCTATAAAAGCTGTTGCCCATTGATCATCAGTGGGGGAGAGTTGGGCTTTGAACAGAAGTCTGCCCTCCTAGCCCGTTGCCAATATCCAAAAAGCAGTAAACTTTCCTTTCCACCAACCTTGCCTCTTTATTGACTTTTGAGCGGTAAGCAGTCGGACCCAATTTTCAGTTATAAACAGGTGCACATATCCAATCAAATAATTGCGATTCTTAAAGAACAAAATAAAATATCTTTTCACTCAATTTATGTATATTATCAATAATCTCAGATATTCAGATGACACCACCCTTATGGCAGAAAGTGAAGAGGCACTAAAGAGCCTCTGGATGAAAGTGAAAGAGGAGAGTGAAAAAGCTGGCTTAAAACTCAAACATCCAAAAAACTAAGATTATGGCACCCGGTCCCATTACTTCATGGCAAATAGATGGGGCAACAATGGAAATAGTGACAGATTTTATTTCCTTGGGCTCCAAAATCAACTGCGGACAGTGACTGCAGCCATGAAATTAAGACACTTGCTCCTTGGAAGAAAAGCTATGACAAACCTAGACAGTATAATAAAAAGCAGAGACATTACTTTGCCAACAAAGGTCCACATAGTCAAAGCTATGGTTTTTCCAGTAGTCAGGTATGGATGTGAGAGTTGGACTATAAAGCAAGCTGAGTGCAGAAGAATTGATGCTTTTGAACTGTGGTGTTGGAGAAGACTCTTGAGGGTCCTTTGGAAAGCAAGGAGATCAAACCAGTCAATCCTAAAGGAAATGAACCTTGAATATTCATTGGAAGGATTGGTGCTGAGGCTGAAGTTCCAATACTTTGGCCACCTGATGCAAAGAGCCCATTCATTGGAAAAGACCCTGACTCTGAGAAAGATGATTGGATGGCATCACCAATTCAGTGAACATGACTCTGAGCAAGCTCTGGGAGATGGTGAAAGACAGGGACGCCTGGCTTGCTGCAGTCCATGGCTCAGAGTCAGACACGACTAAGCCACTGACAACAGTTAATATATTTCATAGTGTCCAATGATATAGACTCTAGACCTGTGCTATATCAGATAGTACATATCTAGAGTCTATATCATTTAAATTAAAATGCAATAAAATTTAAAATACAGTTCTTGCCACAATTAGCCACACTGTAGGTGCTTAACAAGTCATATGAGATTAATGAGTACCGTGCTGGGCAATGCAGAAATTAAACATTACCATTAACACTGGTAGTTTTATTGGACAGCACTGTCCTACTACCAATATCTAGGGTATCTTTTACTGTCTCTTAGCGTCAAACACATCATTAATATCACCACTCCAAGTATTTTTCACTCAGTTTACATCTACTTGTCACCTTGTAAACATTTCCAGCCATTCACATTGTCAAGAAAAAATCATACCACTTGGAACCCAACCTCTACAGTACGTTAAATTCACATCTCAAATCATTCTTTCCTTCAGGTTCCACCTCAAATACCACTTTCTCCAAGAAGCCTCCCCTAGACTCCATTGCCAAAAAGCATCAAATTAGTTGGTCTGTGTTCCCACATTCCTTTAGAATGTCCTGTAATCCTTTACAGTGTCTTGCTTTATAGTTACCTGTGTATATCAATTCCTTCCCGCTCTGGACTGTAAATTCTAGATGAGGGATTGAATCATCTGCTCCCTGCCAGAGACAAGGAATCCAATACAGATCTGAGGACTTAGACTGATCCAATTCAACTAAAAACTTCAATCTTAATACCTAAAGTAAGCTCTGCTTTGGTCTTCTCTGTCATATCTTTATAAACCGATCTTTAAGATTCCAATCGACAAAGCATATATTTTTAGAACTTTTTTCTTAAACTCTACTATTGAGACAAACAGCAAGAAAAGACTCCTTAACTCTGGCTTAATAATGCACCGAAGATTTTTTAAAAACTTTACTTGTGGCGTACTAATACTGGCTTTACTTATGTTATTACATCCGCAGAAAACTCAAAATCTGCTCAGTGCCGCTAGCACTCAGATCAGACACTGTAAATAACCATAAACCGAGAGTTCAAAATCACATTTCTGTTGCTTCATTTATAGCTAAGAAAAGACTGAGTAAGCAATGCAAACACCCGTGAGTTCCCCAAAGAAGGGAACGGAGGTAGGCGCTAGGGACAGTCTGGAGCCCTGACAGAAGATGGCGGGGCGGGACGCGGAGAGCCGCGGCCCAGCGACCCAGGGCCGCTCGTGGGGCCCAGGTGTGAGGGACACTGCTAGGGGGGCGAGAGGCGGCACAAGTGTAGGCTGAGGTGAGAGAAGGGCGAGTCCTGCACCGGGGGAGAAGCGTCCGTACCTGAGCCCAGAGTTCTGCGGCAGCCTGGCTGTAGGCGCGTCCCTCTCCTCCCAGCGTGGGGCCTTGAGTCCGCTCTAACAAAACCTAAATCCCGCGGGCGAAGACCGGGACGAAAGTTACCCGCCGCGGCCCAACGGCTTCACAAATTCTCCTCAGACTTGTTTGTGGTCCGCACCCTCCTCACGTAACTCACCCCCACCCCTTCCCATCTCCTCACGACGCCCAGCCGGCCTCCGTAAAGCATTCAAATCTAACCGCCTAGCTAAAGCGCAGGCGCAAAGCCGCTCAACGCGTCGGCCCCGCCCCTTAGGCGGCAGACCCTCCCTAAGATTTCTTCAATCAAAGTTTTTTCCCATTTTGTCTGCCAATTTTATTTCTTTCAAGGTTATCTCATTTTCTACGGAATTTTCCTTTATTCTTCCCCACTGCAGATTCCTCACTGCATGGGAGCGGCCATCTTCTTTTTATTTCTTGCTGTAAAAAAGATAGGAGCTTTGCTTCCGTACAAAATGGCGGCTCCCATTCCACTACGTCACGTCCTCCTAGTTTTACTCCTATAGCTACCAGGAAACAGTAGGCTTCTGGGACGAGGTGGCCGAGTGGTTAAGGCGATGGACTGCTAATCCATTGTGCTCTGCACGCGTGGGTTCGAATCCCATCCTCGTCGAACGTAGGTTTTGTTTTTTTTTTTTTTTTCGCCACAGATTTGAACCGATGACGGAAATTTCCTTGCAGAATGGAAAGAGTTGTTTATTCATTGCAAGTATGATTTACTAGTCGACTTTGAAACCTCCGGTTTGACTCTTGAAAGACAGCTTTTGGAGCATTCTGACCTCACGTATAAAGAAAAAGGAGGGAAAGAGACATTTTCTGGGAATCAGAGTTTAATTAAATAATGCATTTAGTGTATTTTTAATGTAGCAAAAAACTGCATAGAATCCCACGATTGTCGCTATTTACATATGTTCTATTGGTGGTCTGCTCAATATTAATTAACCCAGCTCCTGACTGAGGAATTTCCGTTATTGTGGACTCTAACCCCAGCGTTTTTCATACCTGTCGTTACTATGAAATATCAGATTTTACTTCAAAAGCTACCGTGAGACTCAGTGTTCAGGGTTCTCTTTCAGTCCCCAGAATGCTACAGGTGCTCAAAAGTACTCGACGTTAAAAAAAAAAAAAAAAAAAAAGATGTTGACAGCACTTGGAAACTTGGTAGTTATTTAGAAGTCAGAGAGGTGAAGACATAGCTGCCTTCCCAGAGGAGAAAGTTTTAATTCTTCTCTTGGATTTAAGCAGAGAGGGAGTAGGAAAAGAATAGAGATTCTCCTCCTGAAGGGTCATCAGGCAGTCTTTCAATTCACATTTAACAACCGTCATTTATCCAGTATTTATCTACAGGCACCACAATGAATTACAGCACTTTAATTCACAATAACCCTGTGATCACGGTAGACATGTTTATTACTCCATTTTACAGATGAGGACACTGAAAGATAAACTTGTCCAAGGTTATACAGCTTTTGTATTTCCAGAAAAGGCATTTATTTAAGTTTATCAAACTCTGGTGGCCCCTCACCACCACCCTATATGGTGCTGTAAATTAGTAAAAAGCGCTCATCAATCCTTTGCGGTCACGGTTTACACATGATTTACACATTCTCTCCGCACTGAATGGTACCCCAGAGCCTGACACTGGGCAGATATCTTCAGCCCCAGAGTGGAAATGAGGCTCCAGTGACTCTCCCACATCAATCCAAACCCCTTAGGAATGTAGATACCTCCCAGAGCTGAGGGCTGAGGATCACCCAAGCACCTGGCTTTCTAATCCATTCACCACCCTGTTGCTTGAAAGGGTTTCAACCTGGGTTCCACACACTCCCAAGACGTCCATGCATAGAATTTAATTGGTTATTTGGTGGGGAGAAAAAAAATTGCAGCTTTATCTTCATTAATCTTTAGTTGAAAACACTTCCTTCTATTAATAAAGGTAAGCAACAAAATACAGTAATATTAACCTTACCTGTGATTTTTGTCACCAACTGAAATAACAGATATTGTTGTATCATATTAGCAATATGCAATACTGCTATTGTTTTATGCTCATTACTGCTACAGTAGTTCAGTTCAGTCGCTCAGTCGTGTCCAACTCATTGCAACCCCATGAATCGCAGCACGCCAGGCCTCCCTGTCCATCACCATCTCCTGGAGTTCACTCAAACTCATGTCCATCCAGTCGGTGATGCCATCCAGCCATCTCATCCTCTGTCATCCCCTTCTCCTCCTGCCCCCAATCCCTCCCAGCATCAGAGTCTTTTCCAATGAGTCAACTCTGCACATGAGGTGGCCAAGTACTGGAGTTTCAGCTTCAGCATCATTCCTTCCAAAGAAATCCCAGGGCCGATCTCCTTCAGAATGGACTCGTTGGATCTCCTTGCAGTTCAAGGGAGTCTCAAGAGTCTTCTCCAACACCACAGTTCAAAAGCATCAATTCTTTGGTGCTCAGCTTTCTTCACAGTCCAACTCTCACATCCATACATGACCACTGGAAAAACCATAGCCTTGACTAGACAGACCTTTGTTGGCAAAGTAATGTCTCTGCTTTTCAATATGCTATCTAGGTTGGTCATAATTTTTCTTCCAAGGAGTAAGCGTCTTTTAATTTCATGGCTGCAGTCACCATTTGCAGTGATTTTGGAGCCCCTCCAAAATAAAGTCTGACACTGTTTCCACTATTTCCCCATCTATTTCCCATGAAGTGATGGACCGGATGCCATGATTTTCATTTTGGACCTACCAGTAGATCTTGTAAACTTAAGCATTCATAAGGAAGTATGTGCATTGTATTATTAGGTCACCAATTTTTTTTATTTTTATTATAGTTGATTTATAATTTCTGCTGTACAGCAAAATAATTCATATATATTCACATACATTTCATATTCTTTTCTATTATGGTTTATTACAGGATATTGATATAGTTCCCTGGGCTATACAGTAGGACCTTGTTGTTTATCCATTCTACATATAATAGTTTGCATTTGCTAATACCAACCTAGATAGTATATTAAAAAGCAGAGATACTACTTTGCCAACAAAGTAGGTCTTTGTTGTCTGTCTAGTCATAGGTGATAGGTGATAGGTGAAGTCGCTCAGTCGTGTCCGACTCTTTGCGACCCCATGGACTGTAACCTACTAGGCTTCTCTGTCCATGGGATTCTCCAGGCAAGAATACTGGAGTGGATTGCCATTTCCTTCTCCAGGGGATCTTCCCAACCCAGGGATCGAACCTGGGTCTCCCGCATTGGAGTTTTTCCAATGGTCATATATGGATGTGAGAGTTGGACTGTGAAGAAAGCTGAGTGCCAAAGAATTGATGGCTTTGAACTGTGGTGTTGGAGAAGACTCTTGAGAGTCCCTTGGACTGCAAGGAGATCCAGCCAGTCCATCCTAAAGGAGATCAGTCCTGGGTGTTCTTTGGAAGGAATGAGGCTGAAGCTGAAACTCCAATACTTTGGCCACCTCATGTGCAGAGTTGACTCACTGGAAAAGACTCTGATGCTGGGAGGGATTGGGGACAGGAGGAGAAGGGGATGACAGAGGATGAGATGGCAGGATGGCATCACTGACTCGATGGATGTGAGTTTGAGTGAACTCCAGGAGTTGGTGATGGACAGGGAGGCCTGGCGTGCTGCGATTCATGGGGTCGCAATGAGTTGGACACGACTGAGCGACTGAACTGAACTAAT
>SJXQ01009757.1:0-64769 GCA_006408695.1 Aepyceros melampus
GAGGCCTGGTGTGCTGCGATTCATGGGGTCGCAAAGAGTCGGAGACGACTGAGCGACTGAACTGAACTGAACTGAACTGAATAGGGTCACTATGGCTTTGGGCAAACTTTCAGCCTTTCTGGGCATGGTTGTGTTACTATTTAGCTAAAGGTTAGGTATGAGGCATCTGCCACTGGAGTTTGATGGCCTTTGGGTAGGGCTTGGTGTCAGTGTTGATATGGAGGCCTCTGGGAAGGCTCTTGCCTTGTTAGTGTTCCATGTAGTTGGGAGTTCTCTGGTGGTCCAAAGTCATAGACTTGGGTCTCTCACCTAGGGAGTTCAGGCCCAACCCCTTTATTGTAGCACCAAGACTTCACAGGCCACACAGCACAGAAGACAAAACTCCAAGACTAATGGTAAAACAGCACAAAATCAAAAACATGGAAAAGAATGCAGTATAACTAATAAGCGATGTAAAAATAGGAAAATAAAATGAAATGAATTTGTTTTTAAAAAGGAAAAAGTAGGTCACAAAAAATAAAAATTAAAGGAATAATAACAGAACAATATGAAAAAGAAAAAAGAGAGAAATATTAATATATTTAATGTATAGAGAGCAGTAATGAGAAGAATGTCTCTGTGATTCCTCTGTTTTCCTGCTCCAGTCCATTTGCCTATGGAGAAAATCCTCCAATATTTCTAGAAAGATCTCTGGACCTGTTGTGGGCAGTGTGGGGTCAGCTCAGGCTCAGATCTTGCCTTACTCCAGCTTGTACTTGCTCTCAAAGTCTACAGTTGCCCCTAGAGTCCATGGTCTCAGTCTCACTATGGGGATTTAATCTGCTGCTGCAGGGGCAGTTTCCCCCTTCTCTCCTTTATTGCTGCAGCCCCCGGTGTTCTGCTTTGGTTTGGGGTCTGCCTCTGCTTTCAGTCACTCTCCAGCGTCTGCTCTGCTCCCAGACACGAGGGGCTGAAAGTAGTCACTTTCCAGGTCTCTGTTAGTCGAGCTGGGGAGAGGGAGAGGCGCATCAGACACAGCTGGATGTGTGGGGAGCGCCTGCCACGGTGGGGGCCTGTGGGAGGTCGCCGTGGTCTGAGGCATGGCTTCCGCCTCCCTAGCGGTGTTGGCCCGGCTTGCGGGATGCCTGGCAGAGCGAAGCTACCCGGGCTTCCAAGCACGGCGCTCGCAGCTCGGCGGTAGCTGCCGTCCCTGGGGCCAAGGCTGCGGCAGCCCCGCTTGCGGCACGTGCCCCAGCTCCTCTGCCCCTGGAGCTGGAGACTGCAGCTGTTTTGCCCCTCCCTGAGGCAGGATCCAGGGTTCTGTGAGCGCAGGGCCAGAGTGTTTCTTTGGGAAGGATATTTTGTCTCGCTGGAGGTTGCAGGCTATCCCTGGACTCCCTCGGCTGTGTCGCACCAGCCCTCTCGAGTATCTTCCCGGCTGCCAAGCCTGGTCCTCTCCCTGAGGTCTGACCCCCGAAGCCTGAGCCTGAGAAGCAGCCCCAGTCGCTGCAGCACATGAGCTGCTTCTCGGCTGGAAAGTGCAGTTGGGCAGTGATCTCTGTGGCGAGTTTTCTCTGCTTTGCCTTGCAGGCGCCTGTAGCCTCGCTCACCCCGGGCTCCCGCTCAGGTTGCACAGCACCTCCTGAGCCCGTGGTGAGGGGCGGCCCGGTGTGCAGACGCTTCCTCCTTCAGCAGTCCCTCCTGAGGTGCGGGTCCCTTCCGCAAAGCCTTCTGTCTTCCTTTTTGTCTTTTGCCCTACCTCATTCTGAAGAGACTGACTCGCCTTTTTGGCAGTCTGGGTCCGTCTGCCAGCACTCAAGTGTTCCGCATGCAGTTTTTGATGTGTTAGTCAGGGGAGAAGGTGATCTCCTGTCTTATTCCTCCACTCTCTGGGTCCAGAAGTCTGATTTTAAACGTAGGCCTTCAAGGGGAAACTTACACTTCTTTCTGTCTTTGAGATGTAAATGTTCTACCTCATCTTGCTAGGGCATTCTCTGTGTGTGTACGTGTGTTTTGAAAACCTGACTTCTGCCATGCTGCTGCTTGGATTTTACTTTGGTGACATCTTTCCTACTTTTTTATGGGGAAACCTCTTGTGTCTTATTGGTTGGAATCACTATTAATGTATATTTTATTAATGGGCAAATGATGGATACTTTTAAATTGAGAAAGCTTCTAAATTGGTGGATTCTAGAGCACTCCCATTATAAACAGCTGTTTTTTGGTACCTATAAAAATAAAATTAAAGGTGGAAAAAAAAAGAAATATATCTAATGGCTAACCTAACAATTTCTTTAGTTTAAAACAAAGAAAAAAAACAGAAAACAGCTTAGGAAGTTTTATTTGTGGTGTTTGCTTTCTCTCAATGGGTCTTATAGTTTCATTTGTCTAATGCTAATAAAAAGATCAGCATATTTTTTTAAATGTTTTGGTTATGCTGGTCTTTGTTGTAGCACACAGACTCCTCATTGCAGTGTGCAGGCTTCTCTAGGTGTGGGCACAGCTCTCTAGTTTCAGTGTGTGAGCTTAGTTGCCTCACAGCATGTGGGATCTTAGTTCCATGACCAGAGGTCAAACTCACATTCCCTATATTGGAAGGTGAATTCTTTACCACTGACCACCAGAGAAGTCCCAAAACATTAGAATAATTAATGCTAACAGAAAAAAGGTTGTAAGGAAAGTCTAGATACTTTTTCCAACAAGGTAGAAATTGTACAAAGTACTTATTTCAAATGAATAAGGAAATATTTAGATAGTTGTTTAAAATAGGATAAATAAAACGGACATTTATGTGATTAGAACACAAGGTTTTGATATTATACCACCTAAAAGTTTAAATGGGTCAAAAGTGACCCTCCTACTGGTCCTGAACATTAAAAATCCAAACAAATCTTCTCTATTTACCTTACATGTGTGTGTGTGTGTGTGTGTGTGTGTGTGTATGACTTAAAAAAAAATTATACTGAGGTACCTGACCAGCAATTATTTGGGGCAACAGTTAGGCCAAAGGGCCTGCGTTCCTTGCCTCAAACCCCACTCTTTGGAAGCCAGAGCCTTTTCCATAAAAATAGACAAAATGAAATGAGAAATAAAATAAGAATGAAATGAGAGAATAAAAAGAAAGAAAACCTTCTAGAATTCCTCCTGTAAGATCAAAACTTGCTGATTGTATCCTAATGAAGGCTAAAGTTAAAGGTATAAAATATTAACCGAATTGAGAATAAAATTTATATATATTTAAATGGACTTTATATAAGATGGTTACAACTCTTTTGTTTAATTATATTATAAGGTAGACATGTTTCATTGGGGAAGCTTTCCCTGTGAAGAAATATACATCTGCCCCTCAGAAAATATTAATTGAACATACTGAAGGAAGTCAATTGAATTACATGAGCCATACAAATAAGTAAAAACTGGAAACTAATATTCAAAGGCTAATAAAAATTAAATTAGTGATTTTGCTCTGGGTTCAACTTGTAAGCTCAAAAAGATCTTTGTTGAGACTTCCCTGGTTGTTCAATGGTTAAGACTGCAGGCTTCCACCGAGGGAGGCACAGGTTCCGTTCCTGGTTGGAGAACTAAGGTCCTGCATGCTTCATAGAGCAACTAAATAAATAAAAAATCTTTTAAAAATAAAAGTCTTTGCCAAATGCCTTATACAAGCTCTGAAGTCATGATAAATTCAACTCTAAAGTTTCAAAACATAGAACTCCTAAACTTCAGTCTAGAACATAGAACTCCTAAACTTCTGATCAATATAATATATAGTAGGACAAATCAATTTTTTAGTGTCATTTAGGTGACAAACTCGTTCTTTTGGGGAGCTAAAAGCAACTGTCATTTTCTTCTAAATCTCTTCAAATCAGAAAATGTAAACACAGGTCACAATGACCTGAAATTAAGCCCAATCAGGCAAGACTTGAAACCAAGGGGGAAAAAATAACAACGTGGCAGTTTTTCAAGCTTCTTGGGATGCTCCCTCAGCCAAACTTTACAAATCGTAAAGCCTTAGTCATTTGAGCAAGCAACTTTAATGTATTTCAATTGTTCTGTGTAAACTAATAACTTTACAATACCTGATGATTCATTTACCAGCAAGTAAAGACCTTCCTGCAATGCAGGAAATTCGAGTTCGATCCCTGGGTCAGGAAGAGCCCCTGGAGGAGGGCATGGCAACCCACTCGAGTATTCTTGCCTGGAGAATCCCATGGACAGAAGAGCCTGGCGGGCTACAGTCCATAGGGTCACAAAGACTCAGACATGACTGAAGCGACTGAGCACACCGCACACATACATAATTATATATTAATATATAATGTGTGAGAGGGTTGCCAAGCCCTCCTCCAGGGGATCTTCCCAACCTAGGGATCAAACTCATGTCTCCTACACCTCCTGCATTTCAAGCAGATTCTTTACCAACTGAGCCACCTGGGAAGCTCCCATAATTATTAGAGTATATAATATATGTATAAATAATTATATATATATAATCTCTACTTCCAGAAAGTACTATCAAAATTGAATTTACAGAGCTCAATTTAAACATAAGTGCTTGCAAATTAAATATAAGAAACTGGCCAAAATTTGACTTTCAGATTCATGTGAACTGAGGAATATTTAATATTAAGTTGCTATGTAGTGTTAAAGTTTGTTGATACAATTAATATAGACATGTCTTTAGAGTCATCAATATTAAGTATAATACTTTATTGTACTAGGTCTGATAAAAGTCAAATAAGACCTTTTATACGTTGCAAGGAAAATAATTTGATATGAAGAAACTTTAAATGTAAATAAGATAAGAGCTTTGGGGTTAGCTCTTCAAAATCATTAATGTTTTAGAAATGTCCACTTAAAATGATCTCACCAGATAATTTTGTAACTTAAAGTTCTAGAGTTGTACTAGTTTCAGCAGCAGAAGTTATTAAATAGCTAGGTCATTCGCACACACACACACACAAAAGATAAACACACACACACACAAAAGATACTGAGACATGAATTACTAAACAGAGAAGCTAAAGATATTTAAGACTATCTATGAATATGTTTCATGCCACCCTGAGATGTTCTCTATTAGAAAACAAATGTTTTTAGAAATTATC
The DNA here is from genome assembly GCA_006408695.1 of Aepyceros melampus. Taxonomy (NCBI): domain Eukaryota; kingdom Metazoa; phylum Chordata; class Mammalia; order Artiodactyla; family Bovidae; genus Aepyceros; species Aepyceros melampus. The sequence continues at coordinate 5,088 of SJXQ01009757.1, forward strand.
ACTGGTATTTATTTATTATTTTTGCTGTGCTGGGTCTTTGCTGTTGCCTGTGGGATGTATCTAGTTGTGGAGAGTGGATCTCAGAGAGAAATGCTAAACTAAGTTTATTTGGTATGTTAAATTACTTAAAAACATTGTCAAGTGATTGGAGATGAAACTTAGGTCAAAAAAAAATGAAAAGTAAAGTCGCTCAGTCATGTCCAACTCTTTGCGATCCCAAGAACTGTAGTCTACCAGGCTCCTCCATCCGTGGGATTTACTAGGCAAGAGTACTGGAGTGGGTTGCCATTTCCTTCTCCAGAGGATCTTCCCAACCGAGGGATAGAACCCAGGTCTCTCACATTGCAGGCAGATGCTTTACCATCTGAGCCACCAGGAAAACCCTTAGGTTAGGTTATAGTGTATGAATAAACATCATTGATATAGCTATTCCAAAATTTATATGAAATCCTTAGCCTCTAGTATGTCCTGATATGATATCAGTCATAATTTTAGCTATTACCCTAAAATGTTACATATCAAAGAAATATCCAAGTTGCTTGCTAATTGCATTGTACTCAAATCTTCAACTATGCTGTTTTAAGTTTTATCCTATATACATAACCATTATTTTACACTAATGCTGTTACAAAATGAAGATTTTCAAGAACAGTCTTAGAAAGGACTTTTAAAACAAATATAAGTTTCAGCAAGGAGATTAAACAAGCAAGTCAATTTTAAAGGGAATCAACCCTGAATACTCACCGGAAGGACTGATGTTGAAATTGAAGCTCCAATATTTTGGCCACCTGATGCAAACAGCTGACTCACGCGAAAAGATCCTGATGCCAGGAAAGATTGAAGGCAGAAGGAGAAGAGGGCAACATAGGATGAGATGGTTAGATGGCATCACTAATGCAATGGACAAGAACTTGGGCAAATTTTGGGAGACAGTGAGGGACAGGGAGGCCTGGCATGCTTCAGTCTATGGGGTCACGAAGAGTTGGACACGATTTGGCAACTGAACAACAAGTTTCTGATAGCTTTTATTAGTAGATAATACCACGAAATGGGTAACAAATGACAAAACCTTAGTGAACAACCTGATGACTTCCTCCAGATTAGCAGGAATTAATTAAGGGACTGAATGAACCAATATGACTATAATTCTGTGACTTTTTGGAAAATACACTAACTTTAATTTTTGTTTTCTAGAAAAGCTTTTCCTATTATGCTACCTACAACAAGTTGATAAAGAGTATCTTTGCAAACAAAGATGACATGCTTCTCTCTTTCTCTCTACCTGATCCTTCCAGAATTTGGCTTTTCCAGCTGGCTCTCCCATGGACTTGATGGTTTAGTACAACTGGATTGCAACTACTTTTACTAATAATTGTTTTAATGTGTTCTTTATTTTCACATTGTTTATGATTCGTGTTGCTCTGCTGCACTATGAGTTTGTCAATATTACTAACTGAATTACTTATATCCTATCTATTTTATAAGATTTTTGTCTCTTATAAAAGAGTGATCTCAGAAAGGCAGCAGTAAGCAGTGGTTTGAAGCAAAATCTTAGTTCCCTGCCCAGGAATTGAACCTGGGTAGCATGCATGTGAGAGTTGGACTGTAAAGAAAGCTGAGCACTGAAGAAGTGATGGTTTTGAACTGTGGTGTTGGAGAGGACTCTTGAGAGTCCCCTGGACTGCAAGGAGATCCAACCAGTCCATTCTAAAGGAGATCAGTCCTGGGTGTTCATTGGAAAGACTGATGTTGAAGCTGAAACTCCAATACTTTGGGCACCTCATGGGAAGAGATGACTCACTTGAAAAGACCCTGATGCTGGGAAAGATTGAGGGTGGGAGGAGAAGGGGACGACAGAGGATGAGATGGCTGGATGGCATCACTGACTCAATGCACTAGAGTTTGGGTGAACCCTGGGAGGCCTGGCATGCTGCATGGGGTCACAAAGAGTTGGATACAACTGAGTGACTAAACTGAATTGAACTGAAACCTGGATAAAAATCAGGGATCTTAGCCCCTAATCCACCAGGGGCTAGAGGCTAGAAACAAAATTCCTTGGGCCCTTGCCTCACTGAAAAATGCATTTCTCAAAGAGCCAAACTGTAAAAAATAGGTATGAAGTTTATTATTAGAGATACAACACAACAAGTGGGAGAGCACTTGGAGAAACAGCTTGTTTAGTTAAGGCAGAAGCAACAAGGCAGAGATACACTCCTGGAGAGAAAGGGTGTGGGTGTTCCCCTTCAGAAGGAAGAGTACAGTAAAAAGGCCTTTGACTCATTTACATAATGCGGTTCTTAGGGGTCTTTGTTTACTTCTGGCCAATTATCTGCTGTCTTTTTCCTCACCTGACTTGTCCTAGGCCCCTCCCCAGCATGTGTGTGCAACTTTTTTCCAAGATGGATTCCAGCCCAGAGGCCTGTGGAGAGGGCCTTGGCATCACATAATATGGGGCAGTGGCCCCTCCTTTTGACCTCCAAGGAGCCTTTCTGTATATGTGCAGTGTCTCCTTTTCTGCTAGGATGGGAAATATGTGTCCTCTTGATCTTTTTCTCAAGCAAGGTTTAGCCCCTCTCAGTCCCTGCCATAGCTGTTATGTTAAAGTGTCCTTAAGAGACAGAGCCTGGCTATTTACCCTGATTCCTGCTGTAATTTCTATTTTGAAGTGCAAATAGGAGGCTGTTGTAATTGCCTAGCCTCAAGCCCACTTGTCTCCTTCCTCAGGAAATATAAATAAGAGGTTAGTTGTAAATGCCTAGTTTGGAACCCATCTATCTCCTGTCTCAACAGTACCCATCTTGAAGAAATATATACCACGTATAACCCCACATAGCACAGTTGCAATATTGTGATTCTAGGTATGAGAAGAAGCAACGAGGGAAATTATCTCCTGGGTTATAATGGCCTGGTAAGTCAGAGAAACTAGAGAATCTTTAAGTATCTACAGAGCCTAATTGGGAAATAGCACCTACAGTGGCATGTCACTTCCTTTGGAGAAGGAAATGGCAACCCACTCCAGTGTTCTTGCCTGGAGAATCCCAGGGACGGGGGAGCCTGGTGGGCTGCTGTCTATGGGGTCGCACAGAGTCGACACGACTGAAGCGACTTAGCAGCAGCAGTCGCAGTGGCATGTCAACAAGAATTTTTGCCATATCTGGGACAAAGCTCCCAGCACCATGGGACAAAAATTGGCCATTAAATGTCTCCCAAATATTGGTCAAATTTCAGACCAAGAGGAGGAACTGAGAAATGGAATATTGCCTGCCATATCAGTAAACAAATGATGTCATAGTCATCAGTGATTGCAGCCACTGCCAACAGTGGTGAGCTGGTGAACCCTGAATGGACTCAGGATGTGAAAACACACAATACTGGCCCCAGATCACCGAGGTGCATATCAAAGGAATGATTTCAGTGAGCCGAGGCTCTTGCATCTCACCATATATAGAAAGGCACTAAATTACTTAACTTGAGATATCTGGTTTTCTTTAATTAATAACTATCTTTGGACTTCTTACTACTTGCCCTTTATTGCAAAACTGTATATCTTGGCTCTTTCCCTAGAATTCTCAAAGCAGTTCTCTCAGGGTCACTTGAGATGCTGCCTCTCAGGCTTAAAGTCCTAAAAATTTCCACTGAATAAAACGTAAGTCTCAACTTTTAGGTTGTGGATTTTTTTTTTAGTCAACATCAGACACAACATAAGCTTCATGAAGGCAGCTCCCTTATATTAATTAAACGGTGACCTGTTTCCTCAAGGCCAAGAATGTGTCTGGCATGTAATTGTTGTTTTTAGTCTCTAAGTCACATCCAGTTCTTTTGTGACCTCATAGACTGTATGTAGCCCACCAGGCTCCTCTGTTCATGGGGTTTTCCAGGCAAGAATACTGGAGTGATGGAAGCCGTATCTCTTGCATTGACAGGCAGATTCTTTACCACTGAGCCCTCAGGGAAGCCCACCTGGAGCACAATAGGAACCCAGTAAATATTTGTTTATGAATGAAAGAATGTTAGTAACATTGTTGGGTCTCCTCACAGGTACTTTCATTCCTACTGAAATGAAAAGCCAAGTGTGGACTTTCCATTTCTTAGGATCTCCAATTGTTTTCTGTTAATGGCCTTAGCCTTCAGGTTTAGACCCAGAACAAAGAGGTACAAAGGAGGCTGCACTGAACCTATCTTCTCTAATCTCCACAGGAATGTTGCCCTTGCCCCACAAGTGCATTCCATTCCTTGCCTTGGAATGGGATGCCTCTTTCAGCAAAGGTATGCAAGAAAAGAGGATGTTTAGGGGACCAGGGTCAGGGTTCCAGCAATTATTGTTTTCTCCACATTCCCAGTGAGATCTGAAAATCATTGAGATCCTGAAAGATCCCATCCCCCTGACTCCCATCTTCATTGTGTCAAACCAGTCTAAGGAAATAAAGCAATTCAGACCATTTGGTTGGCTGCATTTGGACCAGGTAAGCAATTGTTTTATTGATCTAGATTTCAGAATCTGATTTCTGGTTTTGCTTTCCTTTTCTACTTTGGGCTTGGCCACACTGAACTGGACTTTGTCTTATTGCACCTTGTAAGAATAATCAGCCTCCTCTGATTAGCCTAATGTTCATTTAACCGATGCATATTGATATGTCTTCCATGTATCAGACACTGCTGTAAGTGTTGCGGGAAGGAAGACCCCTTCCAGGGCCCAAAACTGGGCTCTTGTCTCACACTCGGAAATGAATTGTCTGAGGAGACACATGTGCTGACAAAGCAAGAGATTTTATTGGGAAAGGGCACCTGGGTGGAGAGCAGGAGGGTAAGGGAACCCAGGAGAACTGCTCTGCCACATTGCTCGCAGTCTCGGGTTTTATGGTGATGGGATTAGTTCCTGGGTGGTCTTTGGCCAGTCATTCTAATTCAGAGTCTTTCCTGGTGGCACACGTATCGCTCAGCCAAGATGGATGCTAGCGAGAGGGATTCCGGGAAGTGGACGGACACGTGGTGTCTCCTTTAGACCTTTCCCGACCTCTTCTGGGTGGTGGTGGCTTATTAGATCCATATTCCTTATCAGGGTCTCCTGTCATAAAACAGCTCATGCAAGTGGTTACTATGGTGCCTGGCCAGGGTGGGCGGTTTCAATGTGTGTTTCCCTAACATAAGCACTTGGAATGCATCAGAAAACAAAAGAGAGAGTTCTTTGTCCTACAGGAGCTTCTACTCTCAAGGCAAGGATTTTATTTAGCAATAAAAATAAACATAATAAATAAGTTAGTTTATGGAATATTGGAGGCTGAGTACTTTTGTTAGGGGAAGCACACTGATTGAAACCGCCCACCCTGGCCAGGCACCATAGTAACCATTTCCATGAGTTGTTTTACGAAAGGAGGTCCTGGTAAGGAACAGGGAACTAATAAGCCTCTACCAACCAGAAGAGTTTGGGAAAGGTCAAAAGACACCACCTGTCCAACCACCTCCCAGAATCCTTCTCTCTGGCATCCATCTTGGCTGAACAAGGCGTGCACCACCAGGAAGCACTCTGAGTCAGAATGATTGGCTAAGGACATCCCAGAAACTAATCCCATCACCATAAAACCCATGACTGCAAGCCACGTGACAGAGCAGTTCTCCTGAGTTCCCTTACCCTCTTGCTTTCCACCCGGGTGCCCTTTCCCAATAAAATCTCTTGCTTTGTCAGCACGTGTCTCCTCGGACAGTTCATTTCCGAGTTAGACAAGAGCCCAGTTTCGAGCCCTGGAAGGGGTCCCCCTTCCTGTAACATTTTGAAAAAAAGTAGGTGGGAATAAAGAGATTGGGGTGAGGGGAGGTAGATTAGAATTTTAAACAGAGAAATCTCCTTTAGAATGAGACATCTCAAAAAAACGCTGAAGGAGTTGAATTAGATATTCAGCCATGTGACTATCTAAGATGTTCAACCATGTAAATATCTAAAAGCAGAGCATTTCAGGCAGAGAGAGCAACAAATTCCAAGGCCTTAAGACAGGATCATGCATGACCCCTTAAGGAATAGCTGTGTGATTGGAAAGGGTGAATGGGAGTTGTTCGGGGACAAGGCCAGGGATGTGATAGGGATCAAATCATCCAGGGCGGTTAGCTGCTGTAAGGGTTGGTCTTTACTCTTGTTATAGCCACGCATTCTGGGAAACAGATCACTCAGAAGGATGATGCAGATAGTGGAGTGCAGTTTATTTCACCAGCGGGCCCAAGGCAGAGTCTTCTCTTAGCCAAGGACCCCAACCAGTTTTTGTGAAAACCTTATATACTCTAAGTGTACGCGCCCAAATCCACATCCCCAAATTCCCTGAAACTAGTCTGAACAAAGGAAAAGAAAGATACAATCAAAGTTAACCCGTGATTCGTACGCCTTAAGTGTAGGTAGTTAACAGTGGACAATTATCAATAGATCTGTGGTCACACCCCAATAAGCATAAAAGAACTTATGATTCTATTCAGTTTCACAGATAATTAGGGTACTCTTTTAGGCGATGGGGAGTCTAGGTACGAGCCCCTGGGCTCTCCCATCCGGGGGTCTGGTTTTCCAGTTGGTTTGTTGTTTCCATAGATACTGGGCATAGAGCTCAAAGTCCACAGTCTGGCCCGAGATGGAGTCCTGCTTTCAAGGTGGAGCCTGTTCTGTCTGTTTCCTCCTGCACTCTGACAGGATTTTTAACAGAGGAGTTAAAGAATCCCTCTGGTGTTGCATTAAGAACGGACTGTAAAGACACAACAGAAACCAGATCTATTTCTTACTCTCCCAGTAATCTGGGCAAAAGAAAAGATAGTGGTAGCCAGGCAGGGAAGGAGTTACAGAGGAGGAAAAAGTTTTCCCTGACTCTTTCAGGGTCCCTTAGTTGAGTCTAAAAGTTAAATTGATAAAGATTAACAGGAGAAAATTATACATATTTATTTTACATGATATAAGAATCTTCATAAGGAAATAAAGACCTGAAAGAACAAAAAAAAAAAAAAAAAGAGAGAGAGAGTGCTGAGTGCTTTTAAAGCTAGGTTTGATGAGCAGTTCAAAGTCATGGAACAATATGCTAGGACAAAGAGACAGAGGTACGCATAATAACCGGGAGAAAATTCAGCAAGCCTTATTCATTCAGATTCTTCTTCATGTCCAAGTGCCTTTTCTTGGCTATAAGGATATTCCTTTCTCATTTCCTATTTCTGTAAGAGCATTTCTTTACATGACAGCCTTGACACCTGCTTCAGGGGGAAAGGGCTGAAGAGATCAGAGGGACCTTCCTGCTTCTGCTGTTTTCTCAAACTCCTTCAGCTTAAAATATTCAATATGCCCAGATACCATAATTTGGAATAGTGTATCCTAAACCCCATCCCAGTGTAGATGGCTAGATTCTGGATACACTTTGAATATAAGCCCCCTGAAAGAAATAAATATGGCGTTTGAGAGAAAGAAAGAAGTCAATGAGGACTCCTAGGTTTTCTCTTCAACAACTCAACAGAGTTGCCATCAGCTGAGATAGGAAAGTCAGGTTTGAGATGTATATTAGATTTTCCAGGTGGAGAAGCTGAGCAAGCAGTTGGATATACAGCCAGGAGCTCAGGAGAGAAATCAGATAGTTGTTGGCATAAAAATAAAGAATTCAAAGCCCTGAAACTGAATGAGAGTGTGAGAGTAGAGGAAACCTAGGGGACCGAAGACTCAGTCTTAGGCACTCCAACACTTAGAGCAGCGCTGATGGCAGAAATGCAACATGAGCAACATGATGTTTAAGGTTGCTAGTAGCCCACGCTTAGAAAAAGAAAGAGAAGCAGGTGGAAGTATTATAACTTTAAGATATCCAAAATGTTATCATTTCAACACTATAAATGTGGTCACTATAAAAATTATTAATGAAATATTTTATATCACCTTTGATCCCGATACGTCTTTGAAATTTTATGTATGCATACTTACAGCAGTCTCCATTCAGGCTGGCCACACTTCTAGTGCTCAAAAGAGCCCCTTGAGGCTAGTGGCTATGGTGTCGGACAACATAGATATAGAAATTTGGGAGAAGAGAGACTAGCAAAAGAAACTGAGAAGAAGGAACCTGTGAGATAAAAGGAAGCTGATGCACCAGGGCTTCCTGGAAGCCGGGTGAGTAGAGTGGTGATAATCTGTAGAATTGCTTTCATGATAGTTTCAGTTTTCCTGATGAGGAAGCAAGCTAGGTTCACTGCCCAGAGGAGAAGGTGAGCGGATGTATTGGGAGCATGAGGATATAAGAGGAGAGTGCGACAGAGGAAGCAGGCTAAGAGAGTAAAGGATGACTGCTGCACAGCTAAAGACTCACTGAGACTGGTAATCATGAACTTAAAGTGAGAATAAGTTTATGAAGTTGGGTGTTTTTCTCTAGCCACAAAGATTCAGGCAATATAGGCAGAGACTTGGATTTAACCAGGGTAATGGTTTTATGCCTTCCTTCTTGATTCTACTTTGTTTTGATTAAAGTTATTCAGATTGCAAATAACATAAGTCATCTCACATTAGGTAAATCAAAGCAGAAAATTTGTTGGAAGGATTCTGGATAATTTTCAGAAATCAAAGGCTGCCAGGAGAATCAAGAAGAAGGCAGCAGTCAGGAATCATGCTCTGGGAATAGCTAATCCATGGCTAATCCATGCCTCCGCTCTTGCTGATCACTCTGTGGGATCAGCAAGAGTGATCCCACAGAGTTGCTGGCCCCACCAGTATCAAGAGGATAGCACTTCACCACCAGCCTCAGAAGTCACAGATATTTTTGAATTTGCATTGCTACAAGAGAGAATCTGATGGAACAAGCTTAGACCAAATGAGGTGTAAGTCAAGAAAAATTATGGGGGATATGAACAGTTAAATTCAAAATGTTATTTTATACTATACATTTGCAAAAACATACAGCATCAAAGACTGACTCCTAGTAAATATTCATAACAAAGAAATTTTAGTGGAATATTCACTGTTACAAGATAGATTTTTTAAAGATAAAAATCATGATGCTCTTACAAATATAAAATGGAAATATATCAAAGATTTTATTTAACTCAAGTAATGATGCAGGGTTTCAACCCATCCAAAGGAGAATTCAAAGACCAGACATATACGTAGGCCCTAAAATCAATCTACAAAAAAATACAAAATTAGATTCTTTTTGTTGGGGGGGAGGGAGACCAATTGTCCCTTCACTAGACAAGATTCATTTGCCTGTGTTTATTTATTTATTTATTTTTGCCTGTGTTTAAACAGAATTATTTGCATTGCTATGTTATGTTCAACTTGTCATAAAAGAGCTCAAAGACAATGAAAAGTGCAAACTCCTTTCAAAGAATGAGATAACCTAGAAGGATGTGCTCTAGATAAGGCTTCATTTCCTTTCTTTCTTATCTATGTATGTATTTATTTATGACTGTGCCAGGTCTTGGTTTTGGCATGTAGGATCTAGTTCCCTGACCAGGGATTGAACCCCTGAATTGGGAGTGCAGAATCTCAGCCATGGGACCACCAGGGAAGTCCCTAAAACATCATTTTCAATTGAATACATCCAGTAATTCTTTTATCCATTTTAAAATTTTTCACAATTTTTTCTGCAACTGAAAATACCCAAATTGTTGGTAAACACATTTTTTCATGATTCTCTCACTGTCCAATATTTTTATGTGCTTAATATTATTTTCATGCCTTTTCATTTTTAAAAATAAAGTTTTACATTTCATTATTTAAAGTTATATAGCATTTTGAATCACAATTACACATAATAAAACATCAGATATCCAGATTCCTTGGAAAATATGCATAAATTGTATCCCTGTAAGTCCCCAAGTTCTATCATCTCATTTATTTTGGTTTTTCTAAGCCATGTGGATCTCTGCATCTAAAAATCTATTAATATAAAGGGGGAAAACTATTAGTGATATGAGCAACTACTCTTGCAGGAGATCAGAAAGCGCCACCCCAAGATATGGCTCTTTGGCATAGGATTATTTTGAACTGGAGGCAAGTGACCATCAGAGAAAAAGCCTTCTTAGAACCTCCCCTACTGACTAAAAGCAGATACTTCTGAGAAATGAGAACTGCTGTAAATCTCTTCTGGAAGAATTTTAAAGCGAAAAGAAGATGAAAAGTCAGCACTGAGACAGATCTGCAAAGCTTCTTGAAATCAGCCTTGTCTTCCATTTCCTTTCCATGTGTACTTACCTTCCCACAGTTTGCCGCCCTAAAAGCCTAAACCAGTTTTCCTCTGTCTTGTCACTTTCTACAAATTTATTATTCTTTGTTAAAATGCTATGCAAGCCCCAAGTTCTAACCACGCCTGTGAATTACTCATCACTGAGTTTCCCCCATGTGTATGCACTCTGCACATGTTAATAAACTGTTTTTCTATTGTTAATCTGTCTTTTGTCAGTTTAATTCCCAGGGCCCTAGCAGGAGAAAGGCTTTTCTTTTCCCCTCTACCCACAAAATTAACATTAAACGTTAAAGAGCAGGATACAAGTGTTTATTCTAGTGGAGCCTAACTTTTCCCTTTGTCTTCTTTCTTCATTTTGAGAACCTAGAATGTGCAGAATACAATTACCTATATTCCTCTCTTCAGAATTCATAGTTATTAACAATCATATTTTTCTAATCTTTTTGCCTCTTGTGGTAGATTATATTCCTGTTGCCCCCTTTCCTGAGAGAATTATGTGTACCCCCTCCCATTGCCACATGAGTTTCAGAACACATCCCATGTATGTCAGGCTTGGCCGCCTGACTTCTTTTGTGAGTTAAAGCCTATGTGCTAATTCCTAGCTGATGCTTAAATAACCATGATATTCCACTTTTCTTTCCCTGTGTTGAGAAATTAGTTTCTTCTTGTTAGGCAGTTAGAATAGGGAAACAGGGTCCAAGATGGGGGTCAGAGGAAGCCACAGCTAGAAGGGAAAAAATAAAAGCTCACAAAAAGTGGAAGTCACAGACTGGAGTGGGAACCTCTGGTGGGAAAATGTGTTCCCTTTCTTGACTTGTCTTGGGCCTATGAAGGTACAGTCTCCTATTTGCGTAGGGCATAACCAACCAGGCCCCAGGAACCTGCTCAGGGGAGGGAACAAGGTATATAAAAGAGGGAAGCCAAAATAAGACAGGGCCATTCCTGTGGGGGTGGGTCCACTCTTACACCTTAAGAGTATACTGATAACTGCTCACCCAATATATTTGCCTGCTTAAGCTGTAATTGGTCTGTTATTTCAATTCTTTGCTATGACAAGACAAGAACTGAGGAAGAAGAACCAACCTGCATCTTGAAGAAGAACTGATCTGACATTTTGTTGCTATGACTTGGGTCGCCTACTTCTCATCAGCAAAGGTAAGGGTCTTTGCCCCTATGGCTAGAAAGACTTTAACCTCCTTTCTTGCTGCTCCCCTCTATGCTACTCTATACAATGTACTGGGAAGGATGCTGCCTCTAAAGCCTTCTCCAGAGTTTCTTGTCACCTCAAATCCTTTGTGAACAGGCAAGTGGCAATGAAAGCAATTAAGGAACCCCAGCCAGGTTTATGCTCCGGTGTGTTCCAAAGGCCCCACTGCCTTCTGTGCTCCAGTAGCTGCTGCTCAAGTGGACGAGGGCTCTCCCTTCCTCTTTCCTCTTTCTCCTTTAAACTGAGGATTAGGGCTATTGAAATTGTGTGGGCCTAGGTCAGGCATTTAAAAGCCCTGGCAATGGCACCCTACTCCAGTGCTCTTGCCTGGAAAATCCCATGGACGGAGGAGCCTTGTGGGCTGCAGTCCATAGTGTCGCTAAAGAGTCAGACATGACTGAGCGACTTCACTTTCACTTTTCACTTTCATGCATTGGAGAAGGAAATGGCAACCCACTCCAGTGTTCTTGCCTGGAGAATCCCAGGGACAGGGTAGCCTGGTGGGCCGCCGTCTATGGGGTCGCACAGAGTCAGACACGACTGAAGCGATGCAGCAGCAAGCAGCAGCAGCAGGGCACCTGCTACTCGAAGACTCCCATGACAGGATAAGAGGGTCATGGAAGGGGCCCATTTAATGTCTGCCCCCAGCAAAACAACTTCCGTGCAACTCAGGCACATATTCACACACGCGAAACACTGAGCCCACTTCTCCTTGGCTGCCACACTATGAGGTGGAGTCTTCAGTTTCTTTTTTCTACCTAGTCTGACTTGCTGTGCAACATGTCTCAGCCCCCTGCTCCTCTTGTCCCTTCTTCCCTCTATGCTATGTTGCAGATGACTTTGGGGAAGTTTGACACTGACTCTTTCCCTGAAGGAAAGGAAAGTGAAGTCACTCAGTCATGCTGACTCTTTGCGACCCCATAGACTGTAGCCTACCAGGCCTCTGTCCATGGGATTTTCCAGGCAATAGTACTGGAGTGGATTGCTATTTCCTTCTCCAAGGGATCTTCCCAACTCAGGGCTCGAACTCTTTCCCTAAAGACTTGTATATTCCAGGAAGGCTGTGGAAATGCATGTTGCTTTCACGATTTCCTTGGAAGTTGGTTGGACAGGTGGCCTTGGGGAACCTCATCTGAGAAAATTCCTCCAGGAAGCATGGTCTCTACCACCCTCCAAGGGCCGAAAGAATCCCTCCTCCACCTCTCATGTCTCAACACACTTGAGAGCACGACATAAGCTACTCTGTAAGTCCAAACAGTCCACAGGCCACAAGCCAGCCTAGGAATTCCTTCAAGACAGCCTCTCTCAGGGCAAGTCTGATCATCTGAGTGCCTTAATCACTTTGGGGGTTGTGCCTACTTACCATCTGGGTCCAAGTTTTACAGTCATATCTCTTATACCCAAGGAAATTCACCCTAAACAGGAATGGTACCCCCATACTTCAAGCCTCCAGAGCACTTCTCATATTCCTTTTCAATAAATTCCTTTCTCCTTGATCTCTAAGAATCCTACTGCCACTGCTTTTTTGACCTTGGACATTCACACTTTGCACATGGGGAGCCTTTAACCAACCAAGGGTGGAAGCAATTCTTATGTCTTTAGATCTGCTTATTTATCACTATTTTTGTTATCAATCAGCATGGATCCAGGACTGGAAAATGTCAGTTTCATTCCAAACCCAAAGAAAGGCAATGCCAAAAAATGTTCAAACTACTGCACAAGTGCACTCATTCACATGCTAGCAAAGTAATGCTCAAAATTCTCCAAGCTAGGCTTCAATAGTACATGAACCATGAACGTCCAGATGTTCAAGCTGGTTTTAGAAAAAGCAGAGAGACCAGAGATCAAATTGCCAACATCTGTTGGATCATCAAAAAAGCAAGAGAGTTCCAGAAAAACATCTACTTCTACTTTAGTGACTACACAAAGCCTTTGACTCTTTGGATCACAACAAACTGTGGAAAATTCTTAAAGAGATGGGAATACCAGGCCAGACTTGCCTCCTGAGAAATCTGTATGCAGGTGAGGAGGCAACAGTTAGAACTGGACATGGAACAACACACTGGTTCCAAATTGGGGAAAGGAGTATGTCAAGGCTGTATATTGTCACCCTGCTTACTTAACTTATATGCAGAGTACATCATGAGAAATGCTGGGCTGGATAAAGCACAAGCTGGAATCAAGATTGCTGGGAGAAATATCAATAACCTCAGATATGCAGATGATACCATCCTTATGGCAGAAAGTGAAGAACTAAAGAGCCTCTTGATGAATGTGAAAGAGGAGAGTGAAAAAGTTGGCTTAAAACTCAACATTCAGAAAATGAAGATCATGGCATCTGGTCCCATCACTTCATGGCAAATAGATGAGGAAGCATGGAAACAGTGACAGACTTTAGTTTTATGGGGCTCCAAAATCACTGCAAATGGTGATTGCAGCCATGAAATTAAAAGATGCTTGCTTCTTGGAAGAAAAACTATAACCAACCTAGATAGCATATTAAAAAGCAGAGACGTTGCTTTGCCAACAAAGGTCCGTCTAATCAAAGCTATGATATTTCCATCAGTCATGAATGAATGTGACAGTTGAACTATAAAGAAAGCTGAGCACCAAAGAATTGATGCTTTTGAACTGTGGTGTTGGAGAAGACTCTTGAGAGTCCCCTGGACTGCATGGAGATCCAACCAGCCCATGCTAAAGGAAATCAGTCCTGAATATTCATTGGAAGGACAGATTCTGAAGCTGAAACTCCAATATTAGGCCACCTGATGTGAAGAACTGACTCATCTGAAATGACTCTGATCCTGGGAAAGATTGAGGGCAGGAGGAGAAGGGGATAGAGGATGAGATGATTGGATGGCATCACCAACTCAATGGACATCAGTTTGAGTAAACGCCAGGAGTTGGTGTTGGACAGGGAGGCCTGGCATGCTGGAGTCCATGGGGTGCAAAGAGTTAGACACGACTGAGCAACTGAATGGAACTGAACTGGAAAATGGGATAATCCCACTATAAGAAATACTTTCCCCTGCCACTATGGTGGGTTTTGGAATTCCCATGCCATAGGAAGCTTCCACAAGCCTCTTAACCTCATCCATCAGAGGGCAGACAGAATGGAAACCACAATCACAGAAAATTAACCAAACTGATCACGTGGACCACAGCCTTGTCTAACTCAATGAAACTATGAGCCATGCCCTGTGTACAGCCACCCAAGGTTGACAGGTCATGGCAGAGAGTTCTGACAAAAAGTGGTCCACTGGAGAAGAGAATGGCAAACCACTTTAACACTCTTGCCTTGAGAACTCCATGAATAGTATGAAAAGGCAAAAAGATACGATACTGAAAGATGAAATTCCAGGTTGGTAGGTGCCCAACATTCTATAGAAGAAAAGCAGAGAAAAAGCTCCAGAAGGAATGAAGAGGCTGAGCCAAAGTGAAAACAACACCCAGCTGTGGATGTGTCTGGTGAAAGTAAAGTCCAATGCTGTAAAGAACAACATTGCATGGGAACCTGAAATGTTAGGTCCATGAATCAAAGCAAACTGGAAGTGGTCAAACAGGAGATGGCAAAAGTGTACATCAAAATTTTAGGAATCAGGGAACCAAAATGGACTGGAATGGGTGACTTTAACTCAAATGACCATTATATTTACTACTGTGGGTAAGAATCGCTTAGAAGAAAAGGAGCAGCCCTCATAGTCAACAAGAGAGTCCAAAATGCAGTACTTGGATGCAATCTCAAAAACAACAGAATTATCTCTGTTCATTTAAAAGGCAAACCATTCAATATCACAGTAATCCAAGTCTATGCCCCAACCACTAATGCCAAAGAAGCTGAATTTCGATGGTTCTAAGAAGATCTACAAAACCTTCTAGAGTTAGCACCAAAAAAAAAAAAAGATATCCTTTTCCTCACAGGGCACTGGAATGCAAAAGTAGGAAGTCAAGAGAAACCTGGAATAACAGCAAGTTTGGCCTTTGAGCACAAAATAAGCAAGGCAAAGGCTAACAGAGTTTTGCCAAGAGAACACACTGGTTATAGCAAACACCCTCTTCCAACAACACAAGAGATGACTCTACTTGTGGACATCATGAGATTGTCAATACTGAAATCAGATTGATTATATTCTTTGTAGATGAAGATGGAGCAGCTCTATTCAGTCAACAAAAGCAAGACTGGGAGATGACTGTGGCTCAGATCAAGAACTCCTTACTGCCAAATTCAAACTTAAATTGAAGAAAATATGGAAAACCACTAGGACCTTCAGGTATAACCTAAATCAAATCCCTTATGATTGTACAGTGGAAATGAAAATATATTCAAGGGATTAGGTCTGATAGACAGTGCCTGAAGAACTATGGATGGAGATTCATAACATTGTACAGGAAATGGGGATCAAAATCATCCCCAAGAAGAAATGCAAAAAGGCAAAATGGTTGTCTGAGGAGGCCTTACACATAGCCGAGAAAAGAAGAGAAGCAAAGGGCAAAGGAGAAAAGGAAAGATATACTCATCTCAATGCATAGTTCCAAAGAACAGGCAAGAGATAAGAAAGCCCTCCTCAGTGATCAGTGCAAAGAAATAGAGGAAAACAATAGAATGGGAAAGAATAGAGATCTCTTCAAGAAAATTAGAGATACCAAGGGAACATTTCATGCAAAGATGGGCTCGATAAAGGACAGAAATGGTATGGACCTGACAGAAGCAGAAGATATTAAGAAAAAGTTGCAAAAATACACAGAACATCTATACAAAAGAGATCTTAATGACACAGATAACCATGATGGTGTGATCACTCACCTAGAGACAAACATCCTGGAATGCGAAGTTGCGTGGGCCTTAAGAAACATCACTATGAACAAAACTAGTGGAGGTGATGGAATTCCAGCTGAGCTGTTCCAAATTCTGATAGATGATGCTATGAAAGTGCTATACACAATATGCCAGCAAATTTGGAAAACTCAGCAGTGGCCACAGGACAGGAAAGGTCATTTTTCATTCCAATCCCAAAGAAAGGCAATGCCAAAGAATGTTCAAATTACCACACAGTTGGCACTCATCTCACATGCTAACAAAGTAATGTTCAAAATTCTCCAAGTTAGGCTTTAACAGTACAAGAACCAAGAACTTCCAGATGTTCAAGCTGGATTTAGAAAAGGCAGAGGAACCAGAGATCAAACTGCCAGCATCTGTTGGATCATAGAAAAAGCAAGAGAGTTCCAGAAAAACATCTATTTCTGCTTCATTGACTATACTAAAGCCTTTGACTGTGTGGATCACAACAAATTGTGGAAAATTCTTAAAGAGATGGGAGTACCAGACCACTTGACCTGCCTCTTGAGAAATCTGTATGCAGGTCAGGAAGCAACAGTTGGAACTGGACATGGAACAACAGACTGGTTCCAAATTGAGAAAGGAGTACATCAAGCAGGTATATTGTCATCCTGCTTATTTAACTTATATGCAGAGTACATCATGTAAAATTCTGGGCTGGATGAAGCAGAAGCTGGAATCAAGATGCTGGGAGAAATATCAGTAACCTCTGATATGCAGATGACACCACCCTTATGGCAGAAAGTGAAGAGGAACTAAAGATTCTCTTGACAAAAGTGAAAGAGGAGAGTGAAAAAGCTAGCTTAAAACTAAACATTCCAAACACAAATATCATGGCATCTGGTCCCATAACTTCATTGTAAAGAGACAATGGCAACAGTGACAGACTGTTTTCTTGGGCTCCAAAATCACTGCAGATGGTGACTGCAGCCATGAAATTAAAACACATTTGCTCCTTGGAAGAAAGGCTATGATCAACCTAGACAGCATATTAAAAAGCAGAGATGTTACTTTGCCAACAAAGTCTGTATAGTCCATGCTATGGTTTTTCCAGAGGTCATGTATGGATGTGAGAGTTGAACTATAAAGAAAGCTGAGCGCAGAAGAATTGATAGTTTTGAACAGTGGAGTTGGAGAAGACTCTTGAGAGTTCCTTGGACTGCAAGGAGATCCAACAGTCCATCCTAAAGGAAATGAGTCCTGAATATTCATTGGAAGAACTGATGCTGAAGCTGAAAATAATTCGCCCACCTGATGCAAAGAGCTGACTCATTAGAAAAGACCCTGATGCTGGGAAAGATTGTAGGCAGGAGGAGAAGGGGATGACAGAAGATAAGATGGTTGAATGGTATCACTGACTCAATAGACATGAGTTTGAGCAAGCTCCAGAAGTTGGGAATGACAGGGAAGCCTAGTGTGCTGCAGTCCATGTAGTTATAAAGAGTCAGACATGACTGAGAGACTGAAAAATAACAACATAATATGGTGAAGAGGGGCCCTCCAGGCCCACTTCCCAGTTTATGGATGCTATCTTGCTTGGCTCCACACCATGCCATTTATAATACCATGGCTGGAAGTTTCCACTTCTTACCCAAACAAGAGCTCATCACCACCAGGGATGGTGGGCATGCTCTGCTCCAGTAAAGGAGGTCTCAAGGAACCCAGTCTGCCTTGAGACCCACATTCTGACTCAGGACACCGGCTGTCAGTCTGCAACCAAAATGGTACACTCACTGATCTGAGAGTCAGGGGATGCCTCTCAGTCAGTGCATGTGACTGGGAAGGCCTCCCAAGCCTCCCATTCAGACTTACCAACATCGGCCACGCTAGAGATCCCAGGTATGCCTGGCTCTAGTTGGGGGTTCCAGGAGTCTCACAAGCTGCTTAGGCTCTGCACCTAGACCCAGGGACATACGGCTCTCAGCTTGCAAACCTTAATGTGTGTCAAGGGAGGCTCACCCTGGGGTCCATACCAAGGCTAAGAGGTCTACCAGTTTTTCTCTGTCCTGGCTGTCTTTCTAGATGGGAAACAACCACCAACTCATTTGAAGATGCCCTTATGATGTATCCTTAATAACTGGGAGCTATTCGACCCTCAGACTCTGAAGTGAAGATGCTTAAGTGCTGGAGTCCAGCTCCAGCAGCCAGGGAATCAGCCTGAAGGGATGAGTGGTGTCGGCAAGTAATGATGCAGCCTTCGTTCAGCTTTCTTGGACTGCATGTTTATTTTAAGCTTTAGGTTCTCTTTTATACTTTGACAAAAGCATTATGTCAGAGGTTTGACATTTTCAATTTCCCCTCACCCAGATTTATTGTCTCCATAAATCATTGTTGCCCTTCAAGCAGAGTTTCTGCTTCAGTGGTTCTCTCAGAATTGTGTTCACTTTAACTTGTGATTACATTGTAACTTGTGCTTATATCTGGGCTGCATACCACAAGCCTGTTTATTTCTTATCTTTCTAAATCCTATTTGCCCCTAGTATCCTGATCTCACTATCTCTTAAAAAGGCTTCTAGCTATTAATATCTCTAAAATTCCTAATCCCTATAAGCTATAATAAAATATGCTAACATTACAACATTCCTTAAATCTTTAGCTTTTAACTATTTCTAATTATTCCTCAGCCCTAAATTCAGCAAACTCCTTGCTATAAACATTTCCTTCACAAATAAGTTTCGGATAACAATCCTTCCCATGGCCTCAAGCTGTGGCCTACGTGCTCATCCTGGAACACTCTTTTGTAAAGATCCTTGAACAAATGTCAATGATTAACTTTATGAATTATTGTCTGAGCACAACTGCAGAAGGCTTTGTGCTTTCTCATGCTCCTCTCAAGAACAATGAGCACCTTAATATTCTTTTCAGTCAAATCAGCCGAGGAAAGGAAAAAACAAGTTAGAATCACAAGACCTAGCTCCTTTATCCCGGGTCTGTGCCTGCGGGACAAGGAGAGGGAGTTGGGGCCATGCCTCCATTTTGTCAGTAATGCCTAACACAGCTCCCAACACTTAAGATTCTTTTGTAATTCTGTATGGCTGTAATATACCCTGGGGGATGGGGAACACTGGCCCAAAATTGGGAGCTTAAATTACAGTACCATTCTACAATTAGATCTGCTCTATAAGAGACAAGGGAAATGGGTAGAGATCCCCTATGATCAAATTTTCTTCGAATTAAGAGAAATGAAGGAACTCCGCCTTGAGTGTAAGATTAATGTATTTTTGAGTGTAGACCTGCTAGACAGATGGTGCTAGAAATACAACCAAGAAAAAGAGGCCCCCCTTGAAAGTTTGCCTTCCACCACTCCACCCTCAATATATCCAGAATTAGCCCCATAACCCAGAGTACCCTTTCCACTGGCTCAAGTATGAACTTTAGTTGAAACTGGAGGGGAATTTGGAACAAACTGAATGCATAAGCCCTTCTTCCTCCTAGAACTAAGGCAAATAAATAGGATTTGGGAAGCTACATGAATGACCCAGGTAAATATATAGATGCAATTCAGCATATCACCTTGGCCTTTGACCTAACATGGAAAGATGTCATGGTCATATTTAATCAAACTTTATCTGACTCTGAGAATGATAGGGTCATAAGGGAGACCTGAAAACATGCTTTGGGGCTTCATATGTCAAGCAGTAAATATTCAGTGGGGGAAGAGCAGTTCCCTCCTCAGTTCTCAGTTGGAATTATAATAGCCCTGGTCAAATTTGGAAATGAGACTATCCTTTATTCTGTATAAAGTCATGATTAAAAGTAGCTCAACAGAAGGTGATCAGCTATGCCCAAGTCTTCGCAGTAAGTCAGGAACTCAGTGAAAACCCCATCATCTTTTTAGAAAGACTAAAAGAGGCCCTCCAAAATTTCACCAATCTGGACTTAGACTCTTATGAGAGAAAGGTGATATTAAGGACAAATTCCTGTCCCAGTGTGTCTCAGATATAAGAATAAAGTTACAAAAGTTACAACAACAAGACACTATGGCCTTCCTGGATGAGGTAGTCCAGATGGCAACCAATACCTTTTATAATAGAGAACAGGAGAGGGAGGCCAGGGCCCAGAAAAGAGAAAGAAAGAAGGAGAAAAGGCATGCCAAAATGCTGGCCACCCAGCCGCCAACTCAGAGTCCTGAAGGACAAGACACGAGACAAATGCCAAATCTGTAGACAGGCAGGACATTGGGCTAAGCAATGTCTGAATCATGGCACGCCTCCTGTAACAGCCTGTCACAAATGCCACCACTGGGGTATTGGGCAGCGCCCTGCCCTTGGGGCCTGAGAGTCCTGAGGTCAAACTCCAAGCCGTCCTCTGTAGTGGTCCAGCAGGACTGAAGCAGCCCACTCCAGCTAGCCCACTCCAGCCAGCCCCCATATCTCAGATAACCATCACAGGGCTGGAGCCAAGGGTGCAACTGGTTGTGGCAAGTAGGTCTGAACATTTTTTCACCAACACTGGGCTGCCTACTCTATATTGACCTCCTACTTGAGAGCCATCCCCCCCAGACCTGTGCCATTTTGGGTGCCATAGGAAAAACATTTACAAAAGAATTCACCGAGGCACTTCTTTGCTGCTGGGGTGGTCAGATATTTTCCCACCAGCCCCTGGTGGTTCCTGAGTATCCCACTCCTCTGTTAGGAAGGGACATGCTCACTAAACTGGGAACCACCTGTATGATGGGGAACTTTTCAGCCCTTAGGGCTCTACAAGTCATCATTATAGTTGAGAAGCCCACAGCAGCACCCCCCACCATGAGAAGGGACCAAAGACCTTGGGAGGACAGAATTAACCCTGAGGTGTGTAATTCAGTTCCCAAACTTTTTGGCAGAATGAGGATATAAAGTATCTCACACCAAAGCACAGATGGTCCAGACACAGGTCACTTACCTCAGAGTTCAAATTATGTATGGGAGATCAAATTATGACTGTCTTCCGACTGAGTGCAAGGGATTCTCCAGTTGCCTGCCCCTCTGACTTGAGAGAAATTGTGGGCCTTCTTGGGGTTCACCAAGTATTGCAGAATCTGGATACCCAGCTGTGGCCCAATCACTCAGCTCTTACATGAAAGCTTGAAAAGACAGGATGATTCAATTTCAATGGCGTGATAATGTCCTCAAAAGAAGGCTGAAGCTGCTCTAAAGCAAGCCTTAATCCAGGCACCTGCTTTAAGGTTGCTGGGCCCAGAGAAACTATTCCAACTGTATGTTCATGAGAGGGAATGGATAGCCTTGGGATTGCTAACTCAAAGGCTGGGACCTGAACCCCAGCAGTGGCTTTTATATCTAAGAGGCTCAACCCAACTGTCTGAAAACCTGCTTTCAAAACCTGGCAGCCATAGTAGTCCTAATAAAAGATGCCCTGAAGCTCTCACTAGGAGGTAAGCTAACTATTTTCTTTTTATTTTTATTTTCTTTTATTTTTTTAAAACTATTTTCACCAGCTCGCAAGTAAAACAACTTCTAAGTGGAAAAGGCCACTTACGGATGTCAGAACAAAGGATCCTCAGATATCAGTGATCAGTTTAGTGATCAATTCAGTCAGTCAGTCGTGTCCAACTCTCTGCGATTCCATGGACTGCAGCACACCAGGACTCCCTGTCCGTCACCAACTCCCAGAGCTTGCTCAAACTCATGCCCATTGAGTCAATGATGCCATCCAACCATCTCATCCTCTGTCATCCCCTTCTGCTCCTGCCCCCAATCCCTCCCAACATCAGAGTCTTTTCCAGTGAGTCAGTTCTTTGTATCAGGTGGCCAAAGTATTGGAGTTTCAGCTTCAACATCAGTCCTTCCAATGAATATTCGGGACTGATTTCCTTTAGGATGGACTGGTTGGATCTCCTTGCAGTCCAAGGGACTCTCAAGAGTCTTCTCCAACTCCACAGTTCAAAAGCATCAATTCTTTGATGCTCAGCTTTCTTTATAGTCCAACTCTCACATCCATACATGACCACGGGAAAAACCACAGCCTTTGACAAGACAGATAACAAGTAATGCTAATGGACAACCTGGGATTGACCATAGTCTGCTGTGGGACACTCAATCCTGCTAGTATCCTTCCTTTGACAGGAGAGTCTCTCCCTTTTCACTCTTGTGTAGAAATTTTAGACCATTGGACAAAGCCTTGAGAGGGATTATTGGAAGAACCTCTGACCAATCCCAAGAAAATTTGGTACACTGGTGGGAGCAGCTTTGTCTTAGATGGGGAAAGGACAGCAGGGTATAATGTAGTCTCCAATCATGAGACCATAGAGGTGAAACCTCTACCACTAGGAACTTCAGCCCAATTACTGAGTCCATAGCTCTGACTTCGGCTTTAGAACTAGGGAAAAGGAAGAGAGTAACTATTTACAACAACTCCAAGTGTGCTTTTCTGGTGCCACACATACATGCTGCCACTTGGAAAGTAAGGTGCCACTGACCACTCAAGGTTCCCCAGTCAAGTATGGTGACTAAATTCTTAGGCTCCTGGAGGCAGTCCTTCTGCCCAGTGAGGTTTTGTTCTCCCGCCATGAAAGTGAAAGTGTTAGTCACTCAGTCATGTCTGACTTTTTGCAACCCCATGGACTGTAGCCTGCCAGGTTCCTCTGTCTGTGGAATTCTCCAGAAATTCCATACTGGAGTGGGACTGTAGAGGACACCAAAAGGGGAATACAGAAGTGGCATGAGGGAACCAAGCTGCTGACCAGCACTGCAGAGCAGCACTGCAAAGCAATGACCTAATAGGGATTGCCACCTTAGTTCCAAAGGCTAACTCACCAGAAACTCTTTCATATACCAAAGGTGCAACCCTCAGGCTTCAAGTGAGGGCTTCCAACAAGACCATATGGTTTTGAAAGGAGGGTCAGCTCTTTCTGCCCGGATACCTCCATTGGAAGTTGGTTAACCCCTTACATGCCACCACTCATCTAGAGGACAAAAGCCTCCAAAGATTACTGGAAAGGTCCTTCAGGGGAATAGGCCTCCAAATGACCACAAGGCAGGTGGTCTCTCATGTCCCACTTGCCAACTAAATAACCCCTAAGGAGCTCAAAAACTAGAGTTGGCCCAGCCCATCCAGCATTGGGGAACATACTCAGCCAGGGGAGGACTGGCAGATGGACTTCACCCAGATGCTGGCCTCTCAAGAATATAAGTACCTACTGGTCACGGTAGATACCTTTACAGGGTGGAATGAAGGCTTTCCCACCCAGACTGAAAGGGCTGAAGAGGTAGTGAAAAATCTGCTCCATGAAATTATTCCAATTATTACAAAGCAACAATGGGACATCATTTGCTTCTAAAGTCATGCAAGGGGTTTCCAGAGCATTGGCACTACCTACCACCTTCACTGTGCATGGAGGCCTCAGTCTTCAGGAAAAGTAGAAAGAGTCAATCAATTTTAAAATCAATAGTTGAAAAAATAACACAGGAAATCTACCTCAGATGGAAAGAGCCTCTGTCAATAGCCTTCCTCCTCACTCATAGGTTTCCCTGATAGCTCAGTTGGTGAAGAATGTGCCTGCAATGTGGGAGACTGGGTTCAATCCCTGTGTTGGGAAGATCCCCTAGACATGGAAACAGCTACCACTCCAGTATTTTTGCCCTGGAGAATTCCATGGAGAGAGTCCATCCAGTTGCAAAGAGTCGGACATGATTGAGCGACTTTCACTTTCACTCGCATAACTCCTAAAAAACAGATCTGTCTCAGATCCTATGAGATGTGATATGGGAGACCTTTTGTTTATGTTATGACTTCTTTTTAGATCTAGAGTCTCAGGCCCTCCAATCTTACACTATGACCATTGAACAATTCCAACAAGAAATGTGTTTGTGGGGTGTCAACCAGGATACAAAGAACTCTGAGGGACCGCCACTATATGCCCTGGACACCCAAGGTATGGAAAGATGGGTCTTGAGGGCTCAATTCCAGCCCAAACAGACAGGCCCATACCCTGTAATACTTTCTACCCCTACAGCAGTCAAGGTTCACTTCTGTTCAGTTCAGTTCAGTCACTCAGTCGTGTCCAACTCTTTGTGACCCCATGAATTGCAGCACACCAGGCCTCCCTGTCCATCACCAAATCCCAGAGTTCACCCAAGTTCATGTCCATCGATTCAGTGATGCCATCCAGCCATCTCATCCTCTGTCGTCCCCTTCTCCTCCTGCCCCCAATCCCTCCCAACATCAGAGTCTTTTCCAATGAGTCAGCTCTTCACATGTGGTGGCCAAAGTATTGGAGTTTCAGCCTCAGCATCAGTCCCTGCAATGAACACCCAGAACTAGTCTCCTTTAGGATGGACTGGTTGGATCTCCTTGCAGTCCAGGGGACTCTCAAGAGTCTTCTCCAGCACACAGTTCAAAAGCATCAATTCTTTGGCTCTCAGCTTTCTTCACAGTCCATACATGACCACTGGAAAAACCATAGCCTTGACTAGATGGACCTTTGATGGCAAAGTAATATCTCTGCTTTTTAACATGTTATCTAGGTTGGTCATAATTTTCCTTGACAGCAGTCAAGGTACCAGGACACAACTCTGGGATACACTAGTCTCAAGTCAAGCTGTGGAAGGAGATAGAAGATGCCCAGTATACCTGCAAGCCCCTGGGAGACCTTTGATACCTATTCAAAATTATGGATCAGCACCATTCTGATGAACATCCAGGGACCTGAATCTCTCAGATTAAGCCTCATGTTCTGCCTATACTTCATTACTATCACCTTTTTAGGTGATAAGCACCTTTTAGGTTGCTTATTCCAAGGAAACTCTTTCTATGTTTGTTATATCCAAATTCCATCAGCCTTATACCCTAGATGCCATCATGTGGTACTTCTTTCTGGTCTGCCTTGCTGGTTTAGACTACTAAAACAAAGACTATACCCTTTGAGCCTGGCCATCTCAGAGGTTGTCAAGTCCCTCAGCAAGTCTGGCTGTTCGGTGTGCCCTGATCCAGCCATCCAAAACGTGATGATATAACACGGTGACTTACTTGAATATCCTCTAGTGGCCATCCTGTACCCTTTGCTAATCTGGCACAGGTCAATCAGAGCTGGCTAAATTCTACTCGCTCATAAGGAGATAATATCCTAAAGGTCAGAAAAGTTGAAACCATTAGCCAGGACATGGAAGCAACCTAGATGTCCATCAGCAGATGAATGGATAAGAAAGCTGTGGTACATATACACAATGGAGTATTACTCAGCTATTAAAAAGAATACATTTGAATCAGTTTTAATGAGGTGGATGGCACTGGAGCCGATTATACAGAGTGAAGTAAGCCAGAAAGAAAAACATCAATACAGTATACTTACACATATATATGGAATTTAGAATGATGGTAATGATAAACATGTGGTACATATACACAATGGAGTATTACTCAGCTATTAAAAAGAATACATTTGAATCAGTTTTAATGAGGTGGATGACGCTGGAGCCGATTATACAGAGTGAAGTAAGCCAGAAAGAAAAACATCAATACAGTATACTTACACATATATATGGAATTTAGAATGATGGTAATGATAAACCTGTACGCAAGACAGCAAAAGAGACACAGTTGTATAGAATGGCCTTTTGGACTCTGGGGGAGAGGGAGAGGGTGGGATGGGTTGGCAGAGTGGCAATGTAACATGTGTGATATCATAAGCGAAATGAATTGCCAGTCCAGGTTTGATGCAGGATGCAGGATGCTAGGGACTGATGCACGGGGATAATCCAGAGAGAGGGTGTGGGGCGGGAGGGTGGAGGAGGGGGTCGGGAATGGGAGTTCATGTACACTCATGGCTAATTCATGTCAATGTGTAACAAAACGAATACAGTATTATAAAGCAAAACAAACTAAAAAATAAAAATTAATTAAAAAAAATAAAAATAAAAATAAAAAACATTCAACTACTCAAAAAAAAAAAAAAAGAAATTAAATGGAGATAATGCAGGAAACATTTAAGAAGGGCGTGGAACCATGAAACAATAACAACAAATGGTTAACTTAACAATAACTGAAATCTGTGTACTGTAGCCTCATTATGTTTTTGTAAAGCAGAAGCCAGAACAACATTGGAAAAATAACTATCTTCCAATTTTAAAATGAAGTATTAAAAGAAGCACAAGCTTTAAAGAACACAACAGACCTGACAATTTTATTGATACTTAAGTAGACTTACATATGCAGATGATACCATCCTTATGGCAAAAAGTGAAGAGGAACTAAAAAGCCTCTTAATGAAAGTGATAGTGGAAAGTGAAAAAGTTGGCTTAAACCTCAACATTCATAAAAGGAAGATCATGGCATCGAGTCCCATCACTTCATGGGAAATAGATGGGGAAACAGTGGAAACTGTCAAACTTTATTTTCGGGGGGGCTTCAAAACACTGCACACGGTGACTGCAACCACGAAATTAAAAGACACTTACTCTTTGGGAAAAATACTTATGACCAACCTAGATAGCATATTCAAAAGCAGAGACATTACTATGCTGACTAAGGTACATCTAGTCAAGGCTATGGTTTTCTCTGTGGTCATGTATAGATGTGAGAGTTGGACTGTGAAGAAGGCTGAGCACCAAACAACTGATGCTTTTGAGCTATGGTATTGGAGAAGACTCTTGAGAGTCCCTTGGACTGCAAGGAGATCCAACCAGTCCATTCTGAAAGAGATCAGCCCTCGGATTTCTTTGGAAGGAATGATGCTAAAGCTGAAACTCCAGTACTTTGGCCACATCATGCAAATAGTTGACTCCCTGGAAAAGACTCTGATGCTGGGAGGGATTGGGGGCAGGAGGAGAAGGGGCTGACCAAGGATGAGATGGCTGGATGGAATCACTGACTCAATGGACGTGAGTCTGAGTGAACCCTGGGAGTTGGTGATGGACAGGGAGGCCTGGCGTGCTATGATTCATGGGGTTGCAAAGAGTTGGAGATGACTGATCGACTGAACTGAACTGAAGTAGACTTCACCCCAAATCATCAGAATGCAGTTTCTTCTAAAGGGAAAAATGAAATATGTCCAGGATAAATCACAAACTGGATCACAAATCAAACCTTGGTAAATTTAAGTTAATCAAAATTGTATCAAGCATTTATTTTTACCAGAATATTATGATTTAGATGTCAGTTGCGGTGAAGAGAACTAAAACCAAAAAAAAAAAAAAAAAAAAAAAAAAAAAAAAAAGAAAAGTTGAAACCATGGCTGGTGTTGGCCCAGTATGCTTTATGAGTCACCCCTGGCAAAATGGAAAACCACGCATGAAGGTGCTTGTGATCTCTTCACGGAGGCACTTAGCTTCTCCACCCACTGTAACTGGACTGTGGAGATATGGAACTCTTCCCAGCTCTGGGACTCTAGGTTCAGAAACACCAAAACAAGGACCCAAACCCTCAATTGTTCATCTCAGATGGATGGATAGGCATCAAAGGAGTCAGTTGGTATCAAAACCAGACCATCAACCCCTGGGGCTGGGAATGGGCACCGCTTGTTGGTGGAGATGTAAAAAATTGAACATACACATATGATTTTGTGACCCATAACAACTCTAATAGCTTCTCTAACAGTAATGCAACCCACTCCAGTGTTCTTGCCTGGAGAATCCCAGGGAAGGGGAGCCTGGTACGCTGCCATCTATGGGGTTGCACAGAGTCGGACATGACTGAAGCAACTTAGCAGCAGCAGCAGCAGCAACAGTAATGATGGAACCTGGTTTGCAGATGTCTACATAGAGCTATGCAGGTTTGTTCGAGTTGAGACTTGGGAAGGATCTGGGGATGTGTGAGAGCTAATCCCTGCAACCCTGACCAAGATCATGGAGCTGGGCACACAGCAAAACACTGAGACTCTAACCAGTCCATACACCACCCCAAAAATATTATTTCACTTGTCTTCTAAAACACCATTTGTCAAAAGACAACAATGCATCCTGCATGCAAAAAACCATTCCAAATATACCAAATAGGGGTACTCTTACCCACCCCAGGCCCCCATCCAATGTACAGGATGAAGTTTCATCCAACCAGGGCTAAATCTGACATCTTAGGTCAGCCCACATCAAGGGGAAATCTCCTTGGTGGGAATGGAATATTATTTCTTTTATGGGAAGATTATATGCCTCATCCTACCAGCCTAATGGTATGGGGTCTGTGCAATAGAACTGACTGTTCAAGAGTCTGTTCCTCAAAGCTAAACAACTTGGAGCAACCTCAGAGGTAATCTGCAGTTTGGTTTCATTCCTAGAGAGTCAGTGGAAAAAGTCACATATCGGCACAGGCACTCCTTCCCCTCCTGGAAAGTTGGGGGATAGGACATTCTATAGCTTGAGGACTCTTTTGGTTTGTGGGAATTGCCCTCCTGAAGAGGTCAGTACTAAATATCTTGCTGATGATTCAACAAGGATGGAAAGTGACAGTATCAGCTCTAGAGGAGCAACAAAAACCCACTGACAGTTTGGCAAGGTTGTATAACTACTGATGACATCTACTGCTTGGCCTTAGACAGACACTGCCTTAAGGACCCTGAGGTCTAAAGATAACAAGAAGGGGGGGGGGGTGCCCAAAACCCCTCTCAGTCCCAGCTCAGCAGGAAATAGCCAGAGACACTTTGACACACTTATTCCCAAAGAACTGGGCCTCCCATCTCTTGAGAAGGGAAAAGTTAGGTGGTTAGAATAGGGAAACAGGGTCCAAGATGGTGGTCAGAGGAAACCATGACTAGTAAAAAGAAAAAAAAAAAAAAAAGCCCACAAAAAGGGGAAGCCATGGACTGGAGTGGGAACCTCTAGTGGGAAAATACGCCCCCTTCCCTGACTGATGTTGGGTGTAACCAGGTACAATCCTCTGTTTGTAGAGGGTGTAAGCAATCAGGCTCCAGGAATCTGCTCAGAGGAGGGAACAAGGGATATCATGCCTCAAACAGTGTACTGCTTGCTATTTACTCCATAAATCTTGCCTGCTTGAGTTATATCTGATCTGTCATTTCAATTTTTTGCTACAATGAGACAAGAACTGAGGAAGAAGAACCAACCTGACATTTTGAAGAACCGACCTGACATTCCTAACAGAAATTTTTGCTACCATTTAAATCTCAGAATAAAGAAGCCATATAGAGCAGAGCCCTAGCTAAGCTGCAGTTGAGCTGACCTGAACAAGAAATACACGTTTGGAGTTTGGGATTTGGGATTTGGGAATGCTGTTCTTGCTGGAGCATCACCTACCTATGCATTTCCTTTTTAAAAATTACACATGTTCTCCCAGGTATGCAAGCATTCTTCAGTATACACAAATAAATCAATATACCACACCAACAAACCGAAAAATAGGGTTTCCTTGGTGGCTCAGAGGTGAAGAAGCCCGCTGGAGATGGGTTAAATCCATGGACCAGGAAGATCCCACATGCAGAGGAGCAACTAAGCCCATGCACCATGACTCTTGAGTCTGTGCTCTAGAACCAGGAACCACAACTGCTGAGCCCTTGCATCACAACAGCTGAAGCCTGCATCCCCCAGAGCCTGTCCTCGGCAACAAGGACACCACCACAATGAGACACCCACACACTGACAGCAGGAGCATGTGGCCACAACTAGAGAAAAGTCCACAGAGCAATGAAGCAAAAATAATAAATAGATAAAGTTATTAAAAAAAAAAATCCTTGACAAATAAAAATAATATGATCATCTCAAAAGTTGCTAAAAAAAAAAAAAAAAAAAAAAACATAAAAGAAAAGTTGAAACCATGGCTGGTGTTGGCCCAGTATGCTTTATGAGTCACCCCTGGCAAAATGGAAAACCACGCATGAAGGTGCTTGTGATCTCTTCACGGAGGCACTTAGCTTCTCCACCCACTGTAACTGGACTGTGGAGATATGGAACTCTTCCCAGCTCTGGGACTCTAGGAGTTGACAAAAAAAAAAAAAAAAAAAAAAGCTTTGACAAAATTCAACACTCTCTTATGGTAAAAACTCTCCAGAAAGTGAGCATAGAGGGAAACTACCTCAACAAAATAAAGGCCGTTTATGACAAACCCATAGCTAACATAATTGCCAACATGAAAAACTGAAAGCGTTTCCTCTAAGATCAAAGAACGAGGATGTTCACTCTCACCACTTTTATTCAACATAGTTTTAGAAGTTCTAGCCAAGGCAATCAAAGAAGAGAAAGAAAAAAAAAAAAAAAAACTCCAAACTGGAAAAGAAGAAATAAAACTGTCACTGCCTGCAAACAACATGATGCTATACATAGAAAATCATATGCTGCCACCAGAAAACTACTAGCATTAATCAATGAACTTGGTAAAGTTTCAGAATACAAAATTAATACCCAGAAATCTTTTGCATTCCTATACACTAACAACAAAATATTAGAAAGAGATGTTAAGGAAGCAATCCCATTTACCATTGCAACAAAAAGAATGAAATACCTGGTAATGAACTTACCTAAAGGCTTTCCAAGTGGCACAGTGGTAAAGAATCTGCCTGTCAATGTAGGAGATGAAGGAGACAAGGCTTCTTTCTATCCCAGGGTCAGGAATCTTCCCTGGAGTAGGAAATGGCAACCCACTCCAGTATTCTTGCCTGGAAAATTCCATGGGCAGAAAAGCCTGGCAGGCTACAGTCCATGGGTTGCACAGAGTTTGACACAACCGAGTGACTGAACACACATATACCCAAACCTACCTAAGGAGGCAAAAGACGTGTACTCAGACAAGATACTGATGAAAGAAATAAAAGATGACACAAACGGATGGAGAGATATACCATGCTCTTAGATCGAAAGAATCAATATTGTCAAAATGACTAGACTATCCCAAGCAATCTATAGATTCAGTGTAATACCCGTCAAACTATCAATGGCATTTTTCACAGAATTAGAACAAAAAATTTACAGTATGCTGTAGTTGTTCAGCCGCTAAGTTGTGTCTGATTCTTTGCGATCCCATGGACTGTAGCCCACAAGGCCCTCCGTCCATGGGATTTCCCAGGCAAGAATACTGGAGTGGGTTACCATTCTCCAGGGTTACCATCCCCTGGGTTACCTTCTCCAGGGGATCTTCCTGGACCAGGGATTGACCCTGCATCTCCGGCACTGACAGGCAAATTTTTTGCCACTGAGCCACCAGGGAAGCTCACACAAGAAGTAGGGAGGTGTTAAAATCAGGAAAGGATGGGAAGAAGTATGAGGGGTTTTTTCCTTCCCCAAAATGGACAATTATTATAATTGATCAAATGAGTACAATCACAAAATGCTCTCTGGGCTATGTACAAAGTCAGATAAATAATAATGGCAATAATAAGTCACATTTCTCCAGCACTTACTATGTGCCAGGTACTATTGTATGAGCTTTACTTTTGTAAGACTTAATCCTCAAGACAACCCCATGAAGTAGGTAGTGTCCATATTAAACCTATTTTACAGATGAGCAAACAAATACAGGTAAACTTCTCAAGATCTTATCTCCATTGGCAGTATCTGGGATTCAACTCCAGAGTCCTGTCTCTTAACCACTAAACTAGGCTTTCAGTGGTCCGAAGACCCTTCTGGAGTTTATACCTTTCAAACAGTATCCCTAAACTGATCATTAGACACCAGTTTCATGTGACACACGTGTCAGTTTCACCAGACACATGTGCATAACTCTGCTCGTTTTGCATGGAGGAAAATCTAGAAAAGTTAAGGGACTTGACCAAGCTCATGCTGTCCATAGATGGGGAATTAGGACTGCAGAAACCCCTGTGGCCTTTCCCAATGGAGTACAGTAGAAAGCAGGGTCTCTGGAAACTCCATTCAGAGCAACAGCATCTTCTCTGTCTTTTGCCAGGCCCCTTCACCAGTGCAAGTGCCAAGGCTCCTGGAGAGGATATTCCCACAGAGCATGAAAACATAAAAGACCTGGAGTAGACAAAGCAATCTCTTTTAAAAATTAAATTAATTTATTTATTTTTAAATGAAATAAAGATAAATATTTTTAATGGTAAAAGCTCTATTCACAAAGAAGATAGACATCATAAACCATTAGACACCTAACAACAAACAAAGACATATAAAGCAAAAATCAGAAGAAATATAAAAGGAAAGAAAAATATATATATATATAATCATAGTGAGATAGATTATCCTTTCTCTGAGAATATTTTATCAAGTATAGAAAAAAATAGGAGCATCTTGAATGATATCATTAATAATTTAGATGTAATAGATTTCTATTATATTACTCTAATATCCCACACAAATATATTTAAAATTTTGTTTCTCATACATTGTTATTAGATGCCCATAAGACATTTAGAAAAACTGGTAAAAAGATAAACATTACTAGATTTCAAAATGTAGAATTATTTTTTCTGTGATTCAGTTATATGTATACACATATATTATTTTTGAAATTATTTTGCATTATAGGTTATTACAAAATATTGACTATATTTCCCTGTGCTATATAGTAAACCTTTGTTGCTTGTTACATATCTATTTTTTATTAGAAATCTAACATTCTATTCATCCTAAGTCAAACAAGTGGAATCAAAATGTCATAATTATTTTTAGTTAGGCAAAAATTCATGTTTTCTAAATATATATATTATACATATTATTTATATATATTTGCAAGAGCTTTTCTACTATGCTTGATAAAGACTTGAGAAAGGACATAAGAGATAAAAAAAGAAGAGATGGAGAAATTGGAAAACATAAACTAAATGAAATGAGAGCACTGAACATGAAATAGAAAACATGAAACAAGCTAGATAAAAGTAAAAGACCTCATATAGTCCAGTTGTTTCTAAACATAGCTGCTCATTAGAAACATATCTGGAGCCCTGGCAAAAAAAAAAAAAAAAAAAAAAGCAACACCTGGGCATTTGTATTTTTCAAAAACTTCCAAGATAATTCTGATATACATCTGGATTTTAAAAAGTGATTACAGGTTTTGTATTAAATGTAGTTTTGGTGATATAGAATTCTATTATGTTTCTGTTGACTAATCATGATAGAATGGTATTAAGTAGTAATAGTTACATAATCACAAGAGTGAAAGATGTTTGTCAGTTTTCACAATCAATAGCCAAACAAAAAGATAATTACAATTGCAAGCCATAACGGGAACATGATTAACCTAACAGTATAAAATAATTACATACAATTTGAGGGAGTGGTCAAGCAGAGTGATGTGGCAAGTGGAAATGCATACATGCAGATGTTTTCATCTGCTTGGCCAGTCTGTGTCTTTTGGTTGCTGCATTTAACCTATTTACATTTAAGGTAATTATTGATATGTATGATCCTATTATCATTTTCTTAATTGGTTTGGGTTTATTTTTTGTAGGTATCTCTTTACCTTCTCTTGTTTCCTGCCTAGAGAAGTTCCTTTAGCATTTGTTGTGAAGCTGATCTGGTGGTGCTGAATTCTCTTAACTTTTGCTGTCTGAAAATCTTTTGATTTCTCCATCAAATCTGAATGAGAGTGTTGCTGGGTAGAGTATTCTTGGTTGTACATTCTTCCCTTTCATCACTTTAACTGTATCGTGCCATTCTCTTCTGGCTTATAGAGTTTCTGTTGAGAATTCAGCTGATAGCCTGATGGGAGTTCCCTTGTATGTTATTTGTCTTTTATCCCTGGTTGCTTTTAATATTTATCTCTCTCTAATTTTTGTCAGTTTGATTACCATGTGTCTTGGTGTGTTCCACCTCAGGTTTATCCTGCCTGGGACTCTCTGTGGTTCCTGGACTTGGCTGACTCTTTCCCATGTTAAAGAAGTTTTCAGCTATTATGTCTTCAAATATTTTCTAAGGTCCTTTCTTTCTTCTCCTTCTGAGACCCCTATAGTGTGCATGCTGTGCACTTAATATTGCCCCAGAGGTCTCTTAGGCTGTTTTCATCTGTTCTGCAGCAGTGATTTCCACCATTCTGTCTCCGGGTCATTTATCTGTTCTTCTGCCTCAGTTATTCTGGTGTTGATTCCTTTTCATATATTATCTCTGTTTGTTTGTTCTTTAGTTCTTCTAGGTCTTTGGTAGACTTTCCCTGCTCTTCTCAATCTTTGCCTCCATTCTTTTTCCAAGATCCTGAATCATCTTCACCATCATTATTCTCCATTCTTTTTCTTTAAGATTGCCTATCACCATATCTTTTAGTTGTTTTTCTGGCAGTTTATTTTGTCCCTTCCTCTGGGACATAAATTTTTGCTTTTTCATGCTGTTAACTTTCTGTAATGTGGTTTTTGTTTTAGTCACTGTGAAACTGTGGTTCTTCTTGCTTCTGCCCTCTGATGGAGGAGGCTAAGAGGCTTGTGTAAGCTTCCTGATGGGGGGAGGGACTGGTGGTAGGATAAACTAGGTCTTGCTCTGGTGGGCAGGACCTTGCTCAGTAAAGCTTTAATCCAATTATCTGCTGATGGGTGGGGTGGCACTCCCTCCTTGGTAGTTTTTTGGCCTGAGGTGACCCAGCCCACAGTCCATGGTGTTGCAAAGAGTCAGACATGACTGAGTGACTGAACTGAACTGAACTGAACTGACTCAGTCGGGTTAATAGTAATCTCCAAGAGTGTTGGGAAAGAATCTGCCTGCAAGGCAGGAGACCCAGGTTTGATCCCTGGGTTGGGAAGATCACCTGGAGAAGGGCATGGCAACACACTCCAGTACTCTTGCCTGGAGAATTCCATGGACAAAGGAGCCTGGCAGGCCCCAGTCCATGGGGTCACAAAGAGTCAGACACAACTGAGCAACTAACACACACACACCAAGAGCATGTATACCAAGGGGGGCCTTCCCAGTCTAGGGCCCCATCCCTATAGTGAGCCCCTGCCGACTCACGCCTCCACAGGAGGCCTTCCAACACTAGCAGGTAGTTTTGGTTTAGTCTTTTGTGGAGTCATTGCTCCTTTCCTTTGAGTCTTGGTGCATGCAAGGTTTTGTTGTGCCCTCCAAGACTGGAGTTTCTGTTTCCCCCAGTCCTGTGAAAGTTTTGTAATCAAATCTCACTGGGCTTCAAGGTCAGATTCCTTGGGAATTCCCAGTCCCTTTGTCAGATTCCCAGGCTGTGAAGCCT
Organism: Aepyceros melampus; assembly: GCA_006408695.1. NCBI lineage: Eukaryota > Metazoa > Chordata > Mammalia > Artiodactyla > Bovidae > Aepyceros > Aepyceros melampus. The sequence continues at coordinate 40,318 of SJXQ01009757.1, forward strand.
GCTTGGGGTTCAGAACCTTCACAACAGTGGGAGAAATCCTTTGGAATTTTGCTCTCCAGTTTGTGGGTCACCCACCTGGCGAGTATGAGATTTTATTTTATTGTGATTGTGCCCCTTCTACCATCTTGTTGAGGCTTCTTCTTTGTCTTTGGACATGGGGTTTCTTTTTCTGGTAGGTTCCAGCATCCTTCTGTTGATGGATATTCAACAGCTAGATGTGATTTTGGTGCTCTCACAAGAGAAGAGGAGCACATGACTTGCTCTGCCATCTTGAACCAGAAGCCCAAAGCAATCTTGAGAAATAAAAATAGAGCTAGAGGAATCAGTCTCCCTGACTTCAGATTATACAACAAAGCTACAGAAATCAAAAGAGTTTGGCACAAAACTGGCGCAAAAACAGAAATACAGATGAATGGAACAGAATTTTTAAAAGCCCAGAGATAAACCCATGAACCTATGCACAACTAATCTATGACAAAGGAGGCACAAATATACAATATAATCTTTTCAATAAGTGCTTCTAGGAAAACTAGACAGCTACTTGTAAAAGAATGAAATTAGAACACTCTCTAACACTATACACAAAAATAAACTCAAAATGCATTAAAGACCTAAATATAAAACTGGATACTTTAAAACCTTAGAGCATAACATAAGCAGAACACTTTCAGACATATACCACAGCAATATCTTCTTGGATCCACCTCCTAGAGTAATGAAAATAAAAGCAAAAATAAACAAATGGGGTCTAATTAAACTTAATAGCTTTTGCAAAGCAAAGGAAACCATCAACAAAATGGTAAACAGCCCACAGAATGGGAGAAGACATTTGCAAATAAAGTGACCAGTAAGAGATTAATCCCCCCAATATAAAAATAGCTCATGCGGCTCAATATCAAAATAAACAACTCAAAATACAGGCATAAGAGACTTTCCAGGGTGGTCCAGTGGCTAAGAATCCATCTGCCAATGCAGGGAACACTAGTTCAATCCCTGATCTGGGAAGATTCTACATACTGTGGGCACTAAGCCTGTGTGTCACCACTTAAAAGCATGCACACTCTAGAGCCTGAGGTCTGAAACAAGAGAAGCCACAGCAGTGAGAAGCACACACATCACAACTAGAGAGCAGCTCCCACCTGCTGCAACTAGAGAAAGCCCACATGCAGCAGTGAAGACCCAGTGTAGCCAAGAATAAAAATAAATAAAAAATTTTAAATGAGAAGAAGATCTAAATAGACATTTCCCCAAAGAAGACATACAGATGGCCAAAAAGCACATTAAAAGGTGCTCAACATCACTAATTCTTAAAGAAATGCACGTCAAAACCACATTGAGATATTACCTCACTGGTCAGAGTACCCATCAAACACTCCACAAGCAATAAACACTGCAGAGAGTGAGGAGGAAAAGGAACCCGCCTACATTGTTGGAGGGAACATAAATTGGTACAACCATTATGGAGAACAGTATGGAGTTTCCATGAAAAATCTAAATATAGAACTCCCATATGATTTAGCAGTCCCACTCTTGGGCACTTGCACTCCAGTGTTCTCTGGAGCACTGTTTACACAACAGCCAAGACGTGGCAGCTGCCCACCTGTTCATCAAGACGGGAATGGGTGACGATGTGGTCCATCTACACAATAGCATATTATTGTTGTTGTTTGGTCACCCAGTTGTGTCCAGCTCTTTGAGACCCCATGGCCTGCGGCACACCAGTCCTTCCTGTCCCTTACCATCTCCCGAAGTTTGCCCAACTTCATGTCCATTGCATTGGTGAAGCCATCCAGCCATCTCATCCTCTGATGCCCTCTTCTTCTGCCCTTAATCTTTCCCAACGTCAGGAACTTTTCCAATGAATCAGCTGTTCTCATCAGATGACAAAAACAATGGAGATTCAGCTTCATCATCCATTCAGTGATGGAATATTACTCAGCCATAAAAAAAGAACAAAACAATTACATTTGCAGCAATATGAATGTACCTAAAGATAGGCATACTGAGTAAAGGAAGTCAGACAGAGGAAGACAAATATCATATTATTGTGAAATCTAAAAAAAAGAAAAGTATAAAAAATTACACATGCTATATGAAAATCTGTTAAACTTTACATCCCACATTTTCTTTAGGATTCACTTTTCTTCTTGTTGAAGTAGCTCTTTCAGTGGGAGTCTGTGATTACTAAGGTTTCTGAGATATTTCATGCCTAAAGATGTCTTTACCTTTACTCTGGAATAAAAGTTTCATTGGGCATAGAATGTTATATTTAACATTGTTTTATTTCACTATTTTGATGATTTTATTCCATTGTTTTTTGGACCTGCTGTTTAATATGAGAAAGTCTGGTATCAATCTGATTCTTATTTCTTGTTAAGTAATCTGTTTTACCTCTTTGGTAGCTTTTAATATTTCCTTTTCTAGTTCTCAAGTTTGGCTTTTAAATCTATTTTCTCTCTCATTTTCTGTGTTTAGGGAAGAAAGAGGAGGCTTCAGCATTTGTTTCCCCTGCTCTCTTGACCCAGAACTTGGCTCTTGCATTATTAAATGGAGTGAATTTGTTTTGATGACACATACTCATCATTTTGAATTGTCTATTCTTATATGATGCTGCAGAAGCCTGATTAATATTAGTAAATGGTGTCTTTTTAGTTCTTGTGTCTTCTTTTAGAGATTTCGCCCTTCTCTTCTTTCCAGCTATCAGCTGCCGCTTCACTCTAACGTCCATATAACTAGCCATAGCAATCTTCTACATGTTGCTTGGCCTCTTCACTTCTCCCAGTCAGTTCAGAATGATTTCTTCTACCTTGCTGTATAGAACAATTGTGTTCTCTCTAGCCCTGCCTGCAAACTCAGCTTGTGACTTCACTTTGAAAACTTACACTATTATTCACATGCTCTAGTACACAATGGGATGTCTCTTTTGACTTTTCATTTTTCTAGCAGTTCAACAAACAGAAAGAAATGGTATAGAAATTTCTTCCCTTGTTGATGTAAATCATGCCACTGTATTAGTGGGATTTGTGTCTGAGTCCTAATAATAAAGGCCCAAATTAGAGGGCTTAATCAATAAATGCTTTTCTACTCCCACATAAATAAACCTCATAGTAGGAAGTTTGAAGCTAAAATTGTAGTTCTCCAGCCATCAGGGATCCAAGCACTTTCTATTTTTTCTGTTTGGCTTTCCTTAACAGAAAACTTTCAAACTCCCTTCATTGTCTCTTCGTGGTCTCAAGATGGTTGCTAGATCTCCAGCCATCTCAACCATATTCCAGCCAGGTCAAAGAGGGGCTTCCCTGGTGGCCGTTCCGTTCAGTCGCTCAGTTGTGTCCGACTCTTTGCGACCCCATGAATCGCAGCACACCAGGCCTCCCTGTCCATCACCAACTCCCGGAGTTCACTCAGACTCACGTCCATTGAGTCCGTGATGCCATCCAACCATCTCATCCTTGGTCGTCCCCTTCTCCTCCTCCCTGGTGGCACAGTGGTAAAAAATCTGCCTGCCAGTGCAGGAGACATGGGCTGGATTTCTGGTCCAGGAGGATCTCACAAGACTGGAGCAACCAGGCCTGTGTGCCGCAACTACTGAGCCTGTGCTCTAGAGTCTACATGCCATGACTGCTGAAGCCCTTGCGCCAGAGCCGGGGCTCCACAGCAAGACAGGCCATTGCTATGAGGAGCCGGATACTACCAGAAAGTAGTCCCTGAGCACTGCAGCTAGAAAAGACCTGCAGCAGTGAAGACCCAGCACAGCCAAAAATAAATACACGCATAATCATTTTAAAATTAAAACCAAGACGGGCACGATTCATAAAAGAGGAGGAAAGTGGGAAAAGGCAAAAATTATCCCTCTTTAGGTGAAGTTCCCATATACCTCACTGTTGTGATGCAAAAAAATAGAGGAATGAGTTTTTCTTTTCTTTCTTGAGAGCAAAGAAGATAGAGAACGGTAAGGAGAACTGGTCACTCCTAGTTTGTACTTTAACTGTTCCTAATCTGAAGTCTGCAACTAAATTTGCTTTTCTGAGATTTTGCACCTATTATCCTTTGGCTATGCAAATTACATCCTGTATCTGGTGCTCACCTTTATACACTGTCTTTGCAAACCACCCCTTGTAGTAGTTCTTCTCTTTTTGAAAACAGAAAAAATACCACAGTACAATACACAAAAGACAGTGGACCCAATTACTGGGCTACCAGACCACCAGACCCAATTGCTGGATGGCAGCCTATGACTGTTTCTGAAACAAAGCAAAGAAAGAATAAGAGCCTCTTGCCTTTGTTCCTCATCTGTTACCCTTGACTGCAAGCCCTCTTATATAATCCCCCAGATTCCTCTTGGAGAGGGGGGCATAGTTTTGAGGCATGAACCTATCGTGTTTCCCCCCTCTGCTGGATGAGGATTAAAACCACCTTTCTATTTCCTCCAAACTCTGTCTCTGTATTTTTTTTTTTAATTTGTCTTCAGTGGCAGAGAAAGCTAAGATTTCAGCGGTAGCATCACCTATTCCATTTATGTTTCATTGGTCAGCCCTAGCTACAAGGGAAATATATTAGTCTCAAATAAATTGAAAATATTGCCTGGTACACAATCACTTTTGATGGCTCTACAGTGTACCTTAGCTTACAATGGTGGAACAAACTCAACTCTTTCTCTTAAGGCAGGGAATATTATTTTTGCATCTCTTTATGCTTAAGAGTATTAAGAATTTAGAGTTAATTTCGGCTGGAAAAGAGGAATGGGGAGAAAGGCAAAGCAAAATCAGAACAGAAAGGAGCAGGGTTGAACTGAGAGGAATGAAATCAGGAGGGCAAGTTCGTCCTGAGGGCCCGTAGCAGCTTCCCCTAACCCCAGACTGCCCCCTCCTGTTCCTTTTCCCCTTCCTCCTCCTCTTCCTCCTCCTCCTGTCTCCTCCCAGCCAAGCCTGGCTTCCATTCAAAGTTTCCGGAAATCCCCTACCCAATCTCCAGCTTTTGGAACAATGACCCTCTGGAGACTATTCCCATTGTCCTTGGAACTAGAACAATGAGAGAGTAGAGGCTCCTCTCTGGCTTCAGGCTAAGTCCCTACTCTTAGCCTTCCCCCAAAGTAAAAACTTCCTCAACTCTCCAACACTGTCCTTTTCTGTAGAGAGCCCGGAAGTTGGGGGAGGTAGACAAAAAGCACTTTCTATCAACGGCTTCTGAGGCTTAAAGTCAATGCCAGCCCCTTAAGTACAGCCTGGGGCCTGTCTTCTCTTAGCTGGAACTAAGGAGTCTGTCTGCAGGTCAGGGTGTCCACTGGACACCTGAGCATCCTGGGGGGGTGGCAGGCAAACCCAAGGCCTTAGTCCTATATTTTCTAAGTCTCTTGTGATGACTTAATGTCCCCTGTCATTGAAATGACAGAACCACAGGCCATTCTAAAGGAATTGGCAGTTTTATGTTACTGCCAGCCTCTCTTCCACTCCCAGCTCTGACCCTAGGAGACCCCTGTCCCCTGCCTCACCCAGCTCTGCCAAAAGAGCCCTTAGACAGGGGGAGGGGTGCGGGCGGGGCTTTTCTTGCACCATCCTGGCGCCTGACAGGATCGGATTACTGGAGGCAGTCTGGATTTGAATGTGCAAATAAACAGAAGTCGCTTTGATCCAGGAGGCTGAAAGGGAGGGGGAAGAAAAATGAGTGCCCTGGTCAGAGATGTGCTTGCTGGGCACTTGAGAGAGGGTTTGGGGGAGGCGGAGTGTGAGCATGTTCTATCCCTTCGACTGGACCCTAAACCTACTTTTTTAAGAAAAGAGAAAGAGATCCAGAAAGAGACAGGGACCCACTTTAGGCATTTCCGACTTCCGCCTGGAACCAAACACCCCATTGGCCTTCCTCGCTGTTACCAGGAGGCGAATAGGTAGTTTGTACCCGCCCTCCCTCCAGGCTCTCCCGCCTTTGGGACATTTTGGGTGCCACTTAGGAGAGCAAGAACTATGGAGTGTGTGTGGCTCAGGGTGGGGCCATAGGTTGGGAGTGGGTAGGGCCTATTGTCTGCCTGGGCACCAGTCCGCAGCCACAGGCAGGCTTAGAGGAGGAGAGACAAAGGAGAAAATGGAAGAGCACAAAGGCAGCAAGGAATGAAAGGGTAAGTAAAGGCAAACAAAAGTGAACGGGGGAGACAAAAGCTGGGAACAATATTCCCCAGGCAATAGGCTCGGGAACAATAGGCACACTGACAGCGCCACAAAGACACCAGTGTCTCCAAGTAGACGTTATCTCAGGCAGTGGTTGGCAGCCCCGCTCTGGCTGCAGCTATTTTCAGGGCCGCTTTTGTGCCATGCTGAACAATATTCCTTGCATGGCTGCTGATAGAAAGATGAGAAGGTTTCTGTTTGATTCTCCTCTTCCTTCCCTCCCCCTTCCCCCTCTTCCAACCCCCACCAGCTCAGGCATTCTGAGCTCAATCAACTGGCCTGGTAAGGAAGTGTGTGTGAGTGTATGTGTGTGTGTGCGCGTGTGTGAGGACCAAGGGCCCTGGGGGAGGCCCTCTATCAGGCTCTCCAGTCGCCCTCCGCCTTAGCAGGGCCACCGTGGAGGGCAGAGAGTGGGGATTAAGGCTGGGCAAGCAGGGACTGGAGAACTGGATTGTGGCGGGAGGACTGTTCAGGGAAGTGGTTTCTGCCCAACAATCATGAGTCTAGCCTGAGCTATTCCCTGTGAAAAGGCCTACTCAGCAAGCGTTTTGCTTGTTGTAGCCAGCTAACGCCATCAGGGGAGTCACCTGGTCCTTCCGCCACCTTCCTCTGGGCCAGCGAGGTTCCCCACCCCATCCCTCATACCATTGCTCTCCCATTTTTGTTTATAGTTTTACCAGTTTTTTGACTACCTCTCAACTCCTCCCTCCCTAATCTTTGCCACTCTGAGTTGAACTTAAGGGATCAAGGTCCTTAGCTTGAAAGACTGCTTGATACCCCTGGCCCTTCTGAAGGCCCCATGACCATTCCCATCCGAGCACACACGATCCCTATCCACAGTGTTAGCCATCTCCTGCTGAGTGTCTCCTCCATTCCTTCTTGGGAACTCAGAGACGTCCCTTCTCAGAGCTACCTGTGCATAAGCCTGCGTACTCTTAGTTTTCTCAGGGACACAGCCCAATACACTTGACACTGTGTGACTAGAAAGAACACTACACTTTTCATGGAACTGATTTCCTTCTTGTTCTTATTCATCTGTTTGGGTTAGTTTTCTAGGTGGTTAAAATACCACATTTCAGATTCCTGGCTTCCCCCCCAACAAAAATGAGGCCAAACTTCTTGGGAAGGCAAGACATTGTGATACAAAAGCTTCAAAAAGAATGCCTTCCTAAGAGTCCAGACACTCAGAGGTGGACCAAGAAATTCAAGCCATCACTTAATTTGTAGCTATTTGCTCAGATTTCTCAATGTAAGTTAGCACTTTGAAGGCAGGAAATACATATTTTACACCTTTATTGGCTACTTTATACTATCATGGCACCGAATAAATTCATCGAGAATTGCTGAATTGCACCAAAGTTTGAGAGTCAGAAGGGACCTTAAAACTCATCTAGTACCTTACTCTTCAAAATGTGACCCCTAGACCAGCAGGATTAGCATCGCCTGGGAGTTTATTAGAAACTGTACCTCAGAACTGCTGAACCAGAATCTGCACTTTGATGAGCTACCCAAGTACTTCATATACTCCTTGAGAAGCACTGATCTAGAGGAGCTTCTCCTGCCTTGCCTCCTCACAACTGCTGCCCATTTCATGGCAGTACTGCCTGCACTCACTGAAACTGCGGGCTGTACCACACCATCCAGTAGAGAAGAGTTTAGTATCTGTGGTAACAAGCTAATCTGCTTGGGATCAAGTCTTAAGAAATGGGACCTTTTACCTAGCACATACCTGATCAAAGGCTGTGTGTGTGTGTGTGTTTAAGCTATTCACCTATCATTTATTTTTGGCTGCATCAGGTCTTACTTGCAGCACAAAGGAACTTGGCTGCAGCATGCAGGCTCTCTAGTTGTGGTGCAAGAGCTCCGGAGGGCATGGGCTCAGTGGTTGAAACCACTGGACCACCAGGGAAGTCCCTCAGTGAACGCTTGTTAAGGGAGAGGCTTTCAAATTCTATTATGACCTCCTTGGATGATCTCTGTGGTAGGTACTTTTATGAACCAACTTGACTGGGACATGGGTACCAGACATTTGGTAAAACATTATTCTGATTGTGCCTGTGAGGGTGTTTCTGGATGAAGTAAACATTTGAATTGATAGACTAGGTAAAGCAGATTGCCCTCCCTAGTGTGAATGGGCCTCATCCAATCAGTCGAAGACCTGAATAGAACAAAATGCTGAATAAGAGGAAACTCCTCGGGCCTGTCAGCCTTCAGTTGGGACGTTGGTCTTCTCCTGTCTTTGAACTTGAACCGAAGCATCAGCTCTTCTTTGGTCTCAAGCCTGCCAAATTTTCAACTGAGATTTACTTCATCACTTCTCTGGGTTCTCAGGCCTTTGGACTTGAATTAGAACTTAAAGGTGATTCTGGTGAGATTTCAGATGGAAATAAGGAACATGTTGTTGGAAATTAGAGGAAAGGTTATCCTTGTCACAAAGTGGCAAAAAGCATGGGCACACTTACGTCTTGATGTTTTGTGGAAGGTAGAATTTATGAACTGTAAATTGGATATTTAACTGAGGAGATTTTCAAGCAAAGTATTGAAGGAGTGGCTTGATTCCTCCTAACTCATAGTAAAATGTGAAAGGAGAGAGATGAATTGAAGAACTCCAGTATCAGAGCTGTGGAGGTGGGACCACTGTTCTACCTCTTAAGCAAAAAGGAACCAGAACTTCAAGATTTGGAAAATTATCCTATTCATGTTGTAAAAAGAGAGAGAAAGAAACTTTGTTGCCAAGAGAATCCTAAGGGTACATGAACAACCATTTGATAAAGTGATCATGGATGTAATTCCTGGACTTAATCAGTTCATCTCAGCAGAAGCCAGGAATATAGATCTGATTATACCTGATTATACCTGACTTCCTTGGAGGCTCAGATGGTAAAGAGTCCAGCTGCCATGCAGGAGACCAGGGTTCAATCCCTGAGTCGGGAAGATCCCCTGGAGAAGGAAATGGCAACCCACTCCAGTATTCTTGCCTGGAGAATTCCATGAACAGAGGAGCCTGACGGGCTGCAGTCCAAGAAGTCATGAAGAGTTGGACTGACTGAGCGAGTTTCACTTATTTTCACTTATACCTGGAAAAACACGGTCAATGTGAACTAAAGGAGACAGAGAAAATGAAATAAAATGAAGGGAAGCTATTGGACCTTTTTAGGTTTTGAGAAGAGGCCCATAGGGCTGTTAGGCTGTAAATGTCTCCTAGTCTTCAAAAAAAGGGAAGAATAACTGCTCAGGTAATTCAGAGATCCTTAGGGCTGCCTCCTTGGTTTCAAAGGGTGAGGCCATCGTCTTGGTTCCAACAGGACAGACAGCCTCCAGGGTGGAGCTGCCCAGAGCCTTGGGGGCAGGAGCCCCAGTACCAGAGCTGTGAAGGTGGAACTACTGCTGCCGTGGGTCCTGAAGGCAGGACAGCCACCCCAGTGGGCCTAGCAGACAGGGCACTGAGCAAAAGTGGATTATTGCAAACCTTCAGAGCTAATGAGCTTTACCTTGCTTGGGACCCACCAACCATTTCTTAGTTTGGATTCCTCCCATTTGGAATGGGAATGTCTATCCTATGCCTAACCACCATTGTAGTTTGGCTGCGCATAATTTGTCTGGTTTGGTGGCACTAACGGTAAAGAACCCGCCTGCCAATGCAGGAGACATAAGAGATGCAAGTTTGATCTCTGGGTGGGGTAGTTCCCCTGGAGAAGGGAACGGCAACGCAGTCCAATAGTCTTGCCTGGGGAATCCCCATGGACAGAGGCGCCTGGTGGGCTATAGCCCACAGGGTCACACAGAATCAGACAGCACTGAAGCTACATAGCACCAGGATCACAGCTGAAGAATTTTGCCTTAGGATGATTTTACCCCTCAGGCATCATGCATACCTGCTTTCAATGACATTTATCTGAGACTTTAAACTTCAGAGTTGATACTGGAATAAGCTGACTTTGGGGGCTGTTGGGATGGAGTTAATGTATTTCGCAGGCAATAAGACATGAATCTGGGGGGCTAGGAGTGGAATGCTATGAGTCAAGTTGTGCCCCTCTAAATTCATATCTTGAAGCCCTACCTCCCGTGTGACTGCATTTGGAGTAATAAAGTAATTAAGGTTAAATGAAGTCATAAGGGTGGGACCCTGATAAGTTTATGTAACAGGAGACACCAGAGAGCTGTTCTCTCTCCCCACCCTGTGAGGACACAGGGAAAAGGCAGCCAGGAAGAGAGTCTATCAGAAACTGACCCTGCTGGACCTTGATCTGGGACTTCTCAGTCTTCAGAACTGTGAGAAAATGCAGTTGTCTAAGCCACCCATTCATTAGTATTTAGTGACGGCAGCTCGAGCTGGTTAATGCAGTCCCTTCTGACGGGAGAAAGGAGAGGTCTCAAGGCCTGCGCAGGGCAGAATGAAGGACATGGCAGAGGACACGCTGAGTCTCATCACTCCTCCAGGGCAACACGGCAACATCTCCTCCTCGCCTCTGCTGTCTTCAGTGCAAACAAAGCCAACAGCAAAGTGAGCCACTTGGGGCTGCTGCCTGTCTTATAGCTCAGAGCAGTTCCTAGGTGGGGATGAGCATTCAAAACCCTTATGATTATCTCAATTCAAAACTCTGTTCTTAGATTGAAAAATTTTGTTGCTATTGTTCAAGCAACGCCCTATCTTCTCAATCTGTGGAAAGTTACAAAGGAATAAAGGTTAAATTTTTACAATTATAATTTTTTTTCTCCCATAGGCTGGGGAAAAAAAGCACCTTTCTTGGTGGCTGCTAATAAACAGCTTTATTCATGTGGTTGTTTTAATCCTAGTATACAATTGCATCACCTTCTATAAAGATCATCATGACTCCTATGTACTCAAGCAACCTAAACGAATTTATAAACAACCGCTGAGGGTTTGTTTGACAGTCTTCCTCCACCAAACCAGTCAATTCCCTCCAATGAAATGAGTAACAGTGTAATTTCTGATCTATGGCAGTCAAGTTTTGGGAGGAGGGGAGAGTAGCTGGGGCTGGCAATCTACTGGCCAGCCAAACTGGAAAATCAGCTTTTCAGCAGTTTCCTCTTGACTCCTCCCAGTCCATTTATCTCAGATATCCCCACTCCCACTCCCCAGATTACGGTAGGGCAAAGAAGAGAACAAATATTAAGGTTTGGGATAAACGACCATTGAGCATATTTATAATTAGTTTTGAATTCTCAGCAACAGAGGACCGAAATAGAGGCATGATCGTTATTTTCAACACTTGGCAAAGGCCAGCCACTGCAACAGCAGCTGTGTCCTAGCACCCTTAGTCCACACAACATGGCCATCAGGAGGACTGGGTGAGCCTCAGGGGTTCTCTCCTTCCTTCTGCCTGCTCACGTGTCTTTTAACATGATCTGACCATCCCAGACTGACTACCTCTGGTATACATGAGTATGGGTACAGAGGGTGGCATCACCTTCCAGAGTCTGAGAATCCTGTGTGATCAAGGCAGCTGGTACTAGGTGATGGCTCACAGTCCCCAAAGAAGTTCAGTGAAGTGGAAATTAAGTTACTACAATGGTGACCTAGCCTGGGGAGCTGGGAAGCCTACTCATAGAGCTATGAGGGTAGCAGAATGTACTGCCCCCAAATATGCCACCTTGGCATAACAATGACTTTGAGCTGAAGGCAACCGAGGAGAAGCAGACACAAAAAAGCTCTCTGCCCTCCCCCTACTTGCCCAGAAGCAGGACATAAATTTGTAAAGGTGTCCCCATTCCCTGTTCAAGAAGGACAGAAGTAAATCACAACTCTGGACCGTTCCCATGGAAAAGAAATGCAAACAAGCAAAATGGCTGTCTGGGGAGGCCTTAGAAATAGCTGTGAAAAGAAGACAAGCGAAAAGCAAGGGAGAAAAGGAAAGATATAAGCATCTGAATGCAGAGTTCCAAAGAATAGCAAGAAGAGATAAGAAAGCCTTCCTCAGTGACCAATGCAAAGAAATAGAGGAAAACAACAGAATGGGAAAGACTAGAGAGCTCTTCAAGAAAATTAGAGATACCAAGGGAACATTTCATGCAAAGATGGGCTCGATAAAGGACAGAAATGGTCTGGACCTAACAGAAGCAGAAGATATTAAGAAGAGGTGGCAAGATACATGGAAGAACTGTACAAAAAAGATCTTCACGACCCAAATAATCACGATGGTGTGATCACTCATCTAGAGCTAGACATCTTGGAATGTGAAGTCAAGTGGGCCTTAGGAAGCATCACTAGGAACAAAGCTAGTGGACGTGATGGAATTCCAGTTGAGTTGTTTCAAATCCTGAAAGATGATGCTGTGAAAGTGCTGCACTCAATATGTCAGCAAATTTGGAAAACTCACCAGTGGCCACAGGACTGGAAAACGTCAGTTTTCATTCCAATCTCAAAGAAAGGCAATGCCAAAGAATGCTCAAACTACCGCACAATTGCACTCATCTCACATGCTAGTAAGGTAATGCTCAAAATTCTCCAAGCCAGACTTCAGCAATACGTGAACCTTGGACTTCTAGATGTTCAAGCTGGTTTTAGAAAAGGCAGAGGAACCAGAGATCAAATTGCCAACATCCGCTGGATCATGGAAAAAGCAAGAGAGTTCCAGAAAAACATCTATTTCTGCTTTATTGATTATGCCAAAGCCTTTGACTGTGTGGATCACAGTAAACTGTGGAAAATTCTGAAAGAGATGGGAATACCAGACCACTTGACCTGCCTCTTGAGAAATCTGTATGCAGGTCAGGAAGCAACAGTTAGAACTGGACATGGAACAACAGACTGGTTCCAAATAGGAAAAGGAGTACGTCAAGGCTGTATATTGTCACCCTGCTTATTTAACTTATATGCAGAGTACATCATGAGAAATGCTGGACTGGAAGAAACACAAGCTGGAATCAAGATTGCTGGGAGAAATATCAATAATCTCAGATATGCAGATGACACCACCCTTATGGCAGAAAGTGAGGAGGAGCTAAAAAGCCTCTTGTTGAAAGTGAATACATCAAGGCTGTATATTGTCACCCTGCTTATTTAACTTCTATGCAGAGTACATCATGAGAAACGCTGGACTGGAAGAAACACAAACTGGTATCAAGATTGCCGGGAGAAATATCAATCACCTCAGATATGCAGGTGACACCACCGTTATGGCAGAAAGTGAAGAGGACCTCAAAAGCCTCTTGATGAACATGAAAGAGGAGAGTGAAAAAGTTAGCTTAAAGCTCAACATTCAGAAAACGAAGATCATGGCATCTGGTCCCATCACTTCATAGGAAATAGATGCGGAAACAGTGGAAACAGTGTCAGACTTTATTTTGGGGGGGCTCCAAAATCACTGCAGATGGTGACTGCAACCATGAAATTAAAAGACACTTACTCCTTGGAAGGAAAGTTATGACCAACCTAGATAGCATATTCAAAAGCAGAGACATTACTTTGCCGACTAAGGTCTGTCTAGTCAAGGCTATGGTTTTTCCAGTAGTCATGTATGGACGTAAGAGTTGGACTGTGAAGAAGGCAGAGCACTGAATAATTGATGCTTTTGAACTGTGGTGTTGGAGAAGACTCTTGAGAGTCCCTTGGACTGCAAAGAGATCCAACCAGTCCATTCTGAAGGAGATCAGCCCTGGGATTTCTTTGGAAGGAATGATGCTAAAGCTGAAACTCCAGTACTTTGGCCACCTCATGCGAAGAGTTGACTCATTGGAAAAGATTCTGAGGCTGGGAGGGATTGGGGGCAGGAGGAGAAGGGGATGACAGAGGATGAGATGGCTGGATGGCATCACTGACTCGATGGGCGTGAGTCTGAGTGAACTCCGGGAGTTGACGATGGACAGGGAGGCCTGGCGTGCTGCGATTCATAGGGTCACAAAGAGTCGGACACGACTGAGCAACTGAACTGAACTGAACTGGACCCTTATTAGCCCAGAAATGTCACCAGAGGGATCTACATTGCAAACTTTACTGAAACAACTTCCATCCCCCATTAGTTCATCCATATATTAATATTCACCTTCCGTCCAGCTGCTCCCTTAGAAGCTCAAAGTCCTTTTCCTTTGTCCTATCACTTCTCCAAATTTACTTTGAAGATACTATATAAGCCCAGGCTCTAACCACCAATTTGAGTTACTCATCATTGAGGGCTCTTCTGTATTTGTACCATTCACATGTTAATAAACTTGCATTTGTTTTCTGTTTTTAATCTGTCCTTTATCAGTCTAATTTACAGGGCCCCAGGCAGTGAACCTAAAATGGGGAGAGGGAAAACAGTTTTTCCTCTCCTGTATCAAGGAATGCCAGGGCCTCTGGGGCCCTTAAAGAAATGATGAGAGGCTTGTGTTGCTGTTGTAGTTCTTTCTCAGGAATGCCTCTTTGCAGCCCCATGGACTACAGCACGCCAGTCCCCTGTCCTTCACTATCTCCTGGTGAAAGTGCAAGGGCCAGTCACTCACTCGTACCCAGCTCTGTGCAACCACGTGGACCTCAGAGGCCCACCAGGCTCCTCTGCCACGGGATTCTCCAGGCAGGAACACTGGAGTGGGGTGCCATTTCCTTCTCCAGGAGTTAGCTCAAATTTTTGTCCATTGAATGGGTAATGCTTTCCAACCATCTCATCCTCTGCCTCTCCTTCTCCTTCTGCCCTCAGTCTTTCCCAGCATCAGGGTCTTTTCCAGTGAGTTAGGTCTTTGCATCAGGTGATTAAAGTAATGGGGTTTTAGCTTCAGCATCAGTCCTTCCAATGAATATTCAGGTTTGATTTCCTTTAGGATTAACTGGTTTGATCTCCTTGCTGTCCAAGGAACTCTCGAGAGTCTTCTCCAGCACCACAGTTCAAAGTATCAGTTCTTCAGCGCTCAGCCTTCTTCATGGTCCAACTCTCACATCCATACATGACTACTGGAAAAACCATAGCTTTGACTCTATGGACCTTTGTCAGCAAAGTGATGTGACTGTTTTTTAATATGCTGTCTAGCTTTGTCATAGCTATTCTTCCAAGCATCTTTTAATTTCATGGCAGCAGTTACTGTCCACAGTGATTTGGGAGCCCAAGAAAATAAAATCTGCCACTGTTTCCATTGTTTCCCCATCTATTTGCCATGAAGTAATGGAACCAGATGCCATGATCATTTTTTGAATGTTGAGTTTCAAGCCAGTTTTTCCACTCTCCTCTTTCACTTTCATCAAGAGGCTCTTTAGTTTCTCTTCACTTTCTACTAAGAGTTACATCATCTGTGTATCTGAGGTTGTTGATGTTTCTCCTGGCAAGCTTGATTCCAGCTTGTAATTTATCCAGCCTGGCATTTCATATGATGTTTCTGCATATAAGTTAAATAAACAGGGTGACAATATGCAGCCCTGTCATACTCCTTTCCCAATTTTGAACTAGTCTGTTGTTCCATGTCTGGTTCTAACTGTTGCTTCTTGACCTGCACACAGGTTTCACAGGAGGCAGGTTAGGTGATCTGTTACTCCCATCTCTTTAAGAATTTTCCACAGTTTGTTGTGATCCACCAAAGTCTTTCGTGTGGTCAGTGAAGCAGAAGTAGATAGTTTTCTGGAACTCCCTTGCTTTCGCTGGGATCCAGCAAATGTTGGCAATTTGATCTCTTGTTCCTCTGCCTTTCCTAAACACAGGTTGTATATCTGGAAGTTCTTGGTTCACACACTGTTGCAACCTAGCTTGAAGGTTTTTGAGCATTATCTTGCTAGCATGTGAAAGAACTACAATTGTACAATAGTCTGAACATTCTTTGGCATTGCCCTTCCTTGGGACTGGAATGAAAACTGACCTTTTCCAGTCCTGTGGCCACTGCTGAGTTTTCCAAATTTGCTGACATACTGAGTACAGCACTTTAACAGCATTATCTTTTCGGATTTGAAACAGTTCAGCTGGAATTCCATCACCTCCACTAGCTTTGTTCATAGTAATGCTTCCTAAGGATGACTTCACACTCCAGGATGTCTGGCTCTAGGTGAGTGACCACACCATTGCAGTTATCTGCGTCATTAAGCATAGTTCATTTTTGTATAGTCCCTCTGTGTGTTCCTGCCACCTCTTCTTAAGCTCTTTTTATTGTTGTTGTTGATGGGAGGACGAAGCTCCAAAAATAAATAATCTTTTGAGTTGTAGAAAGTGAAGAGGGATTTTAGTTTCTGCTGATGGATACGTAAGGCACATGTGAAATAACTGTAACTTGGGCTCTTATTTTTGAGTTAATAATGCAGGGTTTTGTTTATTGTTTGTTTTGCCATAAACCCTAATTAGACCCGTAGAGCGAGTTCCAGCGTTATGTACTATCTACAACACCCGCGGCCCCCATGAGCTCCACATACCTATATACATCTGGAAGCCAGTGGGTTGTCAGTCTCCCTTTTAAAGACTCATTTGAAGTTGGCGCACAGGAGGTTCACAGAGACTGCCATCTGAATGATGTCCCCTGGAATGAGCAATGATGTGGCCTGACCCATTTTTGCTTTACAAATTGATGCCCCATCAGGAAAGCCCCAAAGTCACCCCACTCCCTTTCCCAAACTGTAGCCTTTGGTGCTGAGATTGCTCTATCACCCACTTTGTGGCTTTCCCTGCTATCTTTGGAGAGAGATGTAATGTCAGCCCACCCTTGACTTTTCAGGAACTGTTAATTTAGGCTGTGATGGTGAACTAGATACTAAGAACTACTTTCCTTCCAGGCAAGGAATTTTAAATTCTGAGTCAAAATTATCCTTCTTTTCTTCAAATTTCATTCATTCTAGGGTCAAATCCTGATTAAACCAGCCAGACTGCAGTCAGTGAACACAGCCCCTTTCGGGGCCCATCACCTCCTTGGTGTTGCATTCATCTCGACTCTGAGGGTTTGGTTTCTGGTCCTCGTTCCTGGTCTGAGCTTCTCCCTGAGTGACCCTGCTGTTAATATTAGGGGTTAAGCTGAGATGAAAGGCCTCATCTAATCCCGCCTCAGGACCAAAATTAAATCTGCAAATAATTTTCAATAGCCATCAAATGTAAGGCACAGTCCTAGGATGAGTGCTAGAAGATGAGAAAGAGATACAGTGAGTTGGGGCTACTCCAGCCTTTATAGCTAGTTAGAGAGAGACCTAATCACAAGTGGAGTGAACTGATATGAAGTTTCAAGAAGATAATGAAATAAAAGTGAGAGGGAGGCATAAGAATGTGCAAAAAAGATAAAGGCTATGTAGGTAACAAGATGGGTAATGAAAAATGAACCTTGAAGTAAAGATGGAATTGGCCAGACAAAAAGGAGAGAGAAGACCATTATGGCCTTAGCAAATCATATAAACAAAGATGCAGTCAGTTTTGCTCTAAGGCTTCTTTTGAAAACATGAATTTGTTCCAACCGGTTCATGTATTAAAGAGAAATTTGAGCACAATGCAAATCTCGGATTTGCTTACGCTTGATCTTACCCTGAGAAACACTAGGCGAATGGACAAAAATGCTCTTAACTGCGCTAAGCAAGGTAGGAATACACAGAATGTATACAAGCACACCCCTCAAATTTCTACCACCTAGCTAAGCTCACAAACTGTGTTACACCTTTCTTTCCAATTTTAGCTAACCCCCTTCCACCCCTGACAGCTCATAAACTGCACCCCTTCTGACACCCACTTCCTTGTGCAAAATTCAAGTCTGTTTCAAGGTATGTGCCTTATTTATTGTAATATTCATGTATTTCTTAACCACTTAATAGCATAAATGGTGCTGCCCTTTTATTAGCTTCTTGTGCTCTTTGTTGCTGTTGCTGTCAAAGTTAAAGTGTATTTAAGTTTTGTGACCTCTAACCCTATTTTCCCCATGTGGTTTTTATTGTATGGCATTTGCATAATGAGGTGATTTTTAGGAGCACATACATTATGTTATAGCAGAAGGAACCCCACAGGCTTTGGAATAAAAGGGATTCTTGGAGAACTGTGAGAAAGTTTAGAATTATAAGTAAATTTATGTAGGAGAATTTTCACACAGAAGGCCGGAATCAGATTCATTCATTTACTTATGCACTTACTTAACAAATACTTGTTGAGTGCAAGCTATCTGTCAGACTGTTCTAAGTGCTAGGGACATGACAGTGAGCAAAACAGATGAAAATACCTGCCCTTCAGAAGTTTACATCCTAGTTAAGGAGGAAGACCAAAAGAAGAAAAATAGCACAATTAATGCTAAGAAGAAAACACAAAGCAGAAAAGTCAATGTAATGTCAGGGGAAGAGTTTGGATACAGTGTGTCTGGATTTTTTATTGCTGTATGACAAACTACTCCAAAACTTGACAGCTGAAGTCATAAACATTTACTATTTCACACACTTCTAAGGTTGGGAAGTCAAGAATGACTTACCAGGAATGGTTCTGGCTCAGGATCTCTGAACTGCAAACAAGAGATTGACTATGAGCTTCCATGCTCAACTCGCATGGCTATTGGCAAGAGGCCTTGGTTCCTTGCCTCTCCACAGGACTGCTCATGACATAGTGGCTTGCTCTCTCAAACGCAGAGAGAATGATTAAGGAGGAGATCACATGCTCACGATGGAAGCGGCAGGCCATGATCACCTAATCTCAAGCGGCACATCGTTACTTCTGCCATCACACAAACCAACCCTGGCACAATGTGGGAGGGGTCCCAAGGGTGTGAATATCAGGATGCGGAAATCACCGGGGCCACCCTGGAGGCTGGCCACCACAGTGACCAAGGAACGTCATTTAACATGATGACCTTTGGATTACTTTATTTATTTATTTTATTTTGGCTCCACTGGGTCTTCATTGCAGAGCAATGAACTCTTTAGCTGTGGCATGCAGGCTTATTTGCCCCACAGTGTGAGGGATCTTAGTTTCCCAACCAGGAATCAAAATCCATCCCCTGCATCAAGTGTGGACTTCCCTGTGGGCCACAGGGAAGTCGCTGGATTACTTTTGAGGGAAGTGGAGGAGACGTCCATTAAGATGTCTGTGGGGAATGTCTGTCTCCTATGGAGATGGAACAGAGTGAACAAATATACATGCCTGGTTTGTTTGAAGGACAGCAATGTGCAGTGAGCTAGGGGAGAGTGAATGAGAGGGAGAGAAAGAGAAGAAATCAAAGAGGGGTTGGGGAGAGGAATGCTTCCATCTTTACTCTCAGCGAGATACACGTTTTAAGTCAAGAAGTGACATCATCTGACTT
Source organism: Aepyceros melampus (assembly GCA_006408695.1). Taxonomy (NCBI): domain Eukaryota; kingdom Metazoa; phylum Chordata; class Mammalia; order Artiodactyla; family Bovidae; genus Aepyceros; species Aepyceros melampus. The sequence goes on from SJXQ01009757.1 coordinate 59,643, forward strand.
AGGACTTAACAAATCAAATCTGGTTGCAGTGTTAAGAACAGACCAACAAAAAGCAAAGCCAGGAACAGGAAGACAAGTTAGGAGCTTGAGAAATAATGATAGTCTAATTCTGGAAACATGCTGAAGGTAGAACAGACAGAATTTGCTGACGGTTCGGCTATGAAGAAAAGTCCAAGATGACACCACTTTTATCGTCAAAAAACGGAGTTGCAAGTGTTCACTTTTGGAGCACTAAGTTTGAAATGCCTGTTAGGCATCCAAGTGGAGACACAGAGTAAATAACCAGATCATGAAGACTGGAGCTCCGGAAAGAGGTTCAGGTTAGGGGTGCACGTTGGGGAACCGTCAGGTGTAGAGAGAGTTTAAAATTCTGAGGTTGGATAAAATGCCCTAAGGAATGAGTGCAGCCAAAAAGCCACCAGACCCAACTAAACTTGGGGCATTGGAACCTTTAGCACGAGAAGGTGGGGATTGTGTGGACCAGCAAAGAGGACTCTGAAAGGTTAGAATCAAGCAGGTGAGTGTGGTGATACAGAAGTCAAATGAAGAGGTTTTTTGGGGAAGACTTAGAGAGCCCCTTTGTCAAATGCTGCTGAAAGGATGAGGCATGGCCACTGGACGCGGCATGTAGAGGGCATCAGCTACCAGAGCAGCTCTGATGGACTGGTGGAGGCAAAACCCTCTCTGAAGTGGGTTGAAAATAGAATAAAAGAAGAGAAATTAGAGACTGAATATTCTTTCAAATCATTCTGTATGAAAGGAAGCAGGGAATTAGGGTCATAACTGAGGGGAAGATGGAGTCAAGAGAGGCTTTTTTAAAGATGGGCGATATAGCAGCATGTTCGTGGGCTGAGGAAATGATAGGGAAACACTGATCAAAGCAGGGATACAAAGGGGAGAATTGCAGAGGCAAAATCTTGAGCGGGTAAGAGAGAGTCGATAGAAACTGGCATGTGTTCGGAGGGGTTGTCCTCGTCAAGTAGGGTAGACGGTGAATACAGGACAGCAGAGGAGGGGCAGAGCAGGTCCAGGGGGTAGGCACAGAGTGTCAAGAGGGTTGGCTTCAACGGAAGCTGAGGTTTGGCGGAGCACAGTGAATAAGAGATGTCATGCCTCTCCTTCAAGAGGCTCCACAGCTGTGCGGACACATGTGCTGCTTTCCCAGAATCCTCCTAAATGTATGCCTGGTTTTTCAAGGCAGCTAGGAATAGTGGCCCCTTTCACTTTCAGTACTACTGATTTGGGTAATCAAGAAATGATCATTCTACCTAGAGCCACGTGGAGCCACTGAAGTTTTCTGAACAGAGCGTTCATCACTGACGTTTTAAAAACACTAAATAGATTGTAAATTCCTTGAAATCAATGTCACATTTCATACATCTTGTCCCATTTCTAGCATATCTTTTATATGTGGTCTTCTCATCTCTCAGTCAACCCAGCAAAGGCACAGTTGATTCAGAACTAGAAGAGCCATTGAGGATAATGCCAACATTAGACCAACTCTCCTAAATCCCAAAACAAAGGAAGAGGATTGAGTCAACTTACTTACACACCAACAGGACTGTTCATAATCCTGCTGAGGAAGATTATGAGGGCAAAGTCTTGAGTAGGTAAGAGTAGAAGGGAGGCCACTGAAGACTTAGAACCATGCAGGAAACAGGCTGGCTGAAGGAAGGATTTCAAACTCCAGTGTTCTGCTTATCTGTTGCTGTGCAACAAATCATCCTAAAACTTAAAGAGTTAAAACCACAGCAATTGCTTTATCATCTCTCATGATGTCTGTTGGGTCAGGAATTTGAGTAAAGTTTGGCTGGGCAATGGTGGCTTAGGATAAAGTCTTACCCAATTGCAGTCAACTGGTTACAGCTGATACACTGGAGATCTGAACAATTTGGGATTGGCAAGGCATCTCACTCTTTTCATGGAGTCACAGGGTCTTTCCACGTGGCCTCCTTACTTGGGTTGATTTTAAGTTGTTCCCAGCATGGTGGTTGTAAATCAGGCTATTTACATAGTGGGTGAAAATTTCTAGAATGAATAAGCTGGTGATTTTGCCTTGGAAGTCAGAGTGCTATTTCTGTCACAGGTCTGCCTACTGCAGATGAGGAAGGCATGGAAACTACTCTTCAATGAGAGAAGTGTCAATGTCACTTTCTAAGCTGATCATGTGAGATAAACCATATTGTTTTGACCATTTGGGAAAAGTATAATTGTGATATCAAGTTTGGGTATGTATACCTTACTTCCTTTCAGAGTGTTATTGGAAGACTCAGATCCCATTCTTTTAATTTGTAACTTTAACCACTTTGTTAATCACACCAGATAACCACGATGGTGTGATCCCTCACCTAGAGCCAAATATCCTGGAATGCAAAGTCAAGTGGGCCTTAAGAAGCATCACTATGAACAAAGCTAATGGAAGTGATGGAATTCCAGTTGAGCTATTTCAAATCCTAAAAGATGATGCTGTGAAAGTGCCACACTCAATATGCCAGCAAATTTGGAAAACTCAGCAGTGGCCACAGGACTGGAAATGTCAGTTTTCATTCCAATCCCAAAGAAAGGCAATGCCAAAGAATGCTCAAACTACCACACAATTGCACTCATCTCACATGTTTCACACGCTAGTAATGATCAAAATTCTCCAAGTCAGTCTTCAACAGTACCTGAACTTCCAGATATTCCAGATATTCAAGCTGGATTTAGAAAAGGCAGAGGAACCAGAGATCAAATTGTCAATGTCCATTGGATCATTGAAACAGCAAAAGAGTTCCTGAAACACATCTATTTCTGCTTTATTGACTATGCCAAAGCCTTTGTCTGTGTGGATCACAACAAACTGTGCAAAGTACTTAAAGAGATGGCAATACCAAACCACCTGACCTGCCTCCTGAGAAATCTGTATGCATGTCAAGAAGCAAAAATTAGAACTGGATATGGAACAACAGACCAGTTCCAAATTGGGAAAAGAGTGTGTCAAGCCTGTATATTGTCACCCTGCTTATTTAACTTATATGCAGAGTACATCATGTGAAATGCTGGGCTGGATGAAGCCCAAGATGAAATCAAGATTTCCAGGAGAAAATATCAATAACCTCAAATATGCAGATGACACCACCCTTAAGGCAGAAAGCGAAGAGGAACTAAAGAGCCTCTTAATGAAAGTGAAAGAGGAAAATGACAAAGCTGGCTTAAAACTCAACATTCAAAATCTAAGATCATGGTACCTGGTCCCATCATTTCATGGCAAACAGATGGGGAGACAATGGAAACAGTAACAGACATTATTTTAGCGCTCCAAAATCACTGCAGATGGTGACTGCAGCCATGAAATTAAAAGATGCTTGCTCCATGAAAGAAAAGTTATAACCAACCTAGACAGCATATTATAAAGCAGAGACATTACTTTGCCAGCAATCTGTCTAGCCAAAGCTATGTTTTTTCCAGTAGTCATGTATGGATGTGAGAGTTGGACTATAAAGAAAGTTCAGTTCAGTTCAGTCGCGCAGTCGTGTCCGACTCTTTGCGACCCCATGAATCGCAGTACGCCAGGCCTCCCTGTCCATCACCAACTCCCGGAGTTCACTCAGACTCACGTCCATTGAGTCTGTGATGCCATCCAGCCATCTCATCCTCGGTCGTCCCTTTCTCCTCCTGCCCCCAATCCCTCCCAGCATCAGGGTCTTTTCCAATGAGTCAACTCTTCGTATAAGGTGGCCAAAGTACTGGAGCTTCAGTTTTAGCATCATTCCTTCCAAAGAAATCCCAGGGTTGATCTCCTTCAGAATGGACTGGTTGGATCTCCTTGCAGTCCAAGGGACTCTCAAGAGTCTTCTCCAACACCACAGTTCAAAAGCATCAATTCTTCGGCGCTCAGCCTTCTTCACAGTCCAACTCTCACATCCATACATGACCACAGGAAAAACCATAGCCTTGACTAGACGGACCTTAGTCGGCAAAGTAATGTCTCTGCTTTTGAATATACTATCTAGGTTGGTCATAACTTTTCTTCCAAGGAGTAAGCGCCTTTTAATTTCATGGCTGCAGTCACCATCTGCAGTGATTTTGGAGCCCAAAAAAACAAAGTCTGACACTGTTTCTACTGTTTCCCCATCTATTTCCCATGAAGTGATGAGGAAATCAAACCAGTCAATCCTAAATGAAAACAGTCCTGAATACTCATTGGAAGGACTGATGCTGAAGCTGAAGCTCTAATACTTTGCGAAATAGTGACTCATTGACTCATTCACCTGATATGAAAGACTGACTTATTGGAAAAGACCCTGATGCTGGGAAAGACTGAAGGCAGGAGAAGGGGATGAGATGGTTGGCATCACCAGCTCAATGGACATGAGTTTGAACAAGACTGACTTATTGGAAAAGATCCTGATGCTGGGAAAGATTGAAGGCAGGAGAAGGGGATGGCAGGAGAAGAGGATGAGATGGTTGGCATCACCAGCTCAATGGACATGAGTTTGAACAAGCTCCAGGAGTTGATGATGGACAGGGAAGCCTGGCATGCTGCAGTCCATAGGGTCACAAAGAGTCAGACATGACTGAGTGACTGAAATGACTGAACCAGTTTGAACCAAGGTGAATTGGAAGTGGTCAAACAGGAGATGGCAAGAGTGAACATCGACATCTTAGGAATCAGTGAACTTAAATGGACAAGAATGAGTGAATTTAATTCAGATGATCATACATCTACTACTGTGAGCAAGAATCCCTTAGAAGAAATGGAGTAGCCCTCATAGTCAACAAAAGAGAAGCACAAAACTTGGGTGCAGTCTCAAAAGTAACAGAATGATCTCACTTCCTTTCCAAGGCAAACCATTCAACATTAGTTCAGTTCAGTTCAGTCGCTCAGTCGTGTCCGACTCTTTGCGACCCCATGAATTGCAGCACGCCAGGCTTCCCTGTCCATCACCAACTCCCGGAGTTCACTCAGACTCACGTCCATTGAGTCTGTGATGCCATCCAGCCATCTCATCCTCGGTCGTCCCTTTCTCCTCCTGCCCCCAATCCCTCCCAGCATCAGGGTCTTTTCCAATGAGTCAACTCTTCGCATAAGGTGCCCAAAGTACTGGAGCTTCAGTTTTAGCATCATTCCTTCCAAAGAAATCCCAG